>JAJAQA010000005.1:140574-217751 GCA_021464565.1 Rutilus rutilus
GTAGCTTCAAGTGTCTTATATCATTGAAATCCAGAGCTCCTGAAGAAAAAAACGTATATCTCCGATTTCATTTCCGCCATGATAGATTTTTCGCCATTTTGAATTTTGTCAAAAAACTACTTTTGCAAACTAGTCCCTGGTTTTTCGCCCGATCGGAACCAAACCAGTGCAGAATTGTTCTTTGGAGTCTGAAGATCAATAATTACCGAAAAAAAATTGAAATTTCGATTCATGGTACCTAGGGGGTGCAAAATTAACGTTGTGGGAGGAGCCTATTTTACTAAAATGGCTATAACTCAAGAAGTAATTAAGTAAACTTCACCAAACTTGGTACACATGTGTAAGATGCCACTCTGAGGTCACAGTAAAAAAAATTGCGTCGATTGGCCACATGGTGGCGCTATAAAAAAAAAAAACGTATAGACACCTGACCGTTTTTCCGAATGACTTGAAATTTGGTATGCAGTGTCTTGGCCCAAGGGGCCATGTATGTGTAAAAGGATATTGGCGTATCTCGAAAAACATGGCCGCCATTGGCCAATGAGGTTTGAGCACCGTTAACGAAGTCCGATCGGAACGAAACTCGGTGGGCATGTTCGGCTCAAGCCCCTAGAGGTCTGTAACAATTTTGAAAGAAATCGGCCACTAGTTGGCGCTAACGAGTTTTAAGGCTCTGTAATCACGTGGTGTTACACTTATTGTCACAAAATGCATATCATTTGATAGATCTCCTCATGCTGAACGACTTTGCCTCAAGAACCATTGCTGTCAATCAAACCGTTCATTAAATATTCATGAATATGTTAAAAACCTACTTTTGCGAACTAGTCCCTGGTTTTTCGCCCGATCGGAACCAGACCAGTCTAGGACAATTCTCTGGACTCTCTAGATAAATAATTATCGAAAAAAAGTTGAACTTTTGCATTTGCCTGGCTGTAACAGGGTAATTTACAAAAGGGGCGTGGCAAAATACACTAAAATGCCTATAAATCATAAATGAAAACTCAGAACTTCACAAAAATTGGTGAGCATATGTGACATAACATCATTAACAAGCATGCCAAATTTTATGGAGATCGGACCAAAGGTGGCGCTATAACTGTTAAAAAGCTTTAAAACCATATATTTCCCATGGTAAACTGCCTGTATTGGCTGTAAATGGTCTTTTCCGTCTATTATGTCAATTGTTAAATGCCTGCTAAATAAAACTTAATGTCTTTTGATGCTTGTGTGCTTAAAGGCCTTAAAGGCCTTAACTGCTTGAACCCCGATAAATGCTGCTTGCAGCTTTAATTATTATTATTATTATTATTATTATTATTTTTCTTCTGCCGTAAAACTCATCGTGCAGCCCAAACCGTAAGAGCTGGAGCTTTGAAACTTTGCCAGATGGTAGTACAAAAATCGAGGAGAGGTTCAGAGAATATGACCCCAATTGGCCCATAGGTGGCGCTATAGCAACCAAAAGCGCGAAACTGCTCATAACTCCTAGACCGTATGACGTAGACTCAAGTGTCTTATATCACTGGAAAGCTGGAAACCTGAAGGTCAAAACGTATATCTCCGATTTCATTTCCGGTATGTAAATTGTCCGCCATTTTGAATTTAGTTAAAAACCTACTTTTGCGAACTAGTCCTAGGTTTTTTGTCCAATTGGATCCAAAACAGTGCAGAATGTTCTCTGGAGTCTGAGTA
The DNA here is from genome assembly GCA_021464565.1 of Rutilus rutilus. Taxonomy (NCBI): domain Eukaryota; kingdom Metazoa; phylum Chordata; class Actinopteri; order Cypriniformes; family Leuciscidae; genus Rutilus; species Rutilus rutilus. The sequence continues at coordinate 142,270 of JAJAQA010000005.1, forward strand.
TCAATAATTATCGAAAAAAAGTCGAAATTTCGATTCCTGATCGCCAGGGGGTGATAAATTAATGTTGTAGGAGGAGCCTATTTTACTAAAATGGCTATAACTCGAGAATGAAATTAGATATCTTCACCAAACTTGGTGCACATGTGTATGAGTTCAATCTGGGGTCACAGTAAAAAAATCGCGACGATTGATCACTAGGTGGCGCTATAACATGAAAAAAACATGAAAACGGCTATAACCACGTGACCGTTAGTCCGATTGACTTGAAAATTGGTATGCAGTGTCTTGGTCCAAGGTGCCATGTATGTCTATGAGGACATTGGCGTATCTCGAAAAACATGGCCGCCATCGACCAATGAAATTTGAGCACCTATTAGACAAGGTTAACGGAGGCCGATCGGAACAAAACTCGATGGGCATGTTCGACTCATGGCCCTAGAGGTCTGTAAGAGTTTTGAAAGAAATCGGCCACTAGTTGGCGCTAACGAGTTTTATGGCTCTGTAATCACGTGGTGTTACACTTATCGTCACAAAATGCATATCAACTGATAGATCTGCTCATGCTGAACAACTTTGCCTCAAGAACTAATGCTGTCAATTAAACCGTTTATTAAATATTCGTAATTATGTTAAAAACCTACTTTTGCAAACTAGTCCTAGGTTTTTCGCCCGATCGAAACCAGACCAGTCTAGGACAATTCTCTGGACACTCTAGATCAATAATTATCAAAAAAAAGTTGAACTTTTGCATGTAGATGGCTGTAATAGGGTCATTTAGAAAAGGGGCGTGGCAAAAAACACTAAAAAGCCTATAAATCCTAAATGAAAACTCAGAACTTCACAAAAATTGGTGAGCATATGTGACAAAACATCATTAACAAGCATGCCAATTTTTATGGAGATCGGACCATAGGTGGCGCTATAACTGCTAAAAAGCTTTAAAACCATATATTTCCTATGGTATTTCCTGTAAATGGTCTTTTCCATCTATTATGTCAGTAGTTACATGCTTGCTAAATAAAACTTAATCACTTTTGATGCTTTTGTGCTTAAAGGCCTTAACTGCTTGAACCCCGATAAATGCTGCTTGCAGCTTTAATTATTATTATTATTATTATTATTTTCCCCTTAAACGCATCGTGCAGACCAAACCGTAAGAGCTGGAACCTTGAAACTTGGCCAAATGGTAGTCCTCAATTTGGGGAGAACCTATAAAAGTATGACCCCGATTGGCCCATAGGTGGCGCTATAGCAACCAAAAGCGCAAAACTGCTCATAACTACTAGACCGTATGTCGTAGACTCAAGTGTCTTATATCATTGGAAAGCTGGACGCCTGACGAACAAAACGTATATCTCCGATTTCATTTCCGCCATGATAGATTTTCCGCCATTTTGAATTTTGTCAAAAACCTACTTTTGCGAACTAGTCCTAGGTTTTTCGCCCGATCGGAACCAATCCAGTGCAGAAATGTTCTCTTGAGTCTGAATATCAAAAACTATCGAAAAAAAGTTGAAATTTCGATTCACGGACGCTAAGGGGCGCCAAAACGTACGTCGTGGGCAGGGCCTATTTTACTAAAATGGCTATAACTCCAGAAGTAAATGAGGTATCTTCACCAAACTTGGTACACATGTGTAAGAGGTCAATCTGAGGTCACAGTAAAAAAACCGCGGCGATTGGCCTCATGGTGGCGCTATAACATGAAAAAAACATAAAACAGGCTATAACCACCTGACCGTTAGTCCGATTGACTTGAAAATTGGTATGCAGTGTCTTGGTCCAAGGTGCCATGTATGTGTATGAGGACATTGGCGTATCTCAAAAAACATGGCCGCCATCGGCCAATGAAATTTGAGCACCTATTAGACAAGGTTAACGGAGGCCGATCGGAACGAAACTCGATGGGCATGTTCGACTCAAGGCCCTAGAGGTCTGTAAGAATTTTGAAAGAAATCGGCCACTAGTTGGCGCTAACGAGTTTTATGGCTCTGTAATCACGTGGTGTTACAAATATCCACACAATATGCATATCATTTGATAGATCTCCTCATCCTGAACAACTTTGCCTCAAGAACCATTGCTGTCAATCAAACCGTTCATTAAATATTCGCAAACATGTTAAAAACCTACTTTTGCGAACTAGTCCTAGGTTTTTCGCCCGATCGGAACCAGACCAGTCTAGGACAATTCTCTGGACTCTCTAGATCAAAAACTATCAAAAAAAAGTTGAACTTTTGCATTTGGATGGCTCTAATAGGGTCATTTATAAAATGGGCGTGTCAAAATACATTAAAAAGCCTAGAAATCCTAAATAAAAACTCAGAACTTCACAAAAATTGGTCAGCATATGTGACATAACATCATTAACAAGCATGAAAAATTCTATGGAGATCGGACGATAGGTGGCGCTATAACTGTTAAAAAGCTTTAAAATCATATATTTCCTATGGTAAACTGCCTGTATTGGCTGTAAATGGTCTTTTCCATCTCTGATCATATAATTTTCATATCATAATGTTCAAAACTAGTGCAATACAATTCTCTGGACTCACTAGATCAATAATTGTCAGAAAAAGTTGAACTACTTCATTTGGATAGCTATAATAGGTTCACTTCAAAATCTGGCCTTTACCAAGTGTCCCCGAAAGCCTATATCTCTTTAATCAATGCTCAGACCTTCTTAAAAACAAGTCAGAACGTGTGAAATATCACCCTGAACAAGCATGAAAATTTTCAGACAGATCGGACAAAATTTGCCTCTATAACAGTTAAAAAGGTGAAAATGATATGAATTAATGGCATGTTAAGCCAATAAGTGGTATTTTACTGCCCCCCGCTGTTTAAAATAGTCATTTTCTCATATTGGTATTGGTATCAGCCATGGTAAATCATGATAAATGATGGTGTGTGTGTGTGTGTGTGTGTGTGTGTGTGTGTGTGTGTGTGTGTGTGTGTGTGTGTGTGTGTGTGTGTGTGTGTGTGTGTGTGTGTGTGTGTGTGTGTGGTACAAATATAACAAAGGTTTTATTTTCCAACATGAAAACAAACATAACAGAGTGCTAGTGCACAAACAATAACCGACAATGATAATGGATGAGAGGGGAACTTAAATACACAGATCAAGACAAGGACAACAGGTGACGGTTATGATGATGAGGAGCAGGTGATGATGAGGAGGGTGATGAGGAGCAGGTGCAGGTGATGACGACAGATAGTGAATGTGATGAAGACAGAAGGTGAATGTGATGAAGGTGAATGTGACACCAATATCACTAAAACATTTGTGTGTGTGTGTGTGTGTGTGTGTGTAGCATTATTGTGTGTAGCATATGTAGCAAGTATGCATTATTGAGTTAACATGGAAACACTGGTTTGCTTTAGTGCAGAAAACTGGTCAAAATCATGAGGTTTAAAGTGAAAGTGAGCCAATAAGTGGTCTTCTACTGCCCTCTGCTGGCCATTCTACTTATTAATTAAATTTTTCCACATGTGCTTGCATTTATACTTGAATACACACTAAAAATCACTTATATAGCAATAACTATTATAACACAATCATATTTTGTCAGTGTTAATCACTTTATTTGCACTGACACTTCAAATAATTGCTAGTAATGTGGTAAATCATGGTAAATCATGGTTAACTATGCTGTGTGTGTGTGTCTGTGTGTGTGTGTGTGTGTGTGTGTGTGTGTGTGTGTGTGTGTGTGTGTGTGTGTGTGTGTGTGTGTGTGTGTGTGTGTGTGTGTGTGTAAGCATGCATTGAGTTAACATGGATAAACTGGTTTGCTTTAGTGCAGAAAACTGGTTTAAAGTGAAAGTGAGCCAATAAGTGGTCTTCTAGTGCCCTCTGCTGGCCATTCTACTTATTAATGAAATATTTCAACATGTGCTTGCATTCATACTTGAATACACACTAAAAAAATCACTTATATAGCAATAACTATTATAACACAATCATATTTTGTCAGTGTTCATCACCTCATTTGCACTGACACTTCACATAATTGCTAGTAATGTGGTTAATCATGCTAGAAACATTGTAAATCATAGTAAATAATACTGAAATGAGGTGTATCAAGGTAAATCATGCTAGAATCCTAATAAATCATTCTGGAACATGGTATATGATAGTAAATCATGCTAGAATCATATTAAATAATTCTAGAATGTGGCAAATCGTTGTGGGAGGAGCCTATTTTTCTCAAATGGCTATAACTCAAGAAGTAAATGAGATATCTTCACCAAACTCAGTACACATGTGTATGGGTTCAATTTGAGGTCACAGTAAACAATTTTATGGAGATCGGACCATAGGTGGCGCTATAACTGTTAAAAAGCTTTAAAACAATATATATCCCATGGCAAATTGCCTGTATTGGCTGTAAATGGTCTTTTCCATCTATTATGTCAGTGGTTACATGCTTGCTAAATAAATCTTAATAACTTTTGATGCTTTTGTGCTTAAATGCCTTAAAGGCCTTAACCCTCTGGGGTCTGAGGTGTTTTTGGGGTCCTTGAGATGTTCTGACATGCCCTGACATTTGTGCTTTTTTCAGTTGCTTATAAACATAGTAATGGCAAAAAAAAATTACACACTATTTAGCACAAACAGGGCTACCATAATATGTGAGCAACAAGAATGTACATGTCTGCATTTTTGAGAGAATAATGTTTATGCGTGGTTATTGAAAAAACTAAAAACTAAAGTTTCTGAAATAAGACCACAAAACACACACTAAATATGTGCCAATAAGACTTTTGTCTAATGGATGTCATCGCCTAGTGTTTTTTCTTCAAAATTATGTGAAAATCACCCTGCCTAATCCTTCACATAACACAATACATTGATTTGAATTTTGCAAAGCACTTTCTGTTTGGAAAGGCCATATGCGGAGTGGGCGTCACAGATCATGCATATGTAGTGGTTCACACCTGAGGACCGCATACTTAATGAGCCATTCATTCAGGTGAGTCACTGAGCCACAAGAATGCAAGAGCAACAGTTGGAAGCATCTCAATTCTTTTTTATTTTTCCACATATTGTGCTTGCAATTTGGCCTATAATATCCAAGGAAAACATGTAATTGTGCCGTTAATTCTCATACTGTATTTTCAGTTTTGGAATATTTATCCTCTCCCCAAATTTGTCACTAATAAAACACAATAAAAATTATTTAAAGAAAAGGCTTATATTTACCTTTTAATAGTTTGTTTACATCTACCTTGTAAATATTTAAATAAACAACAATTCAAGTGTAATCTTTCTTTGTACAAACTAAAGTATACATTTTATCATACATATTTCAAAGTTAAGGATTTGATTGATTATTTGATTATTTTTGACAAAAAAATTGGCAAATAAAAGCTTATTTGAGGTGGCAGATATTTTACAGTAAAAATGTATAATCTATCCAAAACTAATCAACGAAATGTTGTCTTTCATATGTCTGTAACATAGGTCTTTCATTTTTATTATAAGGAATATAAATGCTAATTTGCAGTTTAATACGTTGCTTATACAAATATATATATGTGCATACACACACACACATATACATGTGTATATATTTATACACAAAAATAAATTTTATTTATATTTTTTATATACATTTTTTTTTTCACAAATTGTGCTTGTAAATTGTATAATATCCAAGGTAAACATGTCTAGTAATTGTGCAGTAAATTCTCATACTGTATTTTCAGTTTTGGAATATTTATCCTCTCCCCAAATTTGTTACTAATAAAACACAATAAAAATTATTTAAAGAAAAAAAAATTATATTTACCTTTTAATAGTTTGTTTACATCTACCTTTTGAGGGACATTTTCCCTTATTATTATTATTCCTCACAGCGCTGCGAGACGGTGTAAACAAGTAATGATCTGAATAAACTTGTTTTCTTGAGCTGATATGGGGCTCGAGAAAACACAGCCCCTCACAGGTTTGCGCCGTGGATTCCCGCGAGTCAGACGCGGATACTGTGTTTGTTTTAGGCTCGCGCAGTCTTCACTCGGACGCGCGCTTCAATCCGTTGTGGAGACTCTCTTTTCGTTCCAGTGAAATTACAAAACAAAATACACACACACACATGTCTCTGCCTGATATACAACCACTGATAAACATAATCTGATTTGACAAAAAAAAAAAAAAAACTATGAGTGCAGATTCGAACTCAGAACCTCTGACACGCTAGGCAAATGTTCTACCAGTAGACCACTTGAGTTCACGTATTTACTCACGTGAAAACTCGGTGTTTACTCGGCGTGATCAATTCACTCTTGAACATGCTGCCGTTCGTCTGAGTTACAATCTTCCTCATCATTCATGATGATCTCCAGTTCAAGCACCTTATGTTGTGATTGCTAGCCTATTTACTTTTTATGTATTAAATCCAGGAAATTTGTTAATGAAAATAATATTAAAATTAAGATACAATTAAAACAAAACGAAATTCGTTTTAAAGAATGGATTTGTGCTTTCTGTTTTGAAGTCTCTGTGAAAGTTTGAAAGTCTTTTAGTGCTGCTTCAGAGCGCTCGCGTCCATAATGGAGAACTGTCACGTAATATTGTTTTTTCCTCATAAATGCGAACATGTGTCAACTAATGCAAGTAAATTTAAAAAGACTTACCCGAAATATTATCCACGGCTGGATCAAGTCGCTCAACGTTCGTCGCTCAAAATACAAACGTTCGTCGTCAGAGTCCTGCTCTTCTTCTGAGCAAAATTTGAACTCGTGTCATCTTCCAACAGCACAGGAAAGTGAATAAATGAAACTTGCTGGTTTTAAGGCATTTCAGGGGGCGTTTACCTTATTTTGCATAGATCACCTCAGCTCATTATCTTATGAATAGCGCGCTCTGCGAGTGGGTGTGAACTCATTACCGATAATTAGGTGAGACGGGAGAAACTGTACTTCTCTTTAGTTTCTTACAGATTACATTGCAGGAGAATATTTGTTTTGAATGTGAATTGTTTTATTTAAAAGTAGAAATTTAAAGCTTTCTTTAGACGCATGTTTCATGGTTGTGTGATAAGTATTAGCTGAGTTTCAGTTCATTTTCCAGACTTGTTTCAAAAAGATTTTTGCGGAGACAGAGTGAGCTGAAAGCGCACCCTGTTTATTTTATTTATTTAAAAATAAAAACAAGGTTTTGATGTTAATGTGAGTGTACACAAAAAAAGAAGACCCTCTATAGTTTATAATCATGTATTTATTTTATTAATATGACCGTAAATGACGGACTTTTTTAAGTTTATGTTGCTTCTATGTGAAAAAAATCCAGCAAAACGCGGGGGCGCGTTTGCCGACCTCAGAGGGTTAACTGCTTGAACCCCGATAAATGCTGCTTGCAGCTTTAATTATTATTATTATTATTATTATTTTCCCCTAAAACGCATCCTGCAGCCCAAACCGTAAGAGCTGGAACCTTGAAACTTGGCCAAATGGTAGTCCTCAGTTTGGGGAGAACCTATCAAAGTATGACCCAGATTGGCCCATAGGTGGCGCTATAATGACCACATTTACTAAATTGCTCATAACTCCTAGACAGTTGGTCCTAGAATCTCAATTTATATGGGCACTTTAGTCCAAAACCTACTTTGGCCAACTAGTCCCTGGTTTTTGGCCCAATCCAGACCAGACCAGTCTAGCACAGTTCTCTGGACTCTCTAGATCAATAATTATTGAAAAAAAGTTGAACTTTTGCATTGGCCTGGCTGTAACAGGGTCATTTAGCAAAGGGGCGGGACAAAAAAAAACACTCAAAAGCCTATACAACCTAAGGGAAAACCCCAAAGTTCACAAAAATCGATGAGCAGATGTGTCAGAACATGGAGAAGAAGCATGCCAAGTTTCGTGAAGATCGGACAATAGGTGGCGCTATAACTGTCCAAAACGTCTCTTCTTATTAGGGGTTCAAGCACGAAGTGCTGAAACCCTATTGTAATTGTGCTGATTTTTAGGGGTTCAAGCACGAAGTGCTGAAACCCTATTGTAATTGTAAGGATTTTTAGGGGTTCAAGCACGAAGTGCTGAAACCCTATTGTAATTGTGCTGATTTTTATTATTATTATTAGGGGTTCAAGCACGAAGTGCTGAAACCCTATTGTAATTGTGCTGATTTTTATTATTATTAGGGGTTCAAGCACGAAGTGCTGAAACCCTATTGTAATTGTCCTGATTTTTATTATTATTATTTTTCCGCCATAAAACGCATCGTGCAGCCCAAACCGTAAGACCTAGAGACTTGAAACTTTGCCAGATGGTAGTACTATTGCTCGCTACTCAGATACACGGACTCAGCCCAATCGGCCCATAGGTGGCGCTATAGCAATCAAAAGCGCGAAACTGCTCAGAACTCCCAGACCGTAAGGCGTAGCTTCAAGTGTCTTATATCATTGAAATCCAGAGCTCCTGAAGAAAAAAACGTATATCTCCGATTTCATTTCCGCCATGATAGATTTTTCGCCATTTTGAATTTTGTCAAAAAACTACTTTTGCAAACTAGTCCCTGGTTTTTCGCCCGATCGGAACCAAACCAGTGCAGAATTGTTCTCTGGAGTCTGAAGATCAATAATTATTGAAAAAACGTTGAAATTTCGATTCATGGTACCTAGGGGGTGCAAAATTAACGTTGTGGGAGGAGCCTATTTTACTAAAATGGCTATAACTCAAGAAGTAATTAAGTAAACTTCACCAAACTTGGTACACATGTGTAAGAGGCCACTCTGAGGTCACAGTAAAAAAAAATTGCGTCAATTGGCCACATGGTGGCGCTATAAAAAAAAAAAAACGTATAGACACCTGACCGTTTTTCCGAATGACTTGAAATTTGGTATGCAGTGTCTTGGCCCAAGGGGCCATGTATGTGTAAATGGATATTGGCGTATCTCGAAAAACATGGCCGCCATTGGCCAATGAGGTTTGAGCACCGTTAACGAAGTCCGATCGGAGCGAAACTCGGTGGGCATGTTCGGCTCAAGCCCCTAGAGGTCTGTAACAATTTTGAAAGAAATCGGCCACTAGTTGGCGCTAACGAGTTTTAAGGCTCTGTAATCACGTGGTGTTACACTTATTGTCACAAAATGCATATCATTTGATAGATCTCCTCATGCTAAACAACTTTGCCTCAAGAACCATTGCTGTCAATCAAACCGTTCATTAAATATTCATGAATATGTTAAAAACCTACTTTTGCGAACTAGTCCCTGGTTTTTCGCCCGATCGGAACCAGACCAGTCTAGGACAATTCTCTGGACTCTCTAGATAAATAATTATCGAAAAAAAGTTGAACTTTTGCATTTGCCTGGCTGTAACAGGGTAATTTACAAAAGGGGCGTGGCAAAATACACTAAAATGCCTATAAATCATAAATGAAAACTCAGAACTTCACAAAAATTGGTGAGCATATATGACATAACATCATTAACAAGCATGCCAAATTTTATGGAGATCGGACCAAAGGTGGCGCTATAACTGTTAAAAAGCTTTAAAACCATATATTTCCCATGGTAAACTGCCTGTATTGGCTGTAAATGGTCTTTTCCGTCTATTATGTCAATTGTTAAATGCCTGCTAAATAAAACTTAATGTCTTTTGATGCTTGTGTGCTTAAAGGCCTTAAAGGCCTTAACTGCTTGAACCCCGATAAATGCTGCTTGCAGCTTTAATTAGGGGTTCAAGCACGAAGTGCTGAAACCCTATTGTAATTGTAAGGATTTTTATTATTATTATTTTTCTTCTGCCGTAAAACGCATCGTGCAGCCCAAACCGTAAGTGCTAGAGACTTGAAACTTTGCCATATGGTAGTACAAAAATCGAGGAGAGGTTATCAAAATATGAGCCAGATTGGCCAATAGGTGGCGCTACAGTGCAAAAACCAAAAAAATGGCATATTTTTGCTTAAATCTCACCAACCCTTTGTCACAGACTCAAGTGTCTTATATCATTGGAATCCTTGGCTCAAGCCGAACAAAAAAGGCCTCAAGGATTTCCTTTCCGGTATGCAAATTTTCTGCCATTTTGGATTTTGTCCAAAACCTACTTTTGCGAACTAGTCCTAGGTTTTTTGTCCGATCGGAACCAAACAAGTGCAGAAATGTTCTCTGGAGTCTGAATATCAATAATTATTAAAAAAATGTTTAAATTTTGATTCACGGTCGCTAAGGGGCGCCAAAACGTTCGAAGGAGGCGGAGCTAGTTTTACTAAAATGGCTATAACTCCAGAAGTAAATGAGTTATCTTCACCAAACTTGGTACACATGTGTAAGAGGTCAATCTAAGGTCACAGTAAAGAAATCACGGTGATTAGCCACATGGTGGCGCTATAACATTAAAAAAACATAAAACAGGCTATAACCACCTGACCGTTTGTCCGATTGACTTGAAAATTGGTATGCAGTGTCTTGGTCCAAGGTGCCATGTATGTCTATGAGGACATTGGTGTATCTCGAAAAACATGGCCGCCATCGGCCAATGAAGTTTGAGCACCTATTAGACAAGGTTAACGGAGGCCAATCAGAACGAAACTCAGTGGGCATGTTCGGCTCAAGCCCCTAGAGGTCTGTAAGAATTTTGAAAGAAATCGGCCACTAGTTGGCGCTAACGAGTTTAATGGCTCTGTAATCACGTGGTGTTACACTTATTGTCACAAAATGCATATCATTTGATAGATCTGCTCATGCTGAACAACTTTGCCTCAAGAACTATTGCTGTCAATCAAACCGTTCATTAAATATTTGTAATTATGTTAAAAACCTACTTTTGCGAACTAGTCCCTGGTTTTTCGCCCGATCGGAACCAGACCAGTCTAGGACAATTCTCTGGACTCTCTAGATCAATAATTATCAAAAAAAAGTTGAACTTTTGCATTTAGATGGCTGTAATAGGGTCATTTATAAAATGGGCGGGGCAAAATAAATAAAAAAACCTATAAATCATAAATAAAAACTCAGAACTTCACAAAAATTGGTGAACATATGTGAAATAACATCATTAACAAGCATGCCAAATTTTATGGAGATCGGACCAAAGGTGGCGCTATAACTGTTAAAAAGCTTTAAAACCATATATTTCCTATGGTAAATGGTCTTTTTCATCTATTATGTCAGTAGTTACATGCTTGCTAAATAAATCTTAATAACTTTTGATGCTTTTATGCTTAAAGGCCTTAAAGGCCTTAATTGCTTGAACCCCGATAAATGCTGCTTGCAGCTTTAATTATTATTATTATTATTATTATTCCGCCGTAAAACGCATCGTGCAGCCCAAACCGTAAGAGCTGGAACTTTGAAACTTTGACAGATGGTAGTACAAAAATCGAGGAAAGGTTCAGAGATTATGACCCCGATTGGCCCATAGGTGGCGCTATAACAACCAAAAGCGCGAAACTGCTCATAACTCCTAGACCGTATGTCGTAGACTCAAGTGTCTTATATCATTGGAAAGCTGGACGCCTGACGAACAAAACGTATATCTCCGATTTCATTTCCGCCATGATAGATTTTCCGCCATTTTGAATTTTGTCAAAAATCTACTTTTGCGAACTAGTCCCTGGTTTTTTGCCCGATTGGAACCAAACTAGTGCAGAAATGTTCTCTGGAGACTGAATATCAATAATTATCGAAAAAAAGTGGAAATTTCGATTCACGGTCGCTAAGGGGCGCCAAAACGTACGTTGTGGGAGGGGCCTATTTTACTAAAATGGCTATAACTCCCGATGTAAATGAGGTATCTTCACCAAACTTGGTACACATGTGTATGAGCTTACTCTGGGGTCACAGTAAAAAAATCGCGACGATTGGCCTCATGGTGGCGCTATAAAATGAAAAAAACATAAAACAGGCTATAACCACCTGACCGTTAGTCCGATTGACTTGAAAATTGGTATGCAGTGTCTTGGTCCAAGGTGCCATGTATGTGTATGAGGACATTGGCGTATCTCAAAAAACATGGCCGCCATCGGCCAACGAAGATTGAGCACCTATTAGACAAGGTTAACGGAGGCCGATCGGAACGAAACTCAATGGGCATGTTCGGCTCATGGCCCTAAAGGTCTGTAAGAATTTTGAAAGAAATCGGCCACTAGTTGGCGCTAACGAGTTTTACGGCTCTGTAATCACGTGGTGTTACAAATATCCACACAATATGCATATCATTTGATAGATCTCCTCATCTTGAACAACTTTGCCTCAAGAACCATTGCTGTCAATCAAACTGTTCATTAATTATTCATTAATATGTTAAAAACCTACTTTTGCGAACTAGTCCTAGGTTTTTTGCCCGATCGGAACCAGACCAGTCTAGGACAATTCTCTGGACTCTCTAGATCAATAATTATCAAAAAAACGTTGAACTTTTGCATTTGGATGGCTGTAATAGGGTAATTTATAAAATGGGCATGTCAAAATACATTAAAAAGCCTATAAATCCTAAATAAAAACTCAGAACTTCACAAAAATTGGTCAGCATATGTGACATAACATCATTAACAAGCATGAAAAATTCTATGGAGATCGGACGATAGGTGGCGCTATAACTGTTAAAAAGCTTTAAAATCATATATTTCCTATGGTAAACTGCCTGTATTGGCTGTAAATGGTCTTTTCCATCTCTGATCATATAATTTTCATATCATAATGTTCAAAACTAGTGCAATACAATTCTCTGGACTCACTAGATCAATAATTGTCAGAAAAAGTTGAACTACTTCATTTGGATAGCTATAATAGGTTCACTTCAAAATCTGGCCTTTACCAAGTGTCCCCGAAAGCCTATATCTCTTTAATCAATGCTCAGACCTTCTTAAAAACAAGTCAGAACGTGTGAAATATCACCCTGAACAAGCATGAAAATTTTCAGACAGATCGGACAAAATTTGCCTCTATAACAGTTAAAAAGGTGAAAATGATATGAATTAATGGCATGTTAAGCCAATAAGTGGTATTTTACTGCCCCCTGCTGTTTAAAATAGTCATTTTCTCATATTGGTATTGGTATCAGCCATGGTAAATCATGATAAATGATGGTGTGTGTGTGTGTGTGTGTGTGTGTGTGTGTGTGTGTGTGTGGTACAAATATAACAAAGGTTTTATTTTCCAACATGAAAACAAACATAACAGAGTGCTAGTGCACAAACAATAACCGACAATGATAATGGATGAGAGGGGAACTTAAATACACAGATCAAGACAAGGACAACAGGTGACGGTTATGATGATGAGGAGCAGGTGATGATGAGGAGGGTGATGAGGAGCAGGTGCAGGTGATGACGACAGATGGTGAATGTGATGAAGACAGAAGGTGAATGTGATGAAGGTGAATGTGACACCAATATCACTGAAACATTTGTGTGTGTGTGTGTGTGTGTGTGTGTGTGTGTGTGTGTGTGTGTAGCATTATTGTGTGTAGCATATGTAGCAAGTATGCATTATTGAGTTAACATGGAAACACTGGTTTGCTTTAGTGCAGAAAACTGGTCAAAATCATGAGGTTTAAAGTGAAAGTGAGCCAATAAGTGGTCTTCTACTGCCCTCTGCTGGCCATTCTACTTATTAATTAAATTTTTCCACATGTGCTTGCATTTATACTTGAATACACACTAAAAATCACTTATATAGCAATAACTATTATAACACAATCATATTTTGTCAGTGTTAATCACTTTATTTGCACTGACACTTCAAATAATTGCTAGTAATGTGATAAATCATGGTAAATCATGGTTAACTATGCTGTGTGTGTGTGTGTGTGTGTGTGTGTAAGCATGCATTGAGTTAACATGGATAAACTGGTTTGCTTTAGTGCAGAAAACTGGTTTAAAGTGAAAGTGAGCCAATAAGTGGTCTTCTACTGCCCTCTGCTGGCCATTCTACTTATTAAAGAAATATTTCAACATGTGCTTGCATTCATACTTGAATACACACTAAAAAAATCACTTATATAGCAATAACTATTATGACACAATCATATTTTGTCAGTGTTAATCACTTTATTTGCACAGACACTTCAAATAATTGCTAGTAATGTGATAAATCAGGCTAGAAACATGGTAAATCAAAGTAAATAATACTAGATTGTCGTTTATCTCCTGGTAAATAATACTAGAACGTGGTATATCATGGTAAATCATGGTTAACTATGCTGTGTGTGTGTGTGTGTGTGTGTGTGTGTGTGTGTGTGTGTGTGTGTGTGTGTGTGTGTGTGTGTGTGTGTGTGTGTAAGCATGCATTGAGTTAACATGGAAAAACTGGTTTGCTTTAGTGCAGAAAACTGGTTTAAAGTGAAAGTGAGCCAATAAGTGGTCTTCTAGTGCCCTCTGCTGGCCATTCTACTTAATAATGAAATATTTTACATGTGCTTTTGCATTCATACTTGGACACACACTAAAAATCACGTATATAACTAACTATTATAACACAATAATATTTTGTCAGTGTTCATCACCTCATTTGCACTGACACTTCACATAATTGCTAGTAATGTAGTTAATCATGCTAGAAACATTGTAAATCATAGTAAATAATACTGAAATGAGGTGTATCAAGGTAAATCATGCTAGAATCCTAATAAATCATTCTGGAACATGGTATATGATAGTAAATCATGCTAGAATCATATTAAATAATTCTTGAATGTGGCAAATCGTTGTGGGAGGAGCCTATTTACTCAAATGGCTATAACTCAAGAAGTAAATGAGATATCTTCACCAAAATCAGTACACATGTGTATGGGTTCAATTTGAGGTCACAATAAACAATTTTATGGAGATCGGACCATAGGTGGCGCTATAACTGTTAAAAAGCTTTAAAACCATATATATCCCATGGCAAATTGCCTGTATTGGCTGTAAATGGTCTTTTCCATCTATTATGTCAGTGGTTACATGCTTGCTAAATAAATCTTAATAACTTTTGATGCTTTTGTGCTTAAATGCCTTAAAGGCCTTAACTGCTTGAACCCCGATAAATGCTGCTTGCAGCTTTAATTTTATTTGATTTTTTTAATTGATATCGATTATTTAATTATCTTGTAAATACCAAATGTCATCTCTGAAAAAAATAAATAAAAAGAAGAAGAAGAAAAAAAGAGAAATGGGTTAAGACACGACATTTACTTAGCCAAATGTAACATAGCTATAACTCTCTGTTAATAGACATGGGGGGATAATTCGAAGTCGAAGATAATTCATAACTCTGAAACAACATTCCAACTGCAACGGTATTTTGATTTATTGCATATAATGGCAGGCTTTCGCGCTAATCGCGAAGCAACAAACTCATGACAAACTTAAAGTAAAAAAATAACTATTTTCAACATATACAACCCACCGTGATAAGTTTAACAGTGTTTATTAAAACCGAAAGTAGCTTTGTGCTGTTTGTTTTCACGTCTGCGCATCACGGGCGCGCACCCAACTGAAGATGCCAGGTGACGTAGGCTCATCGTATCCATTAGGTAAGCGCTCGTTCACAATCTCATGAATAAATACAATACAACGAAGGTGTGCATCACCACATTAATAGTCATGAGAATGATTACAAACAGTTACGACAGGCAGTGTCAACGTGACACAACACCTTTATTTTATTTGAATTATTCATGATAGAGTGACACAAGCACTACGCTGAGCATACCTCATCAGCCATCATAAGCCAACGACAGTGACGGAAGGGTAACTTGCAGGAAACTCGAGTGTAATCTCCAATATCCAACATATTGGCGAGAATATAGCATAATCTCTTGTTCTGTGTAGTATTCTTATTACAATATATTTTTATAATTGTTGGTCTTATATTCACTGATTTCACATTTGAATATGCATTGTAAAATGCCATTTTACGGCAGGAGTTCTGTCTCATTTCAGTGATAATTCAAGCCACTCTTGTTTTAGATTATTATTATGACATACGAATGTGTGTGTGTGTGTGGTGTGTAATGTAGTATAATGTGTAAAGTGTAGTGTGCCTGTTCTAATATAAATAACTTTGTGATATATGTTTGTGTGTGTAATGTAATATAATGTGTAAAGTGTAGTGTGTGTGTTGTAATATAAATAACTTTGTAATATATATATATATATATATATATATGTTCACTTCGAAAAACACTGCAAAACAATGCACTATTTCAGATTCATAAGGCTTAATGGTGTTATCAGAAGGGGCTCTCTAACAAATAATGCATAGAGGTTAAATTATAAAAAGATGCTTTAGAAATATGCTACAGTATAAGTGTACATGAAAATACTGTTTGGAGACATGTGTTATTATCCTTACACAATTTCTATTGTGATTGTGAAAACGGTCATGACTTTCAGGGCTTAATTAGTTATAGTTAACTGTCTAAATATGCCCATTTAAAATGTAGTTGTAGCCTATATTCTGAAAAGATATTGTTCAACATGTATTTTCACATTAAAAACGGCTTTTTCCAAGCTTAATCGAATTAGGTTCTGTGTGTTTGAGCAAGAGCACCAAACCAGTAGGTGGTGCTAATGTCCAATATTTTACGTGTTAACATGCAATTTACGTGTTAACACGTCATTTACGCGTTAACACGTAATGACGTGTTAACACGTAAATCGCGTGTTAACACGTAAATTGCGTATTAACACGTAACTACGTGTTTACACGACAGTTTCACACGTTTGGCCCTTTTGGCCTTCCATAAGGAACTCCATTGATTTCAACGGGTACCCCTAGGCGTCACTATATTGACGAACAAGGAACTCCATTGATTTCAACGGTTTGCCTTAAGCATCAGATTAAGACGCAAAAGGCAAATTAGCCTACGTCATCGAAATTTTCTAAAGCTCTGGTAAGAAATAAGGCCTATTAAATTGATATTTTTTATAGTTAAGTTTGTATAGCTACATAAATGTATTTAATGTCCATAAATCCGCTTTTTAATATTATCTGTAGAAGACTTTTATCTGGGCTAGGCTACCTCCAGTAGGAGATTGGGTTTTGATGATTTGGTTGAAAAAGGCCTTTCTCCCTCCTTAATAAAGGTGATCGCCCTCTTCAAGCCCATACCGGCAGGCCTCTTTCTGCATCTCTCCTGCTCCAATATGTCAGCAAGGGCCAGTAACACTTTGTCATGACGCCATTGATACCGACCTTGGGTGAGAGCTGTTTTACACCCTGATAGTATATGTGCCAGTGTTCCCTTTTGAACTGGATAGTGTGCCAGATTTTCGTTGACCAAGAAGAGTTCTAGTGAAGCTGAACGGGTCTTTGAGAAACTGCATTCGCCTCTTTGCTTTCTTTTTCCTCTGTTGCCGTAGATATTCTGCCCTCCGGAGTTTGCACATCTGATCCCGCAACTTGCTTGTTAAGTCCTTAATACCCTCTCTTTCAGCCGGTGGCCCAATTTTGAACTGCTTGTTAAGGATCTTTATTTCGCTTCTTAAGCAACGAATCTCTCTTTCCCTCCTGTTTGGTTGCCGTGGTGACTGGGGCTGACTCCTCTGCTCTATGAGGCCAAATCTCTCCTTCGCCAGATTGTACGTTATGGCTGTGAGTGACTCGATCTTCCTGTGCACAGGACCAGCCAGAGTGGCTTCCAGGATACCATTGAGGTCATCATCAAACTGCGTCCATGCAATGCTGTCAGACGATGTGGGCCACTTGATCCTCTCTCTTCTTGACGAATGGATGGGGATAACCGAAGGGGAACTCGCTCGATCTATCCTCTGGCTCTGAGGCGGCTCAAGTGCGTAGAGATCTTCAGCACTGTGGGGTGCTACCTGGCTGGAGCTCTCCTTCGTCTCACCGGACACTGCGTCCGTGCGCTGCACTTGGGTCGCCGACCTTCCACAAGAAGACCTGCTCTGATGTATCTTAAGCCCTCTAGTGCCTTTGCATACTTTCCCGCAATGGCACTTTGTCACGTATTCCTCTCCGGTCAGCGTTGTTTGCTTTAGCTTTCTCGTTGTCTTTATTCCTGTCCTGGCCGTAATCAAAATATCCGTCCTGTTGAGTCTCTCATCCTCCCCCCCTCTCGGGAGACTCTGGGGGTATTGCTCATTTTGTTCATTCGTAGCAAGAGTGGTGCCCTCTTACGAGTGCTGCAAACAGGGTTGCTAGCCTTGAGTGCCCGCGCCAGACTTTCCTGGAGGTCAGCTGTCTCTCCAGCGTCACCGACCTTTCTCGGTTGTCATCCAGTCTTTCCTAGAAGCCACTGGTAAACCAGAGAATACTTGTGACATACACTTGTAGGTGCATTCTTCAGTTACCTTAGGGGTAACTGTAGCCTTCTACCAGGAGCAGATGTCGTCAGGTGGTACACAACCTTCACTGGGTGTTTCAGCCCTCAACCACAACACCCTCCAGTTGGTGGGCCGGCAGTGATGGCCAAGTCACTGCCCATCTGCTCCTGGCTTCCAGCTTTCCTCCTCCCTCCTGTTCCATATCCAGCAGGAGGCACGTTCTGCCTCCTCCCCTATCCGACGTGCTGCTTGTTTCTTTCTCCTTTCGTCCATCCCCAGGGCTGATAGTAACCGCCAGGTTGATTTGGCAGGGAAGCCTCTGCAGCCGACCTCCACCGGGAACAGCCATGCCTGCCATCCCTTGTCCTTGCAGTCCTGGAGAAGGGACTGGTACTTCAAGGCCTTCCTCTCGTGGGCAACCTCACATCCCTCCTCCCAAGGCACCGTCAGCTCAACTAGAATTATTTTCTTGCCCTCCGTTGACCACAAGACAATGTTTGGATGGAGGGCTGTGAGCACCACCTCTGGGAATTGCAGCCTTTTTCCCACGTCCACCCTCATCTCCCAGGACCTAGCGTTTTGAAGGAGATTGGGTTTTGATGATTTGGTTGAAAAAGGCCTTTCTCCCTCCTTAATAAAGGTGATCGCCCTCTTCAAGCCCATACCGGCAGGCCTCTTTCTGCATCTCTCCTGCTCCAATATGTCAGCAAGGGCCAGTAACACTTTGTCATGACGCCATCGATACCGACCTTGGGTGAGAGCTGTTTTACACCCTGATAGTATATGTGCCAGTGTTCCCTTTTGCCCACAGAGCTTGCAGTTAGGATCTTCCCTCAGCCCCCATCCATGTAAGTGTGCTGGAGAAGGAAGGGTGTCATAGACAGATCGCAGTAGGAAGGAAATTCGGTAGGGCTCCAGCCGCCACAACTCTTGCCAGGTGATCTTGCGCTTGGGAAGGTCCCATTTTGTCCATGCGCCCTGGGATCCTTGTTCCACTGCCCTTGCCATCCGCCTTTCCTCCTCACGTGCCCGCACCTCAGCCAGAAAAATAAAGAAAAGACTTAAAGAAAAAGAAAAACGGAGAATGCTCCCAAAAAGGGAGCCATATGGATCTTCTCGCTGACGGGTTCGTAAAAAAGTGCTCTCGGAAGAACTCTAGCTCGGTCTTCTTATGGAAAGACTTAATGTACGCCTTGCGTATGCAGACCAATCATCTTAGAGCATCTCGGGCGGGAAGATTTTTCTTTGTCTTGTCAGACAACGCCCACTCGAATGAGTCATGAGGGATATCAAATTTGAGACGATTTGCTCAAGACATGAAATGTGTAAAATAATGTACATTACTGCATTCTGCTATCGAAATTCGACTCTGTTAGATTGCGAGGATTACAGAGATATGAAACTTGTCATATGAAGATTATAGGAGCACCAAGTTACATAAGATATGCATAATTACACACATTTAAGGTTTGTTCATTCAAATAAACGTCATAAACCAAGTGAATATAACCTGTCTGGTAAACAGGAGTATAGGAGATATATATGACATGTGGACAAAAATCTTGTGCAATGTCCTAAACTCCCGGGATAATAAAACGCGTTCCGTAGTCCGCTAATGACACGTCCGATTCTCGAACTAATGACTCCTTTGAACCGATTACATTTAATGAATGGTTAAAACAACTGATCTGTCCAACACTGAACTCACAAGACGTCTGAATCGGTGTATAACTAATCAGTAACACTTTACAATATGGTTCCCTTTATTAAACTCTAGTTAACTACATTAGTTAACATTAACTATTAATAAACTGCACTTCTACAGCATTTATTAATATTTCTAAATGTTAATTTCACCATTTACTAGTAGCCTACATTATTTAAATAAAAAGGTGTATTTGTTAAAAGAACATTTTTGGAAATGGGCTCATTTTACAACTCCCCCAGAGTTAAACAGTTGAGTTTTACCGTTTTCGAAACCATTCAGCCGATCTAATCTGTTTTCTTCTTTAATTTCAGGGCTCCAACTAGGATTCCAGGTCTCCAAGGTCAGGGCATGCAAGAGGCCATAGACCTTTGTCAAGTGGCAGGGGAAGTTTATTTTCCTTTCTGTTTTAAATGTTCATGCAAATGTTAAACATTTTATTTTTTAATGTTCAATGTTTTATTTATTTCAATATTGCCATAGTGTTATTTATTGCTCTTTAGAATGTGGTAATACTCAGTTATTTGCATGGCTTCAAAGTATGGCTTTAATTTTTTAACCGTATTCTATCAATTTGCATTATTGTTCCGTCATAGCAACCAGTCATGCGGAACTAGTGAATGAACTAGTAACAGTTTGCTCTGTAACTTTACAAAACTTGTAATGAAATAGCCTCCTTTTGTAAAATTTTCTTCAGTCGTAAATTAAATTTAGCAACAGTAGAATAAGCGGGATAATAGACTTCACGCCATTAGACTATCCAAAGTTAACACACTCCGCTGGGCGTTGTGGCCGCATTACAAACATAGAACGTGCGTTAACTTTGGATGGTATAATGGCATGTTGTCCAATGTCCATCCCTTTATGTTGTACCTGTTTTGTCATTCCTGTTGACCAAACGTTTTTAAATAAATAACTGTTAACAATTTTCTTATTGTCTGCAGTTTTATTGCAATGTTTTAGAATATGGGTGATTCTTTTAATGATGGCTAATATTAAATCACAGTGATACAGTATTTAAATTGTACAGTGAGAAACTGAATTTACAGTGATTAACTGTTATCTACTGTTTATAGTACTGTATTGCATACACATAAAAAACAGTGCTTAACTGGTTTTTTTGTATGTAAATGCAATTGAAATCACAGGATTTATTTATTTTCTTCTACAGTAAAACAATCAATACTGTAAATACAATTAAAATCATAGTGTTTAATTGTTTTTATTTTACAGTGAATACACAAAATACTGTAAATGTAAGTACAGTACCCTTACTGTAAAACGTATTCACAGTAACTTACTGGCAACAATTAGCCAGTAAGTTACTGTAAATACAACTAAAATCACAGTATTTAATTGTTTTGGATTTCACAGTGTATACATAAAATACTGTAAATGGAAGTACAGTATCCTTACTGTAAAAAGTATTCACAGTAACTTACTGGCTAATTGTTGCCAGTAAGTTACTGTAAATTTTACGGTAAATTTTTTACAGTGTAGTGGAGTATTAAGAAAGAATGCAGTAGCCTACACAGTTGTCACAAATAACCCACTGAGGGTGAATTGAGTAAACCAAGTGCATGTTTTTAACATTAAGAATCATGTGATGTGAAAGCTATATACTGTATATATTGTATGGTCTAATTGTATATAGTCTATAATTAACAGGGTGCCCCTCTTCAGGTGGTGGGGGGGGGGGGGGGGGGGGGGGGGGGGGGTCACATGGCTGGTTTTAAACTGCTTGTTTCCATTTCATTAAAATAGCTTAATGCATAGCCTACATGAAGGTTGAGTCTATCCAAAATTACAGTTTAAATTTACAATATAACAAAAAAATAATAATAATTACAACTGGCCTGTTGGAGTATGCTTTTACTTCTACAAAAAGGGCAGATTAGGTACCTAGTCTTATTATTTTTTATTTCATAAATTAATCAGATGATTTAGATTAATTCACAAATAACACACACGTAAATGCGGTGGACAAAAAATAAATATGGGTGCACTATCTAAGCTTTCACATAGCCTTTTAAGTCTAGTAATTTACATAATCATAGCAGACGCTTTTGTCCAAAGCAGCTTTAAAAGTGAGGAAAACAACGAAACCGTTATAAAGATAAAATAATACATAGATACAAAGTTTCAACCGTTTTTAGAAACACACACACACACATAGTGTGAGCAATGTTCTTATTAGGTGTTTACGCGTTTGTCACAGAAACGATAAATATTTAATCATAATCACGACAAATATTAGAGAAAAATGATGTATGCCAGCATCTTGCGCATCAAAACAAACGTGTCCTTCCATCACGGTTGAACTCGCACTAGATCCAGCAAGGGTGAGCTAGAGCTCTAGCTCCTCCCATTTGACGCTGCAGCGAATCCCCGCTCACTAAATCTAGCAAGGTGGAGCTGGAGCTCCAGAAAAGGTGGAGCTCGAGCTGTAGCTCCTCCCATTTGGCTCTGCATCGAGCACCATCTCTTCAGAAATTTACTGTCTTCAGAAATTTTTTTACAGTCTATGGGTAGAACAGACCGTTTGTGATGAACTTTTAAAAGGTAAGACGTTTAAAGAATAAGATTGTATATTATCAGTACATCTGAATCAAATAAACTTGTGTATTAAAGCATGATAGTCGATTATTGCTCTCTAAATTAGTAGTTTAAGGGGGCGTTATCAGATAAAAGATAGGTCATTGGATAAAGTTAGTAGCGCATTACAAACCACATAAAAAAAGCCTATGCCTATTAATGGTTAAAACCGTTCTAATTAATGCATTTTTATCCTTTGTTGTGTAATAAGAGGGAAAGGCTTCTAAACGGGTTAAATATAACATTGGGGAGTGTGATAGTGATATGTGGAAGTGATAAAATGAGAATATCCGTTTCATTCCTCATTGATGTGCAATAACAACAACAACAACAAAAATCCTTCTTTTAGATTGCATATTTGAGTAACAAAAACGTATGGGTGGAGTTTTTTAGACATTGTGTTTCTGTTGACTATTAAGCTGTCTATTTTATGTTTCAGCTCAGCTGATTTTTGGATTGATGGGAAAGGGAAATGGAAGTTTATTTGTGAGATTAAAAACAATGCTTAAAAGCAGCAAGCCATTTTAAAAAACAAATCACACTAGACTAAATGGGGAATAATACTAAATACCACAACATGTAATATATACTACTAACTACTGTATATAATGTGTCCTGTATATAAATTGTCTCCTTTATCTCTTTCAACACAAGAAGCACAAAGGGATTCAGTGGATTCTGAAGACTCCCTGCACTGACGCTGTACCCTCACCTTCAGTTTCAGCATATTTTCTCCTCTGTGTCAGACACTACAAGAACAACATAGAGGAAATGACAGACAACATGCTTGACGTGCAGTTTATTAGACATTTATAAATCCCATTGTGCTAAATCAATGCAAAAGTGTGTATATACAGTATATTAAAACTGATGTAATGTATATTTTTGAGTCATGAACTTTGACTTTTTGAAATTTAAACAAGTTTCAGCTGTAAACATTTCTAAGTGTTTAAATTCACCTGACATGGAAAGTGTACCAACCTACCCATACTTGAAAGCAGTTTTTACCAGTATTTGAGAGAGATCTACAACCCTTTTCACTCATCATTAAGGCTGCTCTGGACGATGCATTATCATGTATACTGTAATTACCATAATAAAAGAACCATGTTTGCAGTTGTGCCACCCTGACATGCAAATTGCTGGACAAAAGTTTTTCAATTATCTCAACAGCTTTAAAACTACTAAAATGTATAAACTTTGTTTATATGAAAGGTTCAAATGATGCCATAGAATTTTGTTTTAAATTTTTTATTCTTAAGACACCATTTTGAATAGTTTTTTAGACTGTTCATTTGTGCGGACAGTTGCACAACCTGGTATTTTTGGGGGTTTAAGATAACAAAATGTAAAATATGTGTTATTTAAATGTGCTAAAAATGAATTTAAACTAAATAGGTTTTATAGATTAAAGTGATGTAGGTCATGAATTTATCAAATTATGTTAAAAGGAAAGAATGCACATGGACACTTATGAAATAATGTGTGTGTGTGTGTATAATCATGTTTTGTTTGAAAATGTAATATATTATGTATTAATTTATATAGTAATAAGTGCATGGGGTACATAAGCATTGTAAACATTAAGATTAATGAAATTTCACTTAATTAAATTCTACATTTTACTTGTTTGCAATGGATTTTTTTTAAGACAATCACTGTTACCTGCAAGTCTCTGTCCTTGTGAAACCATAGTGAACATTACGTGATACCTTTAAATAACATTCTAGTTTAAGAACAAAAAATACTTCAAAACAACTGCAACACGGTCTTTAACCAAGGTAACGTTAGCCAGAAATATGTTAACAAAAGGCAGGCAACGCTGGTTGACCACAATAAACATTAAATACTAGCAGATTTTTATCTTTTAAAAATAACATTGCTGTAACTACAAACACATACTACATTCACATATAAGTGTATTATATACATATTGTAAATCAATTAATTTATTGACTACAAACTACCATAAATCAAAGTTCTGCTCTCTAACTCCATTGATTTGAATTGGCGCCGAAGCACTTCCTGGAACTATCTGAGCTCTACGCGAATCACGTGACAACTAGGCATTTTGAACTTCCGTTGTCGCAACTCTCTCTCTGGCTCTGGTCTCTCTAACTCAATGCTAAATCATAAAACAGATGTATGTACATTACAATAACATTACATTACGATGTCCAGCAATCGATTTAAATAGTACAGTGATTGGGTTTAATTAGTCGTTTAATGAGGCCTATTATATGTTGATCCGACTATTTTAAGCGTGTAATTAAATGGTCCAGGGGCAGAATTTTCGCCCAGCGTGTCAGGTTCTCGGTTCTAATCGCACTCTATATAGCCTATATCCAGTGGCGGCGCCAGGGGGGAGCTAGGTGGTGCTGTAGCTCCCCCTATAATAGCCATAGCACCTGCCCAGCACCCCCAAGAAATGTCTGTAATTTTTTTATATTTATATTTTAATGTCATGTTTGAATAGTCTTTTTCATGTTGTTAAAAATAGGAATTAAATAATAATTTAAAAATCGCGAGCGGACGCGTGCAGGCGGGCACGGGCGCGGTGAGAGCTGAGCGAGCAGGAACGAGTAACGTTAGTGAGTTGTCGTCGAAAAAGATGGATAAAGCAAAAAAGCTGTCGGGGACTAAAAATAGAAAAAGAAAGAGGAAAAGGAGATGGCATGTCAATTGATGCGACAGCAGCTACTGTAAATAAGTGGATGGTGAATGGCAACAGGTAGGATTTAAAGTGTGACGTCCAGGCATGTAGGCTACTGGCCATCGGGACTACCGGGAGATTCCCGGTGGGC
Organism: Rutilus rutilus; assembly: GCA_021464565.1. Classification (NCBI taxonomy): domain Eukaryota; kingdom Metazoa; phylum Chordata; class Actinopteri; order Cypriniformes; family Leuciscidae; genus Rutilus; species Rutilus rutilus. The sequence continues at coordinate 167,591 of JAJAQA010000005.1, forward strand.
CGACGTGCTTTTTGGGCCGATACATCTCATACTTTTTTTTTGTCTTAACGGACCATAAAACTCGTACATCGGCGGCCCATTCATTTTGTTTTGCTTAATTGGCGGCGCATGGGTTAGTGCCGGTGTAATGCATTGGTTAAAAAAAAGTCAGCGTTAGTTTTTTTTTTCTTACACCCCATGAAACACTAGTTAGCTCAGCGGCCCATTGGTTCTTTTCTTGATTGACACTGGGCTGGCCCAATCACATCTTTAATGTGAAGTATAGAAATATACTCTTTCAACTATAGAAATTAGTACAAAATTAATTATGGAAGTTTCCTTTATTTTTCAGTGCATTTGTTTTACAATAAATGGCTATTACTATCATGGGATTAATATTATAACTATGTAGTAGTGTAATGTAGACTGACACTGTAACTAAAAGAGGTTTGAATTTTTCTTTAATTTGCACACTGAATATGGGTTGGAGCTTTTAATTTTTAACTCTCAAAGTGCACCAGATTGATGATTGCCAAAATTGTTGCTGCATACCCCTCTGACACTGGATAGTTGTGTCCCTGTCTATATCCCTTGCGTTGAATACTTTTACATATATATACAGTATATATATATACTACTTATAGTCGCAGAACGAGTGTAGTTAATTTGCGGGCATGTACGCATGTGTATACTTTCATTATGGTGTTGTTCATGATGGCGTTTCATTATGGTGGTGGTGGGTGGTGTGGCGCAATGGATAAGACACATGCCTTTGGTGTGAGAGACCCGGGTTCGAATCCACTGTGAGACACCAATGTGTCCCTGAGCAAGACACTTAACCCCTAGTTGCTCCAGAGGCGTGCGACCTCTGACATATATAGCAATTGTAAGTCGCTTTGGATAAAAGCGTCAGCTAAATGTAAAATGTAAATGTAAATGTAAATGGTGGTCCAATGCGACCTCCATAATGAAACGCCCCAAAATTCAAAGCACCTTCTCTTAAGTGTTGAGCATCCCCATAGCACCTGCAACAGAAAATCTCTGGAGCCGCCACTGCCTATATCAGGGACGTCACTAGGATTGGAAGACAGGGGGGGCTTAGCCCCCAGGGTATTTGTAACTTGCATTTGCAAAAACTTTGCACTCACATCTAGAGCTACACTTATGTCATGCTAATACCATTCCTTGTATTTTGCTTGTTCACTCTAGCTAGACTATAGTTTTCCATAGCAAACCAAAATATCCCATTTCCTTTACCTCAAGAAAACTTAGCTAAAGGTAAGCATCTTGTCGGCCCCTAATTTAATAACAAATTATCGTTGCGACGGAAGTGAATCAATCAAAACCAACTTTAGCTGTAAAATAACTTTATTAAAGAACCGCTATAAAGCCAAAACAATCTCTGTTACCTTAAATTATACGTTTATCTCTGTAAAGCTGCTTTGAAACAATCTACATTGTTAAAAGCGCTATATAAATGAAGATGACTTGACTTGATTAAGCAGGTAATTATTTAAAAAAAAAATTGTTTACTTAATCTTCCTTTCACCGTCTTTAACTGTGCGTTCACACCAAACGCGAATACCGCGTCAAATTCGCGTCTAGTTGGACGCTTGAACATTTTGAATCCATTTGCGCGTCCAGAGCGAAATTGACGCGCGTAAAAAAGCAAAAGTTTGAAGCGAAATTGACGAGCGAATGAGGCGGATTCGCATCCACCGCGCTAAACGCCTCATTCGTGCCGCAGGACCTCCAGACGCGCGTAAACGCGTCTTTTCATTTACATTGAACATTGAAATCACTCGCGCCAGACGCTCTAATCGCGTTTGGTGTGAACGCACCTTTGAGCGTGTATCGGTGTGTGTGGGGGGGAGCATATACTAGCGAGTTCAACTTCAGACCAAAGTAACGACGAGACGAGATGAATCCTCCAGTTACTTGCAGCGCTCCGGTCTACAACGCTCTGAAAGCTGCCACAGTTCACACCAATGCAACAAGACGGTGCGGTGCATCATCTTCTTGATAGCACAACGAATCTTTGTACTTCTGTCCAACTTCCGACTTTTCGGCTATTTTTGTAGCTGGATATATATCATTTGTTGCGTCTAAATATGAATGAGGATATGGTTATTGATAAATCGAATTGTTATTGTTGTTCTTATTATCATTTAGGGGGGCTTAGGAACATTTTGGGGTGGCTCTAGCCCCCCTAAAATAGGCCTAACGACGTCCCTGGCCTATATATTATTTTTTTTTTTCGATTCTGTTTTTCAGTGGTTGTATATCAGGCATGGACACGTTTGTGTGCATTTTGTTTTGTAATTTAACCGGAACGAATAGAGAGTCTCTCCACAAGGGATTGAAGTGCGCGTCACTGTGCGCGAGCCACAAACAAACACAGTATCCGCGCCACTGATGTCAAGTCAAGTCACCTTTATTTATATAGCGCTTTTTACAATACAGATTGTATCAAAGCAGCTTCACATTGATAAAATTAAAAAATACAACAAAGTTTGTTTCTAGAAGAAAATTGCATCATTGTCCACCCTAATTAGGCAGATCAATAATATCGTTGAATATTAAATGATCGCAGCAGCAACGAGCACTTTGATCACTTGATTTCAAAAAACAACACATTTCAGCGCTAGATCGCCTCTTATTTGACAAACGAATGAAATTAATGCTCTGGTAGTTAACTGGAGATGTTTTGTTTATTTGTATTGGTACATTCGTGCCGCGAGATGTTTCAAAAGTGGTGGGGACAATATCGACCTTAGCAAAAAGTGGTGGGGACAGATATTGTGTAATATCTGTAGTATTTTAAAAGTTTTTCACATTCTGTTGCACTTCACTGTGTAAATTACAAAATTACTACCTTATATCTTTTTTATGTTAATCATTCCTCTGTAATAGTTATTGTTTCTTTTTGTGCATTAGGTTATTATAAAACATTTATGCCAATAAAGTAGTTTAAAATTAAACTAACTACATACAGTACATTGTCAATCTCTGTATCCCATATTATGCATGCCAACTCAAAAAAACAAACTCATACCAGTGGTAACTTTTATTTCAAAACAAAAATAATTGTGTAAAAGAGATATGCACAGATAATCACGTACATCAACCATACACACACGCGCGCGTACGTACGTACACAGACACACACATGCGCGTACACAGACACACACATGCGCGTACGTACACACACGCGCATCTACGTACGTACGTACACACACACGCACACGCACACGTACACACACACACACACACACGTGTACACAAACAAATGCGCGTACACACACGTATGTACGTACACACACGCGCGCGTATATTCACACGTACGTACACTCACAACACACACACACACACACACACGAACGTACACTCACACGTACGTATACACACACACACACACAGGTAAGTACACACACACACCTTATATATATATATATATATATTACTATTAACTCTTAAATCCCCCGGGGACCAAACGAAATTTTTCCTTAGAAGTCTAGTGGGACTACATGCCCACCAAATTTCATGTTCCCCGGTGCTTCGGTGTCCCTGGTATCGTTGACGAAAAATTCAGTAAGGTGACAAAAAAAAAAAAAAAAAAAAACCTTTGACAATCCCTATATGACCGCTAATAAAATTACAACAAAAAAAAGAGTAGCTTGCCTGTAGTGTACCAGAGACTTTGAGTGTACCAGAGAATGTCTAATAGGAAGAGAATTGGCACTCTCTGCTTACTTCCGGTTTCTGGACTGGCTGCAGTAACACGTCTCTGTCCATGCGGGGGCGCTCGCAGGCGAGTGCAGAATGAATGGAGGTCTATGGCGAAAAACCCTCAAAATTTTTCTCAGGATATAATTTTTTGTCTAGTAATTTGAATGTTGTATTCGAAAGGAGATGCAAAGAAATTACACATTGCTGGGTGTTAGATTTTTTAGAGTCACTTATTTGGTTTAAAAAGTCTTTTAAAATGTCAATGACGTCAGAATGCTGACGTCTTTAGCAGAATGCTAGCGTGTTATGGGCAACAACAACTCAACCTGTAAGAAATCGAAAAGAAATAAGTACTCGTTCATTCAACTTTCGACCTATAACCCATGTTGAACTTGCAAAACCTACAATAAAATCTGAGATTTCTCAACGGCAATCGGGTGAAAGAGACACATTTAGCCGTCTAGCCCCATAGACTCCCATTCAGTCTGCACTCGCCCGCGATCACCTCCAGTGGAATTCTAATGGAACTGCAACCAAGATCGATACAATGGGGCTAATAGGAAGTGCCAAGGCTCTCCGTAGACGGGCTCTGAGTGTACTCACCATGCAGCGATGAACATCGGAAATGTGAAAACATGCTAGAATCGACGTCATGACTTCAAGTTCACGCCACTAACCAAAGAGAAGAGATGTTGGCGGGAAGAGACGTGCAGCCTCGCCCCAGGTGCGGCCCCCGCCTTGATCGACGTCATCACTTGCCAGTAACCAATGAGAAGCATTGTGGGCGGGGATGCACGTGCAGCCCCGCCCCAGGTGCACCCCCGCCCAAATCTGCAGGCTGCAGCCAGGTGCTTCTCGGAAAACAGCAGTAGCGGTATATATTCCACTTTTTAACATTAGAATGGCAAAAAGAGTATCAGATTATTGTAGCATACGACGTTTTTAGCGTGTCACACTAGCTTAGGGTTCGATATGGGCCAACGATCAGAAGCCAGGAACGTCTACTGGAGAGAGGGTGAGATGCTACTGGTGAGTGAATAGACAATTAAGACAATTAAATTTGATTAATAAAAGAATTTATATTGATGGGTTTCCTTTTCTTTTTCCTTGTAGTTTGTTTCAAATAATAATCACATTAATGGACAATCACTTTACAGCATTTAAGGTAAATTCTGTTGTCTCAAATAGTATCGAAAATGTTAACAGTTCAACAGATTCAAATCGGTGTTGACCAAAATAAAATAAATTCTCAAAAACAAAATAATGTGTGTTTCTTCCAAACAAATTCACAATAAAATACTCTTCAATGAGCTTTACATTCAAAACCCAATAATTCAAAAAAGAGTTTGTAATTGGATGTTCACTCTGACTAAATTCCAGAAAATAGATGTAAATGACACTTTTTCTTTCAAAACTCAACAGTAAATTCACCCATGAAGTATGAAAACACAAGAACAAATCAAACGATTCAATTGAACAATACTTTGAGGATTAAACGACTCAGTTGATCAAAGTTCGTGAATCAAATGATTCAGCTTCAAGATCTGAACACTCGTTCAAACAGTTCCAGTTCAAAAACAAAGTCTCTCCGTTTCAGATGCAAAAAATCTAATCCGTTCAAATTATTCTTTTGTGTCCAAAAGAACAGGAAACAATGGAATTCTCCTACCAGTCGATGAATTCAGATCACAGTTCAAAGGTCCGTGGGCAGCTCGCCATTTGTGCACATGTAATCGCGATCACACAGATGATTCTCACCAGAGGATTACATCCGGCACAAAACAGGTAATTCTCTCAGAAGGTCCCGTTCGTAGAAAGAAACATATAGAAGAAAAAAACCCAGCCAGAGCAAAATAGAATAATATTTTGTCAAAGATGATTAATCACAGGGCTTCAGCACTGAGATCCGCTCCAACTACACTTCTTCCAATTTCCACGTCTCTCTTCTCTCTTTCCGTCCGACGACAACACTTCAAGATGATGTCACGATTCTTTACGTTTCGTTTCCAAGTGCACTCCATCACATTTCTCCTTAGAGTAATGTTTAACGCTGTGAGTTTCTAGACAAACGCTCCGTGCTGCGGTCTCGTGCAATCTCGTCTCTCTCTGTCTGTTCTGAGAGCTGGCGCTGCAGGTGGGCGGGGCTTATTAATGTGCTGCTACCATTGGCTCTTACAGAAGTCTGTCACTGAAGTGAGAAGTAATTTGATAAATCTTTCATCCTTCTGGAACTTTCTCCCTTTTTCTCATCTCTCAGTTTCCTTCAGCTCTTTCTATATTTTGAAGTATTTTAATTTCTTTGACAGTAACCTGGATTACCCGGGTTACATTCTCCCCGCCTTGAAGCTATGCAGGTCCCACTGCATCTTCCAGGCTGTGAAGTCACAGCAGAGGGATGTTCACCTTGCATTTCCAGAGAGGCATTCTTAAAAGTATCAAACTCCTCCAATGAAACGGTAAATGCTGTGCTAAGCCCTTGCAATAGTGATTGCACAACCAGAGAAAGGGGATTACCCAATTTAGGATACTGCAGCCTCTTTGGTGGCTCACGATGTCTTTGCGAACGTCTGGGGACATCTTCTAGACTCTCACCAGTCTCCACTGAGCTGCTTTGGGGACTTGGTGATGGTGAATCAACTTTTCCTCCACGTGTCAGAGCATCGCTCCTTTCATCCTCTGCACTTAAAGTCCCAGGTGGGGATCCATCTGACTCCTGATCCAGCACAGGTATGTCACTCAGCACATCCGTCTCTATAGGATCCATCAACTGTGTATCCTCTCTTTCAGGTTCATCCAGCGGACCTCCTTCCCCAGCGTCAGGTTGGTCAGGTAAGTTCCTCTGTGATGTCACTGGAGTAAGTTGCTCAATGTTTGTACTAACTGCATTTCTCATTTCAGGGGAAACTTCTGCCATCACTCTACCACTTGAAGGCTTCTGAGGTTTAGAATTGGAAAGGATTCTAGTTTCAACACTCGGTAAGTGTCCACGTGAGTAATAATCCATAGGGTCACTTTCTGATTCAGAACTCTCAGTCATACATTCGGGATCTTCTGTACCAGGGTTTGCTCGAGTTCTAGGCCTCCGAGGTGTCTTTGGTCTTACTGGTTCCTCAGGTGTGTTTTCTCGCAAGTATCCACAGGGCAGTAGCAAGTCTCGGTGCAACGTGCGAAGCGGCCCATCCTTGCCCTCTGATTGAACGGTATAGACTGGTAAGTCAACAGCTTTCTTGATCACAACGTATACCTCTTTCTCCCACTTGTCTGTTAACTTATGTTTTCCCCTCAGCTTGACGTTCCTTACCAGGACCCGATCTCCGATTTCAAGGGATGAAGCGACCACTCGCTCGTCGAATCTCTTTTTATTACGTCTTGCCACCTTTGAGGCGTTCTCACTCGCCACTCTGTAGCTCTCCTGCAGGCGATCTTTCAAATTTCTGACATAACTTGAATGAGATGGGAACGACTTAGCAGGTAAACTGAAGGCCAGATCGACTGGTAGCCGAGGCTGCCTCCCGAACATTAACTCGTAAGGCGAGAATCCTGTCGAGTCATTGCGGGTGCAATTATACGCATGGACTAATGGTTTCACATAGTCCTTCCAGCAGGTCTTTCCCTTCTCATCCAGGGTCCCTAGCATCTGAAGCAGCGTCCTGTTAAAGCGCTCAACAGGGTTGCCCCGGGGATGATAAGGTGTCGTCCTCACTTTACGAATTCCTGCTATACCACATAGCTCCTTTATCAACTTTGACTCAAAGTCGGGTCCCTGATCGCTCAGGAGTTTCTCAGGAAATCCGTAGTGGATGAAGAAGTTATCCCACAAGCATTTGGCCACAGTTTGAGCCTTCTGGTTCCTGGTGGGTATTGCCACAGAATACCTAGTGAAGTGATCGGTGATCACTAGAATATCTTTAATATTGCTCCGATCGGGCTCCAGCGACAAGTAGTCCATACAGACTAACTCGAGGGGTCTGCTGGTCACTATGTTCACCAGGGGTGCGGCACGCTCGGGAGGGGTCTTCCGTCTCAAACAACGCTCACAGGCCTTTACCTTCTCCTCTACAGTCACCGCCAACTTTGGCCAGTAAAACCGGGACCTAGCCAGATCCAGGGTCCTCTCAATTCCAAGATGGCCCATGTCGTTGTGCAGGCTTGTCAAGACCATCTCCCGCAGATCCACAGGTAATGCTAACTGATACAGCACACCTCCTTGGTCCTGTCTCCTTCTAAATAACACTCCATTCTTGAATTCCAGTCTGTTCCATTCTCTCAGCCATAAGGCTACTTCTACCGGCTCTAATTTTCCTTCAGGTTTCTGTCCACATTCAAGATACTTAATGACTTCTTTGAGTTCTGGATCAGCTCGTTGGCGTTCCCTCAGCTCTTCTTCAGGACATGTGGGGAAGGATCGGAAGGCCATGGGCATCCTCCTGCTGGAACTCCAGGGGTACTGCACTAGTATTAATGCACAGTGACTCAAACACAGTGGGTTGGAAGCATGACGGGTCAGAATCATCACAGCTCTGATACACTTGGTGCCTCTCACAGAGGGCTTTCACTGCTGCTGGGAGAATTGTTGGTTGCTCTGATTCTGCCAGATGGTGAAGAGTGAATTGTTTGATTCGTTCACAGCTCTTTTTGGGAAGCAAGGTCATCCACGGGCCTGCCATGAGGACGTCTGGAGAGTCCATCAGCGTCTAGGTTTCGTTTGCCTGCACGATATTGGATCTTGAAATTGAAGGTTGACAGGCTGGACAGCCACCTATAACTGGTTGCGTCAAGCTTCGCAGATGTTAAGATGTAGGTGAGTGGGTTGCTGTCTGTTATTACAATGAACTCTCCTCCATACAGATAATCACTGAATTTTGAAGTGACCGCCCACTTGAGTGCAAGGAACTCCAATTTGTGCGCGGGATACTTTGTTTCGCTTTTGGTTAGACCCCTGCTCGCGAAGGCAATAACTCTCATTCTACCCTCCTGCTCTTGATAAAGGGCAGCCCCAAGTCCTGTTATGCTTGCGTCCGTGGTCAACACGTAGGGAAGTCTGGGATCAGCAAATCCAAGGACTGGAGCTGAAGTCAGCTTCTCTATAATGCCATCAAACGCCCACTGGCATTCATGGGTCCACCGGTCCCCAAACTGCTCCTTAGGATCCCGGGTACTGTGCAACTTTCTTTGGGTCTCGCCTTTGGTTTTTCTGCAGAGGGGGATATCCAATGGTGAGGTCGTTAAGAGGTCTTGTGATCTTAGAGAAGTCTTTGACGAACCTCCTGTAATATCCCGCAAATCCAAGAAAACATTTGAGTTCTTTGAGATTTCTGGGCCTTGGCCAGGTCTTCAGAGCTTCAATCTTGGTCGGATCCGTCTCAACTCCATTCTGAGATACTATGTGGCCTAGATATCGGACTGACGTCTGGAAGAACTTGCATTTCGTGGGCGAAAGTTTCAGTCCATACTCTCTCAAACGCTTTAAGACTTGCAAGAGTCTGGCTTCGTGCTCCTCTAAAGTTTTAGAGAAGACTATGAGGTCGTCAACGAAGACCAATACTTCCCTCCTGTTGAGATCGCCCATGCACCGCTCCATAAGCCTTTGAAACGAACTCGGCGCATTTGTGACCCCTTGTGGCATTCTGTTGAATTCATAGAAGCCTAAAGGGACGAATGCAGTTTTCTGTTTATCAGCCTCTTCCATTTCAATCTGATAGAAGCCTGATTTTAAGTCGAGGACTGAAAACCATTTAGAGCCAGATAGAACTGAGAAGGCTTCTTCCAAATTTGGGAGAGCATACGCGTCTTTAATGGTCTGTGAATTCAATTTCCTAAAGTCAATGCAGAGACGTACATCATTGTTCTTTTTCTTTACCACTACTATCGGAGAGGCAAAGGGTGATTCCGATTCTCTAATGACACCTGCATCGAGGAGTTCTTTGAGATGCCTCCTTACTGCATCGACATCTTGGGGATGGATAGGCCTAGGCCTTTGCTTAAAGGGCGTGTTGTCACTGAGATTGATGTGGTGCTTTACCTTATCAGTCCGACCGTAATCCAAATCGTGTAGTGCGAATACATCTGACATGGAGCTCACTAGATCAGTTATTCTTTCCCTCCATTCACTTGATAAGGGAGAGTCACCGAAGTCAGGGACAATCTTTGCTTGCTTGTGCAGGTCTCTCAACTTTGCGCACAGGAGCACTCACAGGGTTTCTGCCCTCAATCACACTTTGGACAGTGTGTACTTCAGCCAACACTGCTCTAGGAGGGATTGCTAAATCAACTTGGGTCTCATTCTTCAACACTACCGGTATCTGGATGTTGCGCTTCGGAGGCAGGGAATGCAAACAGCTAGCCACTAACAGTCTGCCAGGCAAAGATGATGATGCTGATGGCTCTACGGTCACCCAGGTCTTTGACAGTGGCCCGATGATGTTGACACAGCCGTTCAGAACAACTGTGCTTCCAGCCGCTACTACTTCAGGCATTTCTCCTTTCACTTTTACTTGGCCCAAGACACTCGCACCAGCTCGTCGCTGTCTTGCCTCTAGGACTCTTATCACAGCCCGATATCCATGATAGCATGACTTGGCTTTGAGTGTGGATCCTTGCGTGTAATCAGCGTACAAGACATCCAGAGTGTTAGTGCCAATGAGGATCTGGATGTGTCAGGTCTGGGACTACTAGGGCCAACGTTGGAACTTCAGCTTCTGCTCCTAAAAACTCCTGAGGAAACCTCAGAGCCAATTCAACATATCCCAGGTAAGGAACAGCCTGGCCATTTGCCCCTTCAACTTCCAACAGGCGATTCAATGGCTGCAGGGGATGGTGCGACAGGTGACTGTTGTAGAAGGACAGAGGGATTGTCGTGACTTGAGATCCTGTATCTAACAGGCAGCTTACCTCCTTCCCTTCGACTCCGACTTGCGCCGTGCATCTCATTCCTATTAATCTATCTGGTAGCTTCGAAGGAGTTCCAGCACCGACATGCTCATTAAACACTTGTTGCTGCTTAGGGCTTTGTTTCTTATTTCCAGTCCCCATCCGCCCTGCGACAGAGACTGCTTTTAATTTAAAGGCACCGCTGTAGCTCCATTTTGAAGATCCCACTCAGCTTGTCTCTCCTTCAACTTCCGCTTCTTTTCCTCAACTCTAGATGGATTGGATTGGGTGCATTCTCACAATTAGCGGCCAGGTGGCCATCGTCTCCACAGCGAAAGCAGTACCATGGCCGAGGACGATTTGGATCTCATCTCAGTGTACTTTGGTCCTTCGTTCTCCTTTCTACTGACTTCATTGAAATTTGATCTGCTCAGATTGCTTCTGAGATGAGGGGATCTTGCAGGTTGGTTTCTCTGTGCACCAGAAGCAGCAACTTGAACTTTAAGCTCCTTTATCTGGCTTTTCAACTCCTCAAACTCATTTGTCTCAGTACACACCCCTTCTTTCTTCCTGGTGTCTGCTTTCATGGCGGCGATTTGCCTTTGAAGGCCAGCAATTTCCTTCCTTAAAATGCCTACTTCTGACATGTCAGGACACTGGACCTTGCCTTTCTGCTTAGGTGCCTTCTGCTCTGCATTTCCAGGGTCTGGGGTCTCTGCAACATCCTCTTCAAATGTGCTGAATGGGTAAACAGACTGTTGGTGCGATGCCGTCCTCAGTTTGAGGGGAACTGATGGGTACTTGTTCACACCCAAATGCTTCCGCATTCTCTCCTCCTTAGAGGCCTGCTTATCCTCAGTTGTGCGAATGAGCGTCGCCAATTCAGCAAAAGGAGGTGGGTCTACTTTCCTCTTTCAAGCTGCAGGTCAGCTATCAAGGTGTTGTCCCAACAGCCACGGCAGAACTGCTTTAACAGACAACGATCTCGTTCACCCTCCGCAACACCTTCACGTCTAATGGTAGCACTCAGGATCACGTGCAATCTGTGGAGGTAGGCAGATGATTTTTCACCGGGATTCTGCAGGGTGCTGATGAACTTAGCCAATAATTCGTCTCCATCCTCCACTGAACCATAGACAGACTCTAGTAGTTTAAGGCACTCTGACGATGGAGCGACTGGACTCACATGTTTAATAATATCTGAGGCAGGCGGCAACAAGCTATCTAGAATTCTTCGTGTCTTGTGTGACTCAGGAAGGGATGGATCATTCAACAGGTAGGGTAGTCAACACTTGCTCGCCAGGTGTCAAAATCAGGCTCATTGATTGGACGGGGGGTCCTTCCAGAAAAAGCTCTTAGGCGAAACGGGGTATTGTGTGAGGACAAGGAGTCATTTGTTCTTATAATGTGTTCCATCACCACCTTCTGGATGCCTGGAGGGTGTACAGCAGTCATAGGCAATTTCAATGATACTGTCTCAGTAGAGCTGTCATCGAGGTCCCTTGAGCAATGCGGTGATGCAGCGCCCATGGCTCCCTTGACTGGGTTTTTGAGTTCATCGTTCTTCGAAGGGTGAGTCAATGTCTCTGCAGCAAATTCCGTTCTCTGTAGAGGTAGTGATTTACACACTGGATGCTGAGGAGTGCTAGTGGCATGTGTCAGAAAACTTGATTTACAAGGATGGTGCTCTATTTCAGGCTCTGTTCTGGACGGCGCATCAACTGAAGTTCTAATCTCACTTATCTTATTCAACTCTCGTTGGAGCACATCCTGAAGGGATTCTCCACTGGCATCCGCTATGCCTGTAATTTCTCCAAATACCCTGAGGTGGCGCTACTAGCGGTAGGAGTGTATACGCTACTCAAGGTGCGCACGTGAAACACTGTATCCGCATCAGTGGGACTTATGATGGTTGCAGGTAGCTGAGGCTTGAGGTTGGACATGGCAGAATTGCATGAGAACTCTATTACTGCATTATGATGAAACTCAGACCGTGGGTCATCAATTAGTAAGTTTTGTCGAATAGAGCCAAACTTCTGCAGATAAGCCTCAGGAGCTTCATCTAGTTCAGTTAGTGTTATGCCACTGACAATCACTGCATTTTGCACATTGACATTTTCTCGTTCCACAACATCCATTTTTGTCTGATTCACTGTATGTGCTATTTTAATTAATTATTCACCTCAGCAGCGGCTGCGTCCTCTCTCCTGGCTGGCTCGCCAAGATTGTGTAGCATACGACGTTTTTAGCGTGTCACACTAGCTTAGGGTTCGATATGGGCCAACGATCAGAAGCCAGGAACGTCTACTGGAGAGAGGGTGAGATGCTACTGGTGAGTGAATAGACAATTAAGACAATTAAATTTGATTAATAAAAGAATTTATATTGATGGGTTTCCTTTTCTTTTTCCTTGTAGTTTGTTTCAAATAATCACATTAATGGACAATCACTTTACAGCATTTAAGGTAAATTCTGTTGTCTCAAATAGTATCGAAAATGTTAACAGTTCAACAGATTCAAATCGGTGTTGACCAAAATAAAATAAATTCTCAAAAACAAAATAATGTGTGTTTCTTCCAAACAAATTCACAATAAAATACTCTTCAATGAGCTTTACATTCAAAACCCAATAATTCAAAAAAGAGTTTGTAATTGGATGTTCACTCTGACTAAATTCCAGAAAATAGATGTAAATGACACTTTTTCTTTCAAAACTCAACAGTAAATTCACCCATGAAGTATGAAAACACAAGAACAAATCAAACGATTCAATTGAACAATACTTTGCGGATTAAACGACTCAGTTGATCAAAGTTCGTGAATCAAATGATTCAGCTTCAAGATCTGAACACTCGTTCAAACAGTTCCAGTTCAAAAACAAAGCCTCTCCGTTTCAGATGCAAAAAATCTAATCCGTTCAAATTATCGGGATCTTTTGTGTCCAAAAGAACAGGAAACAATGGAATTCTCCTACCAGTCGATGAATTCAGATCACAGTTCAAAGGTCCGTGGGCAGCTCGCCATTTGTGCACATGTAATCGCGATCACACAGATGATTCTCACCAGAGGATTACATTCGGCACAAAACAGGTAATTCTCTCAGAAGGTCCCGTTCGTAGAAAGAAACATATAGAAGAAAAAAACCCAGCCAGAGCAAAATAGAATAATATTTTGTCAAAGATGATTAATCACAGGGCTTCAGCACTGAGATCCGCTCCAACTACACTTCTTCCAATTTCCACGTCTCTCTTCTCTCTTTCCGTCCGACGACAACACTTCAAGATGATGTCACGATTCTTTACGTTTCGTTTCCAAGTGCACTCTATCACATTTCTCCTTAGAGTAATGTTTAACGCTGTGAGTTTCTAGACAAACGCTCCGTGCTGCGGTCTCGTGCAATCTCGTCTCTCTCTGTCTGTTCTGAGAGGTGCAGCAGCGCTGGCGCTGCAGGTGGGCGGGGCTTATTAATGTGCTGCTACCATTGGCTCTTACAGAAGTCTGTCACTGAAGTGAGAAGTAATTTGATAAATCTTTCATCCTTCTGGAACTTTCTCCCTTTTTCTCATCTCTCAGTTTCCTTCAGCTCTTTCTATATTTTGAAGTATTTTAATTTCTTTGACAGTAACCTGGATTACCCGGGTTACATTATGTTTCGGTATTCACTGCAGAAATTATTGCAATATGTCTAGCACTTCAGTGGATAGAAGAAATCCAACCAACAAGGGTAGTGATATGTACAGATTCTTTATCCGCTCTAAATAGCTTGGAAAGTGGAACATCATCAGCAAGGCAAGACATGATAAATGAAGTAATGCAGAGTCTTTACAGAACAAGACAGTATGGACTTCTGGTAAATCTTGTATGGGTTCCATCGCATATGGGTGTGAAAGGAAATGAGGAGGCTGATAATCTGGCTAAACAGGCATTAAATCATTCACAAATTGACATTGAAGTGGCATTAAGTAAAACAGAAATTAAAGTGATAATAGCGAAACAAATACAGGAAATTTGGCAGAAAGAATGGAATGAAGGAATAAAAGGTAGACATTTTTACTGCATTCAAGGAAAAGTTGGGTCAGAGAGAAGAAGATTCGGAAACAGGAAAGAGGATGTTTTAATAACAAGAATGCGTATTGGACATTGTTTATTAAATCAAAGCTTACAAAGAATTGGTAAACATGAGAATGGAAATTGTGACAAATGTGGGTTAGTTGAAACTATAGAGCATGTCCTTTTAGAATGCGAAGCTTATGAAAGAGAGCGGTCCCAGTTAAGACATGCTTTAAGAAGTGTAGAAATCAATGAGTTGACACTTCAGGTTCTCCTAGGACAAGGTGCTAAACAATCAAGAGTTTATCATGAGTTATTTATATTTTTAAAGGAAACAGGATTATTTAATAGGATTTAAAACTCCATTATGTGTAAATTTTATATGTATATATATATGTAATTTTTTTTTTTTTTTTTTTTAAAGAGTAGATCTAGTTTAAACTTCCTTTCCAAATATGCGCTTCACACTCCATTTCAATAGGTGGCGGGAATGCACCTTTTAAGTTGGTTTGCCAACCGCCATTAAATCCTAGAAGAAGAAGAAGAAGAAGAAGAAGGTGCTTCTCGGAGCGGTGATCAAAAACACCTGGGTTACACAATTAGGAAATCTTACGAAGGCCACATGGAGCTTCTGATTGGCTGGTTTGTAGATCACCAATATTCAAATTAAGCATTTCCTTCAAGTTGTTTGTGATTGCAGTAAGTTGACCTGTGGAGGGCAAGTAATACGCCCAGTGCTACACTGCCGGAAAGGCGATAGGAGACAAGTAATGTTACATGTACAAGACATGTAAGTGTTTATACATTTTGATGGGTTGTTGTGACTTGTGATATTTTATTTGACACGACTGCTGCGTTTAAGTAAAGATTAAAGCCCATGTTGCTGGTTAGCCACCACTGTCGATTAATGGGTACATAAATCACTCAAGATATACATATCATTTTTAAAATGGCTCCAAAAATGTTCTTAAAGACCAGTTTTTTTACGTTTGTGGTATTAACGTTTTTTTTTTTCGCAATTCGGTGATAGTGATAGGATTTATGGCTCTTTGAGGGGATCCGGATCTTGGCGATCCGTTCCTTTCAATTTTGGCTCTTTTTAAATATTTAGTCAGTTTTAAGAAGCCAGCTTGGGGGCATCTCAGTTTATCCTGGAAATAATCACTGGGAGGAATGATGAGATTTGTTGTCAAATAATTAAAACTCAGATATCACACACCAATATCTGAGTTTGAATTATTCTGAAATATTGATTATTACCTCATTTGTCATGTGTGGACTATAGGGGTGTAACGGTACGTGTATTCGTTTACAGGGCTTTCGGTTCGGTGGGTGCACGTGTGAACGCACGAATGACCGAATGCAATATTTGGTGTGCGGAACATAGGTACATTTTCGTGTTTCCACACGAACATATTAAGTGGTGGAAGTCTCGCGTTCAGCGCAAATCCCGCCCTGCAGCTGATTCTAAAGTTTTACCAGAGCCCGTCTTATTAGACATTCTCTGGTTTTACGCGTCGTCACTGTAACCTAAACCAATGAAATCGACTGCAGGGCGAAAAAAGCTTTTCCGCTCCGTGTGCGCCGCCGCACTCTCCGTTCCGTGTGTGTGTGTCTGTCTGTTTCTCTGCTCAATGTTCAATTTTCGACTCCGTGTTTGCGCTGCGCGTTCTGCTCTGTCGTTAACGGCCCAAACACTCCAATCATGTACCGATCACGCACTGGAAAAGCAAAGTCCGCTCAAATAAGGTGAAATTTCTCAGTAGTAGACTTCTGTTTGCTGAGCTGGTATAGTCATGCTGGGCAACAATGGTAAAATGACCTGCTCTGATCACATGCTCTGGTAATAATAGCTTTGTAGGACTATATTTTATTTTGATAATTAGTAAAAAAAAAAAATAGTAAATTGATTATTGAACCTACTGTTCAAAGGTTTGGGGTCTGTAAGATTTTTAATTCTCTTCTGCATTTATTCAAATACAGTAAAAACTGTAATATTACAATTTAACATAGGCTATCTGTTTTCTATGTCATAGTAAACAATTTATTCATGTGATCAAAGCTGAATTTTCGGCATCATTACTCCAGTCATGATGATATTTCATTTTAATATGCTGATTTGATGAACAAAGTTGAAAGAACAGCATTTATATGAAGTAGGTTTTTTTTTTTTTTTTTTTTTTTTTTTTTTACAGTGTAAAACCCCTGACTGTTACTTTTGATCAATTTAATGCGTCGATCCTTGTTGAATAAAAATATTCATTTAATTAAAACAGTTTTACTGACGTCAACATTTTGAACCATTATGTACACTTTTGGTTTATTGCGAAATAACTCCCTTCTCCAGTCATCTAAGCAAGGCTTCGTTTCCCATTAACGCACTGGGCCTGTGAGCTCAGCGAAGCACCAGCATCGAACGCTCTCTGAGACTGTGACTGATTGGTTTCGTCTTGTATCCAGATGACTAGGAGAAAAAGTTCTATCCTATAATTAAAGTATATTATAAACTTTTAATTTAGACCCTAAAGAATCAGATTAGCTTGTACAAAAATGGCATTATATGACCCCTTTAACTGCCATTTTGTGCCATTCTGCAGGAAATGCAGTTCCAGTGTACTTCATGTCCCTTTTTGATTTATGTAAAATATTGTGTTAGATGCAGTTTGACTGAATGTTTTTTTTTTTGTTGTTTTTTTTAAACAGTGACCGTATGGAATCTGATGCATTCCAGAGTTCTGGTAAGGCTTTTTAATTATAATATACATATTTGTGTTCCCGTCATTAATTGTGATATACAGAAAATAGTGTATATTTTGGTATAAATAAAGATAATAGTGACTTTATACCATAATTCTGAAATTGTGAGATGGTCGCACTGACTTTATTTTTTATTCCATGGTGGAAACGAGCTTAGATACTTGAGGCCTGTTTACACCGAGAATAACTGAAAATGATTACAATTTTATCCACATAAATGCATGACAGTTTTCTGTTTATTATAAGTGAAAACTGAAGTTTTTGTTGCCTGTCTTAAATGCTCACGGTCTTTAAAAATGAGGTTGATTCTGATTGGCTGTCCATTTTTTTTCATCAGCTTGAAAAACAAAATCTAAAAATGATTTTACCTATCATTATAGTTGTGTTGAGTTATTGTCCTTGGTGTGTATTGGCCTTTAGAAACCATTTGAAAGTGTTTTTGCATGTCTATTCTTAACATCTACTCTGAAGAGAAGCTTTATGTGACATCTGAAGCACAACTATGTCCCATCCAACATAGTCACATCACAGGGGAAGAGCAGATCGACCACAACTCCTGGTCAAGCACGCAGGTAAAGAGACATCTGCTTATTAGAGATGCAGAACCTGCTGAAGACAGGTGCAAAGAGAAGAACAGTGATGTGCCAGCAGAGAAAATACTGTACCAGGCACAGCAAGCTCACGGTTTGTGATGCCTGAAATGTTAAATTGTTTTTTAATTTATTTTATTAATGTAGCTCTAAAAGCAACTGTCTATCTTCAGAAAGCTTTCAATGGCATTTTCTTACCTCTGTATAATGCCTGTTTATCAGTGCCTATACAACTAGTACATTTTTGTTCTCACTCTCTTTTAACTCTAGCTATGTTTCCATCCATCTATTTTTTTTTTATGCTCATAAATTCTAAAAAAGGCGCACTTAAATTTTTGTATACAGTGGCTTCTCCTACTTTTCTCAGTGATATTCAGCACCAGTTTATCAGCAAGTGAAGTTTTTGTTGTCTTCGACTCACTGGATTAAACGGTGAACTGGAACGGTGCTTTATTGGCAAATGTTTAATGCAATATTACAATTTTGCACAAGTTAAATTCACAACTTTGAATGGAAACATGGCTACTATCAGTTTACTTTTCTTCCTGCAGAGTACCTATACAGCCAGTGGCAAAAAAAAAAAAATCCTACAGCCATGTCAACATTGCCTGTTAATATAAGGTATGTGTTCCTGGTATTTGGATTCATTGTAGTATATTAGAGTGCTCAATTAGCCGCTTTGTCTTGCTGCATAGAGTTGTACAAACTGCCACTGTGAGGAGAGTTTTTGATCAAAGGTAAAACTAGAGGGCACCTAGTGGGGATTTGGTAGACTTCACTGGTGAACTAGTGTTGGAGGCAGAAGCAGTATCTGAGGTATTGGAGGCAATGGCTGGTTTGCTCCTCAGCCGGACACTGCTCCTTGCACCAGCACCACTGTGTCGCACAGTTCTGGATGTTGAGCTTCTATGAGGAGATAAAACGACAGTAAAATAACAAAATATTGTTACTTTCAAGTAACACCCCACATTACTAGCTAGTGAGAATCTTATTAGACTGCATACAGTTAGCAAAGTCAAACTACGCTACAGTTCAAAAGTAATGGAGTTTTATTAAAAAATGAATTCTTTTATTTAGCAAGGATGCATTATTTTTTTTTCCCAATTGTTTACAAAGTTTCCTTTTTCAAATGAATGCTGTTCTTTTGAACTTTCTATTAATCAAAGATCCTTAAACAAGTTTCCAACAAATTAATTTAAGCAGCACAACTTTTCAACATTTACAGTAAGATATGTTTCTTGAGAATTTCTGAGGGATCATTTGACACTGGATTAATGGCTGCTGAATATTCAGCTTTGCCATCACAGGAATAAATCAGTTATACAGTTTTGTACATTTTATCTTATTTTTTTATTAAAGAACTGGATCTCACCTTAATGTCTTGTCAAATGATGTATACAATCTTCAAAGTTTTTATATATCTATATCGCTCTGATAGCAGGCTGAAGAACCACACGGCTGGAGGCGACAGCTCGCACTGGAAGATGAACGCCGCCTCTCAACACCGCATTCAACGATGTTCCTCTGTGAGTGCCATCACTAGGATGGGTTTGGATGATATGTTGACTTCCACTGCCATTCAAAATATACCCTCAACTGTTGTCAAAGGCAACACTCCACGTGTGGTGTTGTGGCAAAACTCCCACAGAACAGAGGGGCGGAGTGAGCAAAGCTCATTATCATTTAAAGACACATGCACTTAAACGGCGTGCTGAAAACAGAGCTGTTTTTGACCAGGTAAAATTAGTGTTTTCTTACAATACTAATGAGAATTTTTAAAGTATATTACAAACTTTTAATTTAGACCCTAAAGAATCTTATTAGTTTGTACAAAAATGGTATTATATGACCCCTTTAACTGCCATTTTGTGCCATTCTGCAGGAAATGCAGTTCCAGTGTACTTCATGTCCCTTTTTGATTTATTTTATGTAAAATATTGTGTTAGATGCAGTTTGACTGAAAATACGTGTCTTTTTTTTTTTTTTTTAAAGGTCCAACCTCTTCCTGACTTCCACCTCCCTGAGAAAAAGGTAGCAGAGCCCACCAAACCTGCTCCTTTCAAGCTACCGGTTGACGAACAAGGAACTGCAAAGACAGAACGCTGGGAACCGATGGTAAGATCTTTTGCCATTTCTCATCTTCTATTGCTGAATGCTTTGTTGTACTGGACCTCACACATCCAATGTGTTGACTTTGCAGTTGTTTGCATACTTGCAACTAGTTAGCCAGTGGAAAGTCACTTTAAATTTGTTGCCTCTGCTTTTAAGTGTGCATTACAGTCTGTGTTTTAACAAGGTTCATTCCATTTTAAAATATTTCCCCAGCAGAAAACGTTGAAACTTCAGGAACTTGAAAACATTGCCAAACAATGTAACTCACAACGAGCCATTTGTTCTTGAGGTAGGAGAATCGTTCAATCCATTCCTAGGTATGCTGTGTTTGTGGTGGATGGTTTTTGTGATCTTACCACTTAGTGTTGTACTGTCTCCAGTCTGAACTTCCCTTGGGCTTGTTGGCTCTGTGTGTTTTGATACTGAAGTGTAGAGTTAACTCCAAAAACAATTCTTGCTTCCTTCCAACTTTCACCACTTCACCTGGTCCTCTTTGTTCACATTTGGCACTTTCCTAAAGGGGGTCATATAATGCCATTTTTGTACACGCTAATACGATTCTTTAGGGTCTAAATTAAAAGTTTGTAATATACTTTAATTATAAATTTTCATTAGTATTGTAAGAAAACACTCATTTTACCTGGTCAAAAACAACTGTTTTCAGCATGCCGTTTAAGTGCATGTCTTTAAATGATAATGAGCTTTGCTCACCCCGCCCCTCTGTTCTGTGCGGACACCGTTTGCAATAACACAATAACCATAACGCGTTGTTCATTATAAACGTGGGATTATGAATTATATTGAGAACGTTGTACATAGAAAACATGCCGTAATGTACCTTGAGTGTAAAAATAGCCGCATTCATCGTGAAGTGTGCTAGCGATTTGCAAAGATAAATATTAATATAAAGTTTAATAAAACGTTACACACTTCTTCTGGAGGTGCAGCAGGAACACGAATAGTTGGTACAGATCCTTTTTTCAGCAAATCCAGCTTTATACTAACCTTGTTTATAAAGCACTCTGGTGTGTGAAATGATTCGCGCAAACATGAAAGCATTGACGTTGATCGTGGGGATTATTCCCTTTGATAACAAAACTCAGTCATTTTGATGTTCCTAAATCCGAACCGCTGAAGACGCAGTGGCCGTGTTCCTTATTGCACCCAAGAACGGAACACCACAATCGCTTGGACGCCATTCTGCTCATAGACTGTGCTCCAGCAAATCAACAATGACTCGCGGAGGAGAACTGGCACCCGACTGAGTCTGGGTTCTCCCAAGGTTTTTTTCTCCTTTCTGTCACCTGATGGAGTTTTGGTTCCTTGCCACTGTTGCCTTGACTTTCGGCTTGCTTAGTTGGGGACACTTAATATTCAACAATATTGTTAATCTGCCTTAAGGGTGGACGATGATGCAATTTTCTTCTAGAAATAAACTTTGTTGTATTTTAATGTTATCAGTGTGAAGCTGCTTTGATACAATCTGTGTTGTAGAAAGCACTAAATAAATAATGGTGACTTGACAATGATTGACAGCTCGCTCACGAGCGAGGGCGGGTCTGTTGAAACTCTGCTGTCAATCAACAATCGTGGGAGGGGCGTCCGACCGTGTGACGTCACTAGGTCGAACGGCTTGATTTGAGACGGGGAAAACATGGAGATTTAAAAAAAAAAAAAAAAAAAAAACACTGGATGGATTTTTATCATTTTATGATGGGCACTGCCAACACACATTTCAGTACAATCAACTTGTAAAAATGCATATAGCATTATATGACCCCTTTAAGCCAATACTACTAATTCTACAGTTCCGGAGGGCTTCCATTTGGCGACGGAGCAGAGAGCCAAGGAAAGCCTAGAGTTCGAAAAGACATTGACTTCCATAGTATTTTGTTTTCCTACTATAGAAGTCAATGGCTATCATGAACCGTCTGGTTACAAATATTCCTTAAAATATCATCTTGTGTTCAACTTGAGGGTGCGAAAGTGATGACAACTTTTGCTTTTGGGTGAACTGTCCATTTAAATCATCTGACTTATTTGTGCTAATTAGTGTTTTTTTTTTTTTTTGTGTAAAACTGTTTGACATGTAAAGTTACTTTTATTTTTAATTGAATCCAATTTTTTTTTTTTTTTTTTTGAAAGGTGCGAAAGCTGCGAAAGCTGAGCCTACAAGCTGAGAAATTCTTCAACTTTTCCTGTGTATATATATGTACATGTATATTGTCATTTTAAATACTGTATCTTTCAATAAAAAAAATTTGTATATAAATGTGTATGTGGTTAATGATTAGTGCCTCAACTCAAATAAAATGGTTTATTTGGTCTCAAATGACCGCAGATTGGACAATTCTATAGAAGCAGTTTTTGCTGCCAATATTAAAAATAAATAAATGCATAAATATACAAATAAATGTAAAAAAGAATAAATATAGAAATATACATAGAAAAGCAAAAAAACTAAAATAAATTTATACATTTATTTCCTTATGTATATATATATTTTTTCCATATTTATTCTTTTAGTTATACATTTATTCATTTCTATATTTATGTATTTCTACATTTATTTATTTCTTCCTACATTTCTTCCTGCGTAGGGTAATGAGTAGGGCGTGGTTTACCTCAGACATAGCAATCGAGCTCAGAGTAAGCGAAGGGTTGAGGCCACAGTGACACCCTGTGGCAAAATACAATAAGTATAGCTCACTGACGTTGATACGGTCTGTGACTGCGAGGTATATGGTCAAAATCCTAAATCTTACTGTGTGACATGGATGGGCTACTCTTTATTCCGGACATGGCCGTAGAACATCGTTTGGTCTGTCTGACCGACATCACGATGGAGAGCCACCATCGTGATGCCACGCCCCCCACCCTGTCAGACCAGCCCAGTCTCACGGCAGTTCGTTTTCGTGTGTACACCAGTGGTTGGGAACCTATGGCTCGTGTGGCACGCAAGGTCTCTCACCCTTTACCAACAAACGATTAAAATAAAAAAGTTAAGACGTGTGTGTTCAGTGCTGTTAGCGAGTGTCACGAGTCACCACAGCAATCAACCAAACGCTTACGTTTCTGTGGTAAACAGTTACAGCTCCTGCGCTGGGATCAGTGGCGGCGCCAGGGAGGAGCTAGGTGGGTCAATATCACTATAAAGTGCCTTTGGTGTCCTCATCAGAATCGCTCAGTCATCATGAACATAATGCAAAATAATGAAATTCTGAGGTTTTATTATAAATGGCCAAACACTTACACACATACAAGTACAATGATACGTCTCTTAAAATGTGTTTTTCTGATTTTATACCATTTTCTTTGATTGGATGTATGTGATTTTGGCATGTCCCGCACGCTGCTCAGCTAACTTCAGTGAGTGTAAAAAGTGGTTAAATTACATACAATTATAATACTTTTTTAATGTACTTATTGTCCTCAGCAAGTTATTTAATAAAACAAGTCATTTTGATTATTTATATTTTATTTTCATAATAATATTAAGCAGTTTGCATGTGTCCCTGAGTTTGCTGTCCACCCTGTCATTATGGGGTAAACTCCCCTTTAAGAAACCAACTGATGTACTTAGTGACATCCCCTCCCCCATTTGGTCTTTCTTCAGTGGAGGTTAAAACATCTGCAACACACACAGAAAGTATCTACACTTATATTTCCTAATTTTCATCATATTGTGTTTGTAGTTGCGTGTTGTCAAGCTTAACATGTCCACCCTGTCATTGTGAAATATTAATTAATATAAAAACTTTTCATAAATTCTAAATATACATTTTAAACAGTGCGCAGTCAGCTTCAACAGTGAATCACTTTGCTTACTGCTGCACACCATGTGCTCATTAAATACTAAATTTAGCCAAAAAATGCAAAAAATGTTTTGTTGGGAAAGGGACACATTCTCTTTCCTCAGATCTACATTTTATAATCACTATGCAATGAAAATGTATTTATTCTACTATGAGTTTGTCCATGACAGGGTGGACATATTTTATGGTTTGCTCGTATATTGTCAGCTTGCAGTTAATTTATAAAAAGTGCTGGAGCTTGACCAATATGCATTTCTAACAGCCTAATGTCTCCTTAATACAACACATATGAAGTTAAATGGAAAATCTCAGATTTTTTGGGGGAAATTGTGAAGTCTCAAAGGCACTTTATGGTGATTTTGACCCAGGTGGTGCTGTAGCTCCCCCTATAATAGCCATAGCACCTGCCCAGCACCCCCAAGAAATGTCTGTAATTTTTTATATATATATTTTAATGTCATGTTTGAATAGTTTTTTCATGTTGTTAAAAATAGGAATTAAATAATAATTTAAAAATCGCGAGCGGTAGAATCAAATAAACTTGTGTATTAAAGCATGATAGTCGATTATTGCTCTCTAAATTAGTAGTTTCCAGGGCTAGCTCTACGCTCTAAAGTAGAGCAGGAAAATCCTTCAGCAATTGTGAGTTTACATTTTTAAAACTGATATTTTTGTCATGTAATATTTTAATAACATACAAAATTTACCAACTTCACCTTTCTCAGCTCCAGATGTACCAGTGAGCTTCTCCCAGGCAGACGAGCCTTGGCATGAACACCCACCTGCCATTCAAGGTAAAAGAGCATTAATTGGTATATGGAGGAAATCAAAAACACATTCATTGCAAACTAATCACAGCCGAAAACAAAGTAATACGACTTTTTTTTTTTTCTGTATAATTAATTAGAGAACACATTCTCTGTCCTGAGACCCTATCAACACCCAAGACCATCTACACATCAGGGAAGAATGCAGAGTAAATATAAGTCAATTTCAGTCATTATTGAGGTATTACTTAAGAGCCTGGTGTACCAGTTTCATGCACTGTCATGTTAGCAAATGCGCAACTTACCAACTTCACCTTTCTTAGCTCCAGTGAGCTTGTCCCAGGCAGACGAGCCCCAAGATGCTTGGAGTGATCACTCACCTAACATTCAAGGTAAAAAAAGCATTAATAAAACTGAGAATATTGTTTACAATTGACTCTTCGCAGGGAGTTCGATTGACAGGCGATCTGACTGCATTACACATTGCATCAAAGGGAATATTTTCGAAAAAGCATAATAGGGGCACTTTAAAGGGGGGTTGAAATTACACAACTCTGTTGATGCTCTGAAAAAAACAAACTCTATCCACTGGTCCCTTAACGCTGGGTTCTTTGGGTATCTGTGCAGGGTTGTCTTGCCCTGGAAACCAAAAACACACTTCTTTGGTGACATTGACTTCCCTAAAGCTGAGCACAGCGCTTTGATGAGGTACTGCTTTGGCTCTCTTCTCTCTCTGGTCTACGGATGCACGCGCCTTTCCGGGAGAAGTGCCCTTAGGACCCATATAAGGAAATTACGCCCCAGCTGACGTCACACAGACCCATACTCGAAAAAAACTTTCCGAAACTTGTGACAAACCGGAAGGACAATTTTTGGCACAGAAATACTCCTTCAAACGTACAATTTAATTTTTGAAACTTTGTCCATGTTTAGCATGGGAATCCAACTCTTTAACAGTGTAAAAAACTCAGTATGCATGAAATAGCATTTCACCCCCCCTTTAAATATTATCTGAAAATCTACAGAGGTTTGGAAATTTGAGTCTGGAAAAGTATGGAATATGTGTAGGAACCCTGTTTAGAGATTTTTGTGCTTGCAGGTGCTTCTGGTGTGAGGCGATGGAGTTCCAACTCTGATCAATGTACACGTACGTTAAATTGAAGTTCTAAATTTGTAAAATTATACATTTTTAAGTTTAATAAAGATACTCTCCCAGATAAACCTACTGTATTGCAGCTGTTGAGAGGATGATTCTGGAGACATTACATGAACTAGACATGAAGATAAATCACCTGACTTCAGTGGTCCAGTCCCTTGCAGGCCGTTCCAATGTTCCAATGCTAGTGGTGGACAGTGAGGATGATGTCTTTCCTCTCACATCCATGGAAGATCTAGACAATCTGGAAAGACAATTATCTGAAAGAGGGATGATGCAAAAGATGGTAAGAATCACTGACATTTTTAGGTTTAACAATTGTAATGAAAAAATTGTGTCCAGTATATTATTTGTTTTGTTTGTAATGTTTTGATATTACCTTTTATTTTTTAAGGTGAACAGATTGTCCATCAGTGGAGGACACACAATGAAAAAAACCATATGGAGAATATGTTCCAAGGTCTTTGGTCCTGTAGCCAAACTACTTAACTGGTGCGGAAGGGGACAAAAGCGAGGGATAATGAAAACAAATATAGGATCACTCATAATAGGTACGTCTAAAATGTCTTACAAATATATATATATATATACAGTGCAATGCATAAGTGAATACACCCATGCTAAAGTTGACTAAAAAGAGGAATAAAAAATCATATTTTGGAAATTGAACTTAATGCCTTAATTTAAAAAATTAGGAAAAATCCAACCTTTAAGGACACCAATTTTCTTTGTGAATGAATAATGTATCGTAAATAAATAAATGTTCTTCCTTAAAATACAGGGTGCATAAGTGAGTACACCCCTATGTTAAATTCCCATAGAGGCAGGCAGATTTTTATTTTTAAGTAATTTTTTTTTTTAAAATTTAGGATACTATGCATCCTGATAAAGTTCCCTTGGCCTTTGGAATTAAAATAGCCCCACATCATCACATAGCCTTCACCATACCTAGAGATTGGCATGGTTTTATTTCAGTTAGCCTAAAAGCTAGTTTGATTTGCATTGAGAGATGATCTTATGGAAAGTACCCCATGCCAATCTCTAGGTATGGTGAAGGCTATGTGATGATGTGGGGCTATTTTAATTCCAAAGGCCAAGGGAACTTTATCAGGATGCATAGTATCCTAAATTTAAAAAAAAAAAAATACTTAAAAATAAAAATCTGCCTGCCTCTATGGGAATTTAACATAGGGGTGTACTCACTTATGCACCATGTATTTTAAGGAAGAACATTTATTTATTTACGATACATTATTCATTCACAAAGAAAATTGGTGTCCTTAAAGGTTGGATTTTTCCTAATTTTTTAAATGAAGGCATTAAGTTCAATTTCCAAAATATGATTTTTTATTCCTCTTTTTAGTCAACTTTAGCATGGGTGTATTCACTTATGCATTGCACTGTATATATATATAAAACGCTCAGTCTGTAAAACAACATTTTACACCGTTTAAACAGCATATGGCTGCTATATATATATATATATACAGTGAGGAAAATAAGTATTTGAACACCCTGCTATTTTGCAAGTTCTCCCACTTAGAAATCATGGAGGGGTCTGAAATTGTCATCGTAGGTGCATGTCCACTGTGAGAGACCTAATCTAAAAAAAAAAATCCAGAAATCACAATGTATGATTTTTTAACTATTTATTTGTATGAAACAGCTGCAAATAAGTATTTGAACACCTGAGAAAATCAATGTTAATATTTGGTACAGTAGCCTTTGTTTGCAATTACAGAGGTCAAACGTTTCCTGTAGTTTTTCACCAGGTTTGCACACACTGCAGGAGGGATTTTGGCCCACTCCTCCACACAGATCTTCTCTAGATCAGTCAGGTTTCTGGGCTGTCGCTGAGAAACACAGAGTTTGAGCTCCCTCCAAAGATTCTCTAATGGGTTTAGGTCTGGAGACTGGCTAGGCCACGCCAGAACCTTGATATGCTTTTACAGAGCCACTCCTTGGTTATCCTGGCTGTGTGCTTCGGGTCATTGTCATGTTGGAAGACCCAGCCTCGACCCATCTTCAATGCTCTAACTGAGGGAAGGAGGTTGTTCCCCAAAATCTCGCAATACATGGCCCCGGTCATCCTCTCCTTAATACAGTGCAGTCGCCCTGTCCCATGTGCAGAAAAACACCCCCAAAGCATGATGCTACCACCCCCATGCTTCACAGTAGGGATGGTGTTCTTGGGATGGTACTCATCATTCTTCTTCCTCCAAACACGTTTAGTGAAATTGTGACCAAAAAGTTATATTTTGGTCTCATCTGACCACATGACTTTCTCCCATGACTCCTCTGGATCATCCAAATGGTCATTGGCAAACTTAAGACGGGCCTTGACATGTGCTGGTTTAAGCAGGGGAACCTTCCGTGCCATGCATGATTTCAAACCATGACGTCTTAGTGTATTACCAACAGTAACCTTGGAAACGGTGGTCCCAGCTCTTTTCAGGTCATTGACCAGCTCCTCCCGTGTAGTTCTGGGCTGATTTCTCACCTTTCTTAGGATCACTGAGACCCCACGAGGTGAGATCTTGCATGGAGCCCCAGTCCGAGGGAGATTGACAGTCATGTTTAGCTTCTTCCATTTTCTAATGATTGCTCCAACAGTGGACCTTTTTTCACCAAGCTGCTTGGCAATTTCCCCGTAGCCCTTTCCAGCCTTGTGGAGGTGTACAATTTTGTCTCTAGTGTCTTTGGACAGCTCTTTGGTCTTGGCCATGTTAGTAGTTGGATTCTTACTGATTGTATGGGGTGGACAGGTGTCTTTATGCAGCTAACGACCTCAAACAGGTGCATCTAATTTAGGATAATAAATGGAGTGGAAGTGGACATTTTAAAGGCAGACTAACAGGTCTTTGAGGGTCAGAATTCTAGCTGATAGACAGGTGTTCAAATACTTATTTGCAGCTGTATCATACAAACAAATAGTTAAAAAATCATACATTGTGATTTGATTTCTGGATTTTTTTTTTTAGATTAGGTCTCTCACAGTGGACATGCACCTACGATGACAATTTCAGACCCCTCCATGATTTCCAAGTGGGAGAACTTGCAAAATAGCAGGGTGTTCAAATACTTATTTTCCTCACTGTATATATATATATATATATATATATATATATATATATATATATACATACACATATATATGTAATATAGATATATAAATATAGCAGCCATATGCTGTTTAAACGGTGTAAACTGTTGTTTTACAGACTGATGAGCGTTTTAGATATGGAAACATTTGTTTCGACATCCGAGCATTCATGAGGTAAAACAACAACTGGTGATAAGTGACAAAGAAATACCGTACCGTAATTAATAGAATTACGTAATAGAAATAGAAGTACCGTAATTTATTAAATGTTCCTCGTCAACATCAACACCTACAACCTGCCTAAGCTGGTTGGCTGGTTTTAGCTGGTTTAAGCTGGAAGTAGCTGGTTTTAGCTGGTCTCCCAGCCTGGCTTAGCTGGTTTTAGCTGGTCTCCCAGCTTGGCTTTGCTGGTTTTAGCTGGTCTCCCAGCCTAGCCGAGCTGATGAACATCTCACCTTATTATTTATATATTTATATATATATTGTGTATATATATATATATATATATATATATATATATATATATATATATATATAATACACACACACACTGTGTTGCGTTAATATAGACAAAGTTGATTATAATATACACTAGTTAATTGGAAACCAGATTTTTTTTTTTTTTTTGCTTGCCATTTAGTAATATAACGCAATTATTAGTATTGTAGCGCAACTTATCATTATATAAATGTAAATTGAATTTTTCAAAAATAAAAAACGTAATACTTCTGTCACAATTTTTTTTACTCGCGTGCCATAAACCTGGCATATTTGCACATGAATGGGTCATACAACTACACAATGAGTTTAAAATTCATGATTTAATATTAATGATTTTTTAAAAATTATGTTTTAATTCTAGATGTTTATTTAAATGCTGCGTGACTTTGAAGCGTTTTAATGCGCGTGCGCGTGAACATTCGAGTCGCATTCAAAGACTGGAGCGAGCGCAGATGGAACCTAGAGTAGACTGGGTAGTTGAGACACTTTTTGCGTTTTGATTTTTCACACAAAAAAACATTTGATAAGCTTGTAGACTAAGATATTATCAATCAAAAATACCCACAAGTAGTTTATATTTTCCACAATTAGCTCATAAAAATAAGGTGCTTTTTGTCATGGTACAGTTGAGACACCCATTTCTAATCATGTGAAGGTAACTACCATTCATTGTAAATATAAAAAATAAAGACAAATAAAGAAAATAACCAATTGGGCAACATTTTTGTTTATTCATCCATTTATATTCATTCATTTTATTTAAATTAGCACTGGTTAAAATGTATAAAGCAGGAACAAGATATGTAACTATTTATAATAATACACAGTTTAAATATCACAAATTCTAATTTTATTTTCATTTGCGTCCTATGCTGGCTAATTATGACGTTTAACCTTTTATCATAACGCTGAACAACTAAACAGTGTGTTTCCTATTAGAACTCTATCGGGGTTACAGTTGGTACATGTGTCAACTATCCCCCGCTGGCCCCATTCTCACTCCCAGGGCGTCAAAAACTGAAGCATGGTCAAGTGCCTTCCGCGTCACAAAGGAGACGTCGAAGGTACCCCTAGGCGTCACTTTATTGACGAACAAGGAACCTATGGAAGGCCAAAAGGGCCAAACGTGTGAAACTGTCGTGTAAACACGTAATTACGCGTTAACGCGCAATTTACGTGTTAACACGTCATTGCGTGTTAACGCGTAAATGACGTGTTAACCTGTTAACCGTTGCCAGTGCGCCCGCGCACTGAAGCGTTATTTATTTATTTAATTCAAAATTACTATCAGATTTAATGTTATACCTTGACAAACTATACATAATTAAAAAGATATAATACTCAAGTTTCAGTATTTGACCACTATTGTATTCTGAGGAAACTCATAGTGACAGTTATCATCTAATTTGTGTCAGGAGTTATGAAATGAAAAAATGAGTCGATACCTTTAATATGAATTATGCGCGTCAGCCGCTTTCATTCATAAAAAACTCCGTGCTGTCGTCATGACAGCGATACACAAAACAACGTCCCTCAGGGCTTTAGCTCAAAACTGTGCAGATTTGGAGAAATATTGATAGATTCTCATAGATTTACATCATATTTCTATAGACAGGAATAATATTTATTGAATTATACCCAAATGCGTCGATGTAATCTTTATGAGCATTTGGTATTCCGATACGTGTTTTTTAATTCATACCAATAGCCTGAGGGCGCTATATGCACAATAATAGTCATATATGGAACCATGAAGAAGAGCCATGACCATGTGACATTCCAGGGACGTCACTGATACCTGACTGATACACACAAAGCTAACAAGAGATCGGGCTGTGAAACATGCAGATACAGACAGATGTTTTAAGACAATAAACATGATTGCACTGATATTTGAGTTACCTGTGTTTTTCAAGCCATGCCAGGTATTTTCATAATAATAGATTATATTTATAATGTAATGCTAATCTTATAGACTATCATTGTGCAGAACACTATCCAAATAGTATAATTTTCTGTCTGATTTTTTAATCTGAAGCCAAATTAGATCACAGAAGATTATTTAAAATACTCAACGTGCGTTAAAAAGTAAGTTTAGAGCCCAAACATGTTTTAATCTCATCAAATTGTCGTGTATTGATGGTGTGCTAAGCTAACATGCTAGCTAGGAACCTAGGTGCACCTGCTACCTAGAAGTTATACTTTTATTATTTTTGAATGCTACCTGAAATGTGTCTTTATTCATGAAATGCATTTGATACAGTTTAAAATGTGTGGTAAACTTTGAGAAAAGAAATTAGGGGACTGAAACCTGAAACCTATGAATAGCCTGTGAATAGCCAGTCGTTAGTAGCTATAATGCAGACAAAAGAAATGCATATTTCGAGCCCATAACCAGGCTGGAGAGGTGTGAATGTGTGCAGGGGGAGACTGAGACTGAATGGGGATCGTTTGCACCACAAAACAATAGAGATAATATACTGGATAGATGGTTAGAAGATGACAATAAACATCAGTAGCATTTTAGCGTCAAATCAAAATAAAGTCATTTGACATGGTCCTTGAAAAACATTTAACCAAATACAGAGTTTTTGGGACTTATTATCTTCAGATTTTAAACATAGAATGTTTAGACATATGGCTTTAGCTGTTAGTGCATTTTCTAGATTGCTCCAGTGCCAACTTCAATTTTATTTTCATGAGGATGTTTCATAAAAATTAATTTCTAATAATTTTACAAAACTTTGAAGCTATTTTATAACAATTTTTGTCATTATTAATGACAATAATTAATTCTACATTTACAATAAACTGCCAGGTGTCAGCTTTCAAATGAGATCATACTTTGGCTTTTTAATGCAAAGGGTTCATGAACTGTATCTGTTTCAGTTTGGGTATGTCATTTCTGGGGATTTTTCAAAAGTGGGGTTGCAGCTTAACAGGTTAACACGTAAATTGCGTGTTAACGCGTAAATTGCGTGTTAACGCGTAAATTGCATGCTGGCACATTGGAAACCATGGAACTTTACTGGCTGGTATGGCTATCTAAGCACAAATAACAAACAATCCTGGTAAATTGCAGGATTAAATCTAAAATAAAAATTTGAACAATGTTCATTTAAAAATGAACAACACACAACATTTAAAACAATACATATCCTAACACAATAAAAAGCATGCAACTGGTGAATCAGAAAGTGGGAGGGGGGTTAATAGACCACCTTACTGATATTGAGTTTGTTTTTCCTCAATCAAACTTCTTTAAATGAATAGTTGCTTTAAAATCAATTAACACAACATACAAAAAACACCCTTCTGTTGATGAAACAGTTCAGTATTCACTGCACAATGAAGCACTGCAGTCTATTAATGGATTTATTAAAAGTAGCCTAAATGTATATCATCAGAGCTATTCTCTTTGATTTTATAACATATTCAGCTATAGACACACAAATACACTAATGAATTACATGTTTTTATATTTTTAATAATTAATAGTGCATATTGTTTTTCTAAATGGAACCATCCTTACACCCAAAGAGCACAAAGAGGTAACACCCCGTGCAGCACTTTTTGCATTCCTTTAATGAAAATGCATGTTGTGAGAAAGCCCTACGCCCCCTGAGTGTTTGGTAGTTATACAGCGATCAGCCAGGTGTGGACATGCAAAAATCGGCCAGCTAAGTTACAAATCAGACCGACTGGTCTGTTTTGTTATCCAAGCCACGTATGATGTTTTTTCTCTTTGTGCGTAATGAGATAGGGTATGTGCAGTTTTTCGTATATTTTGCCTTCGCGTTATTGATTATTGTTCTGAATGTAAGCAGATTTAGCTCGTAAATGAAGCATTTTAAACTGGTCACGAGTGAAAACACAAACACGTCCCTTTTACATATCAGATTTGATGCTCGAAAATAGTTCTGTATTACGCTTAGGATATGGATAGATATTCTCTACTAGGTTTCGATCAAACCGGTGCTGTTCAATATATGTTTGGAAATTTAACTTTAATGACATATTTAGTTTGCTACTGTAATTTTGAGTAAGATTCAACGTGATGCGATCGTGAGTGCAATTCTGTGTCATTGTTACTTTATTATGTTAATAATATAATCACGCCGCACTCGGTTAACCAAGTTTGTTTAATTTATATATGCCTCATTAATTAATAACTGACTATCGTCTTGACTCATCATTTAGACTGTATGCTTAACTGCGATGTTGGTATAATTTACTGATACTTTATTATACAACTGTTTTCTTTGTTCTATATTCTGTTTATTGCAGACCACACATTTGTGAAGTAACATATACAAACTCTTTGAATAAATCAAGTTCAACTGGGGCATTCCCCTCTCGTGTTTCTACTTACCGGAAACACACACCACCATCTCAACTGCGATTAATCCTTGAACCCTTGAGCGTCCCATATGCTCGAATTACATGTTTTTCATAAAGTTTTTCAATTAAGGGTTTTTTGTTATAAGTTTTAACCCCCTCTACCCCAAAGAATAACATAGCCAACACAAACAGTGCAGCAAAAATTTACTTTTGTATAGGCCTACTGCAATTTCTGAACTTAAATGATACACCACTAATTTACATCTGGAATTTTATCTACATCACAAAATATACCCGTTATTTTCCGGACTATAAGTCGCTTCGGAGTATAAGTCGCATCAGTCAAAAAAATGTGTCATGAAGAGGAAAAAAAAAAAAAAATATTATATATATATATATATATAAGTCGCACTGGACTATGAGTCGCATTTATTTAGAAATTTATTTCACACACAAAAAAAAAATCAATGTTACGGATGGGACAGTTCTCCGTCATGGACGTGAACCGCTCTGAAAGCGGCACTAAAAGACTGCTTTTAAAACTTTCACAGAGACCTCAAGCAGAAAGCAGACAGCCTGTCTTTAAATTTAATTCGTTTTGTATTTAATTGTATCTTAATTTTAATCAATGTTTCATCAACCAATTATCTGGATGTAATAAATTATATTATATATATTATATGTATAAAAACAAATATGGATTGAAGCAGAATATGTCGGTAGATAAAAACAATGTTGTGAATTTTGTAAATATTACATTCATATTTTTTCAATACAGGTTTGACTTTTGGACTTAATAACGCTAGAGTTATTGGAACGGAACTAGTTTGAATCTTACACAAATCGGATCAACAATCGCAGCGACCACACGGAAATCAAAGTCATTCATAAATGGATCTGTTATGTCGCTAGGACTATGTACGAAAATTGAGAATTTCTATAAACTGATGAATAACTTTAACTAATTGTTGATTCAGGGTTTTGCAACTGTCGCCCAAAGATTATAGCCTAATTTGTTTGTTTTATTTCGTGAAATTATCAATCTTGTCAAAATAAATTAGCCTATGTGTATTAGCTTGCAATTATACCAGCATAATATAATATTGCTGTACATAATTATGATAAAATAAGAGTGATTTCGCTCCGTAACATTTATAGTAGGCTACTGCAGCTCAGGCTAGTTCATCAGCCACCTAATACCGTGAACAGAATGCTACACGATTTCCTGCACGGACAGGATCCAAGGCAAATCGTTCGAAATGCAAACACAAGATATAAAATATTGAAATTAAGTAGCAGAAAATTTACAATGGACTTTAATTAATAACTATATCATTAATAAATTATTCCAAACACAACTAATTGCAATATCAGCTGAAAGCCGAGGTGTCCTATATTTAGTCTCTAATAGTCATTTTTATAAAAAAATAAAATAAATGTAAAAAAAAATTGTAAGTCAGTTGTTTTCATTAATCAGTTGTTTTCATTAAATTAGCTGCAGAATGATTTTGTTTCGCTATTTGGACAGATAGCCTATACAGTAAAAAGAACAATTGAAATTGTTTTTGTTCAGTATGTTACGAGTCACTCAGAAGAGTTGCGCAACTGCAGAATCAAGGTCAGTGAGAGAGAGAGTGTTTCCTGCTTCAGTATCAAGTCTTCATGTCAGGTCCAAGCCGGAGGACTTTGTCCACATCACAGACAATATGAGGCCTAATCTCTGCAGGCAAAGGGAGAATCCAGATCCAGCCTTGACAACATCTATCCACACCTTGAGAGAGCCCAGCCCCGGTCGCGCGCGCGCGCGCCCACTTCTCACCGCTCACCGCACTGTCGGCCACCACAGAAGACCAGTTATTATTATTTTACTATAGTAAAACTATGGGTTATCCTATATTCGTAAGGGTCTGTCTGTCATCTATCTTTACTTATTTATTGTGTTATTCAGTTTATAATGACGTTTATAAGTAACTGCAACCAATTTCTAATTTTTGTCATATTTGTCATCATTTTATTTGCTTAGTTGTGCCATCCTCATATTTTTTCTTTTAAGGACTTTATTTTAATTTGATTTTTTTTAATTGATATCGATTATTTAATTATCTTGTAAATACCAAATGTCATCTCTGAAAAAAAAAAAAATAAAAAGAAGAAGACAGAAAAAAAAGGAGAAATGGGTTAAGACACTACATTTACTTAGCCAAATGTAACATAGCTATAACTCTCTGTTAATAGACATGGGGGGATAATTCGAGAGTCGAAGATAATTCATAACTCTGAATTGAAACACATTCCAAACTGTCAACGGTACTTTTGATTTATTGCATATAAATGTGAGGCTTGCGCTGCGTGTAATCACGCGATGCAATCATTACGTATGACAAACTTAATGAGTAAAAAATTAACTATTTTCAACATATGACAACCCCACCGTGATTAAGTTTAAACAGTGTTTCAGTATAAGTACCGAAAAGTAGCTTTGTGGCTGTTTGTTATATACAAGTCTGCGCATCACGGGAGAATTGCGCACCCAATGAAGATGCCAGGTTGACGTTAGGACCTTCCTCGGATCCATTAGGTAGTTTGCGCTCTGATTCACATATCTCATGAAAGTAAATACTAATATCACGAAGAGTGTGCATCACAGAGCATTAATAGGTCATGAGAATGATTGACAAAACAGTTACGACAGGGAGTGTCAACCGTCGACACCCACAATCACCTTTATATTTCATTTGAATTATTCATGATTCTATGAGTGAACACTATGT
The DNA here is from genome assembly GCA_021464565.1 of Rutilus rutilus. NCBI lineage: Eukaryota > Metazoa > Chordata > Actinopteri > Cypriniformes > Leuciscidae > Rutilus > Rutilus rutilus. Next base: position 204,132 of record JAJAQA010000005.1, read on the forward strand.
CATACGCTGTGCATACCTCATTCAGCCAGTCATAAGCCAACGACAGTGACGGAAAGGTGTACTTGCAGGAAACTCGAGTGTAATCTCAATATCCAACATATTGGCCGAGAATATAGCAATAATCTCTTGTTTCCTGTGTAGTATTCTTATTACAGATATATTTTAGTATAATTGTTGGTCTTATATTCACTGATTTCACATTTGAATATGCATTGTAAAATGCCATTTTTACTGGCAGGAGTTCTGTCTCATTTCAGTGATAATTCAAGCCACTCTTGTTTTAGATTATTATTATGACATACGAATGTGTGTGTGGTGTGTAATGTAGTATAATGTGTAAAGTGTAGTGTGCCTGTTCTAATATAAATAACTTTGTGATATATGTTTGTGTGTGTAATGTAATATAATGTGTAAAGTGTAGTGTGTGTGTTGTAATATAAATAACTTTGTAATATATATATATATATATATATATATATATATATATATATATATGTTCACTTCGAAAAACACTGCAAAACAATGCACTATTTCAGATTCATAAGGCTTAATGGTGTTATCAGAAGGGGCTCTCTAACAAATAATGCATAGAGGTTAAATTATAAAAAGATGCATTAGAAATTATGCTACAGTATAAGTTGTACATGAAATACTGTTTGGAGAAATGGTGTTATTATCCTTACACAATTTCTATTGTGATTGTGAAAAACGGTCATGACTTTCAGGGCTTAATTAGTTATAGTTAACTGTCTAAATATGCCCATTTAAAATGTAGTTGTAGCCTATAATCTGAAAAGATATTGTTCAACATGTCTTTTTCACATTATAAAACGGCTTTTTCCAAGCTTAATCGAATTAGAGTTCTGTGTGTTTGAGCAAGAGCACCAAACCAGTAGGTGGTGCTAATGTCCGAATATTTTACGTGTTAACATGCAATTTACGTGTATAACACGTCATTTACGCGTTAAACACGTCACGTAATGACGTGTTAACACGTAAATCGCGTGTTAACACGTAAATTGCGTATTAACACGTAACTACGTGTTACCACGACAGTTTCACACGTTTGGCCCTTTTGCCTTCCATAAGGAACTCCATTGATTCTCAACGGGTACCCCTAGGCGTCACTATATTGACGAACAAAGGAACTCCATTGATTTCAACGGTTTGCCTTAAGCATCAGATTAAGACGCAAAAGGCAAATTAGCCTACGTCATCGAAATTTTCTAAAGCTCTGGTAAGAAATAAGGCCTATAAAATTGATATTTTTTTTAGTTAAGTTTGTATAGCTACATAAATGTATTTAATGTCCATAAATTCCGCTTTTTAATATTATCTGTAGAAAGACTTTTATCTGGGCTAGGCTACCTCCAGTAGGAGATTGGGTTTTGAATGATTTGGTTGAAAAAGGCCTGTTCTCCCTCCTTAATAAAGGTGATCGCCCTCTTCAAGCCCATACATACATCGGCGGCCTCTTTTCTGAATAACTCTCCTGCGTCCAATATGTCAGCAAGGGCCAGTAACACTATGTCATGACGCCTTTCGATAACGACCTTGGGTGAGATGCTGTGTTTAGTGTTTTACACCCTTGATAGTATAGTGTGCCAGTGTGGTCCACTTTTGAATCTGGATAGTGTTCGCGATAGCAGTTTCGTTGACCAAGAATGGGTTTTCTAGTGAAGCTAGACAAGGGTCTTGAGAAACTGCATTGCGCCTCTTTGCTCGTTTCTTGTTATCCTCTGTTGCCGTAGATATTCTGCCTCCGGAAGTTTGACCACATTCTGATTCCGCAACTGCTTGTTTAAGTCCTTATACCCTCTTTTCAGGCCGGTGGCCCAATTTTGAATGCTTGTTAAGATACTTTTATATTCGTTCCTTAAGCATACGAATCTCTCGTTCCCTTGTTTGGTTTTGCCGTAGGTGAAGGGGCTCTGATCCTTCTGCTCTATGAGGGCAAAACTCTCCTTCGCCAGAATGGTACGTTATGGCTGTGAGTGACTCGATCTTCCTGTGCACAGGACCAGCACAGGGTGGCTTCCAGGATACCATTGAGGGTCATCATCAAACTGCGCTCCATGCAATGCTGTCAGATGATGTGGGGCCCACTTGATCCTCTCTCTTCTCTGACGAATGGATGGGGATAACCGAAGGGGAACATCGCTCGATCTATCCTCTGGCTCTGAGGCGGGCTCAAGGTGCGTAGAGATCTTCAGCACTGTGGGTGTGCTACCTGGCTGGAGCTCTCCTTCGTCCTCAACCGGACACTGCGTCCGTGCGCTGCACTTGGGTCGCCGACCCTTCCCACACGAAGACCTGGCTCCTGATGTATCTTAAGCCCTCTAGTGCCTTTGCCTACTTTCCCGCAATGGCCACCTTTGTCACGTATTCTCTCCGGTCAGCGTTGTTTGCTTTAGCTTTCCTACGTCTGTCATTATTCCTGTCCTGGCCGTAATCAAATATACCGTCCTGTTGAGTCTCTCATCCCTCCCCCCCTCTCGGGGAGACTCTGGGGGTATTGCTCATTTTGTTCATTCGTAGCAAGAGTGGGTGCCCTCTTACGAGTGCTGCAAACAGGGGTTGCTAGCCTTCGATGCCCGCGCCAGACTTTCCTGGAGGTCAGCTGTCTCTCCAGCGTCACCGACCTTTCTCGGTTGTCATCCAGTCTTTCCCTAGAAGCCACTGGTAAAACCAGAGAATACTTGTGACATACACTTGTAGGTGCATTCTTCAGTTACCTTAGGGGTAACTGTAGCCTTCTCACCAGGAGCAGATGTCGTCAGGTGGTACACAACCTTCAACTGGGTGTTTCAGCCCCTCAACCACAACACCCTCCAGTTGGGTGGGCCGGCAGTGATGGCCAAGTCACTTGCCCATCTGCTCCTGCTTCCAGCTTTCCTCCTCCCTCGTGTTCCATATCAGCAGGAGGCAGTTTAGCACTCCTCCCCTATCCGGCGTGCTGCTTGTTTCTTTCTCCTTTCGGTCCATCCCCAGGGCTATAGTATACCTGCCAGGTTGATTGGCAGGAAAGGCTCTGCAGTCCGACTCCACAGAACTAAGCCATGATAGCCATCCCTTTTGTCCTTGCAGTCCTGGAGACAGGCGATACTGGTACTTCAAGGCCTTCCTCTCGTGGGCACCTCAATCCCTCCTCCCCAAGGGCACCGTCAGCTCAACTAGTATTATTATTTTTTGCCCTCCGTTGACCACAAGACAATGTTTGGATAGAGAGGGCTGTGAGCTCCACTCTGCGGGAATTGCAGCCTATTTTCACCACGTATTTCCACCTCATCTCCAGGAACTAGCGTTTATGTAGGAGATTGGGTTTTGTTGATTTGGTTGAATAAAGGCCTTTTCCCTCCTTATTAAAGGTGATCGCCCTCTTCAATGCCCATACGGCAGGCTCTTTTGCATCTCTCACTTCTCCATATGTCTGCCAAAAAGGGCCAGTAAACACTTTAGTCATGTCGCCATCGATTACCGACCCTGGGGTGAGAAGCTGTTTTTACACCTTGATAGTGGATATGTGGCCATGTGTTCCCTTTTGCCACAGAGCTTGCAGTTAGGATCTTCCCTCAGCCCCCATCCAGTAAGTTGTGCTGTGACGAAGGTAAGGGTGCTATAGGCAGATCTGCTAAGTAGGAAGGAAATTCGGTAGGGCTCCAAATGCCGCCACAACCAATCTTGACCAGGTGATCTTGCGTCTTGGGAAGGTCCCATTTTGTTCCATGCGTCCTGGGATCCTTGTTCCACTGCCCTTCACATCCGCCTTTCCTCCTCAGTGCCCGCAACCTCAGGCCAGAAAAATAAAGAACAAGAACTTAAAAGACAAGAAAGAAGGGAGAATGCTCCAAAAAGGCGAGCCATATGGTTACTTTCTCGCTTACGGGTTCGTAAAAAAGTGCTCTCGGAGAATCTAGCTCGGTCTTCTTATGGGAAAAGACTTTATGTACGCCTTGCGTATGCAGACCAACTATCGTTAGTGCATCACGCGTGCGGGAAAGATTTTTCTTTGTCTTTGTCAGACAAACGGCCCACTAGAATGAGTCATGAGGGATGATCAAATTTGAGACGTTTTGCTCAAGAATGTAATGGTGTAAATGAATTGTTACAGTACTGCATTTGCTATCGAAATTCGACTCTGTTAGATTGCGAGGATATACAGAGATATGTAAAACTTGTCATATGAAGCATTATAGAGGAAGCTCCAAGTTAATAGATATGCATAATTTACACACATTTAAGGTTTGGTCATTCAAATAAACGTTCATAAACGAAGTGAATATAACTGTCTGGTAAACAGGAGTATAGGAGATATATATGACATGTGGACAAAAATCTTGTGCAAGGTCACTAACTCCGGGGGATATAAACGCGTACGTTTAGTCCGCTAATGACACGTCCTGAATTCTCGAACAAATGACTCCTTTGATTCGATTTCATTGATTGTTTGGTTCTAAAACAAACTTGATCTGTCCAACACTGAACTTTCAAGAGGTCGGAATCGGCTGTATAACTAATCAAGTAATACACTTTTACAATTTGGGGTCCCTTATTAAACTATAGTTAAATACATTAGTTAACATTAAATATTAATAAAACTGCCACTTCTACAGTTTTTTATTCTTTCTAAATGTAAATTTCACCTATATTACTTGTAGCCTACATTATTTTAAATAATATGGTTGTATTTGTTAAAAGAACGTTTTTGGAAATGGTGCTCATTTTACAACTCCCCCAGAGTTAAATCAGTTGAGTTTTACCGTTTTCGAAACCATTCAGCCGATCTAATCTGTTTTCTTCTTTATGTGTTTCAGGGCTCAACTAGGGATTCCATGGTTCCAGGTCAGGGCATGCAAGAGAGGCCATAGACCTTTGTCATGTGGCAGGGGTAGTATTATTTTACCTTTCTGTTTTAAATGTTCATGCAAATGTTAAACATTTTTTTTTTTATTGTTCATGTTTTATTTTATTTCAATAATTGCCATAGTGTTATTATTTTTTTTGCTCTTTAGAATGTGGTACATACTCAGTTATTTGAATGGCTTAAACGTATGGCTTCTAAATTTTTTTAACCGTATTTCTATCAATTTGATTATTGTTCCGTTCTAGCAACCAGTCATGCGAATCTAGTGAAATGATCTAGTAAACTGTTTGCTCTGTAACTTTACAAAATGTAATGAAATAGCCCTCTTTTGTAAAATGTTCTTCTAGTCGTAATTTTAAATTTAGCAACAGTTTGTAAATAAGCGGGATAATTAGAACTTCAGCCTTTAGACTTCTTGCCAAGTTAACTACACTCCGCTGGGCGTTGTGGGCCGCATTACTAACATAGAAACGTGCGTACTTTATGGATGGTATAATGGATGTGTCCAATTCCATCCTATCTGTTTTGGTCCTGTTTTGTCTTTCTGTTGACCAAACGATTTTAAAAAAAATAACTGTTATCAATTTTCTTATTGGTCTGCAGTTTTATTGCTATGGTTTTAGAATATGGTGATTTTTTTTTGATGGTATATTAAATCACTGTGATACAGTATTTAAAATTGTTACAGTGTGACTGAATTTACAGTTGGATTAATGTTAATCTACTGTGTTATGTACTGTATTGATACACATAAAAAACAGTGCTTAACTGGTTTTTTTATGTATGTAAATTGCATTTGATAATCACAGGATTTATTTATTTTCTTCTACAGTAAAACAATCAATACTGTTTATTTACAATTTTTTATTTCATATTTGTGTTTAATCTGGTTTTTTATTTTACAGTGGAAGATTTCACAAAATGACTGTAAATGTATGCTACAGTACCCCGTACTGTTAAATCGTATTCACAGTAACTTTCTTGGCAAAATATCCAGCTAAGTTACGTAAATTCATCTAAAATCACAGTATTTAATTGTTTTGATTTCACAGTGTATACATAAAAAATACTGTAAAATGGAAAGGTACAGTATACTTACTGTAAAAGTAAATTCACAGTGTCAGTAACTTACTGCTTATTGTTGCCAGTAAGTTATGTAAATTTTACGGTTAAATTTTTATTACATTTGTAGTGAGTCATTAAGAAGAAATTGCAGTAGCCTACACGTTTGTCGACAATACCCACTGAGGGAGTGAATTGAGTAAACAGTGATTGTTTTTAACATTATGAAGCTTGTGATGTGAAAGCTTATACTGTATATGGTGTATGGTCTAATTGTATATAGTCTTTAATTAACAGGGTGCCCCTCTTCAGGTGGTTGGGGGGGGGGGGGGGCTTGCGGTGGGCGGTCACATTCGGCTTTGTTTCTTAAACTGTTGTTTTCCATTTCATTAAAATAAGCTTAATGCATAGCTACATGAAGGGGGATTCTATCCAAAATTACAGTTTAATTTTACAATATAACAAAAAAATAATAAAATTACAACTGGTATGTTGGAGTATGCTTTTACTTCTACAAAAAAAGGGCAAGATTGGTACCTAGTCTTATTATTTTTTATTCATAAATTAATCAGATGATTTTAGATTAATTCACAAATAACACCCCACCGTTAATGCGGTGGACAAAAAATAAATATGGGCGTTGCACTATCTAAGCTTTTCACATAGCCTTTTTAAGTCTAGTAATTTACATAATCATTGCAGAGCTTTTGTCCAAAGCATGCTTTAAAAGTGAGGAAGGAAAACAACGGAAAACGTTATAAAGATAAAAAAATACATAGAATACAAAGTTTTCAACCGTTTTTAGAAACACACTCACACACATAGTGTGTTTGTGAGCAATGTTCTTATTAGTGTGTTTACGGATTGTCTACAGAAACGCATAAATATTTAATCATAATCACGACAAATTATTAGTGAAAAAATGATGTTATGCCAGCATCTTGCGCATCAAAAACAAAAGTTTGTCTTCCATCACTGGTTGAACTCGCACTAGATCCAGCAAGGGTGAGCTGAGCTCATCTCCTCCCATTTGACGCTGGCGAACTCCACGCTCAATAATCTAGCAAGGTGGAGTGGAGCTCCAGAAAAGGTGGAGCTCGAGCTGTAGCTCCTCCCATTTGCCTTTTTGCATCGATGATTAGCTCCATCTCTTCAAAAACGGTCTGTCAGAAATTCTTTTTACAGTCTATGGGTAGATAAGACCGTTTGTGAATGAACTTTTAAAAAGGATTTAAGACGTTTTAAAGAATAAGATTGTATATTATCAGTACATCTCGAATCAAATAAACTTGTGGTTTAAAGCTTGATAGTCGATTATTGCTCTCATTAAATTCGTAGTTTTAGGGGGCGTTATCAGATAAAAGATTAGGTCATTGGATAAAGGGAGTAGCGCATACAAGACCACATAAAATAAGCTATTTTAATGTTAATAACCGTTTAAATTAAGCATTTTATCCTTTGTTGGGTAATAAGGGGATAAAAAGGCTTCTAAACGGGTTAAATATACAGTGGGTGTGTTGAGTGTGATAGTGATATGTGGAGTGATTAAAATGAGTATATCCGTTTACATCCTCATTGATGGGCATTACGTCAACAACAAACAACAAAAATCCTTTACTTTTAGATTGAATTTTGAGTAACAAAAACGTATGGGTGGTGTTTTTTAGACATTTGTTTCTGTTGACTATTAGCTTCTATTTTATGTTTAGCTCAGCTGATTTATGGATTGATGGGGAAAGGGAAATGGAAGTTTATTTGTGAGATTAAAAAAAATGCTTAAAAAGCAGCAAGCCATTTTAAAAAAAACAATTCACACTAGATCTAAATGGGGCAATAATACTAATACCACAACATGTAATATATACTAATAAAACTACTGTATATAATGTGTCCTTTGTATATAAATTGTCTCCTTAGTCTCTTTTCAACACAAGAAGCACATAGGATTCAGTGGTTTCTGAAGACTCCTGCACTGACGCTGTACCTCACCTTCAGTTTCACGCATATTTTTCTCCTCTGTGTCAGACACTACATGTAACAACATTAGAGGAAATGACAGACAACATCGCTTGACGTTGCAGTTTATTAGGACATTTTGTAAAATCCCATTGTGCTAATCAATGCAAAAGTGTGTTATACATATCATTAAACTGAATGTAATGTATATTTTGAGTCCTTGAACTTTGACTTTTTGAAATTTAAAAAAGTTTAGCTGTAAACATTTCTAAGTGTTTAAATCTCACTGACTGGAAAAGTGTTAGCAACCTACCATACTTGAAAGCAGTTTTTACCTGTGTTTGAGAGAGATCTTAACCCTTTTCACTATCATTAAGGCCTGCTCTGGACGATTTTTGGGGCATTATCATGTATCTGTAATTACCATAATAAAAGAACCATGTTTGCTGTATGTGCCACCCTGACATGCATAATTGCTGGAAAAAGTTTTTCAATTATCTCAACGCTGTAACACTACTAAAATGTATAATTTTGTTTATATGAAAGGTTCAAAGGATTGCCCATAGAATTTTGTTTTAAATTTCTTTATTTCTTATGACACCATTTTGATTAGTTTTTAGACTGTTTCATTTGTGCAGGAACAGTTGCACAACCTGGTTATGTTTGGGGTTTAGTTAATCAAAATGTAAAATATGTGTGATTTTAATTTGCCTATAAAAAATGAATTTAAACATATTGGTTTTATTGTAATTAAAGTGGATGTAGGTCATGTATTTATCAAATTATGTTAAAGGGAAAGACTATTGCCACAATGGACACTTATGAAATAATGTGGTGTGTGTGTATATTATGTTTTGTTTTGAAAATGTAATATATTATGTATTTTAATTTATTAGTAATAAGTGCATGGGGTTCATAAGCATTGTAAACCATGAAGATTAATGAAATTTCACTTAATTAAATTCTTACATTTTAGTTGTTTGCATATGGGATTTTTATTTAAGACAATCACTGTTTACCGCAAATCGTCCGTGTCCATTGTGAAACCATCAGTAACATTACGTGACTACTTTTGAAATAAACATTCTAGTTTAAGAACAAAAAATACTTCAAACAACTTGCAAACACGGTCTTTAATCCAAAGGTTAACGTTAGCCAGAAAGTATGTTAACAAAAGGCAGCAACGTGGTAGACCAAAAAACATTAACTTACTAGGCAGTTTTTATCTTTTTAAGAAATAACATTGTCTTGTAACTACAAAACCACTACCTAACATTCACATATTAAGTGTATTATATACATTATTGTAAATCAATTAATTTATTGACTAACAAACTACCATAAATCAAAGTTCTGCTCTCTAACTCAATTGATTTGAAATTGGCGCCGAAGCACTTTCCGGACTGATCTGAGCTCTACGCGATCATCGTGACAACTAGGCATTTTGAATTCGGTTTGTCGGCAACTCTCTCTCTGCTCTGGTCTCTCTAATCTCAATGCTAAATCATTAAACAGAATGTATGTACATGTACGATATCTTACTTTACGATGTCCAGCATTCGATTTAAATAGTACAGATGATTGGGTCTTTTTAATTAGTCGTTTACTGAGGCCTATTATATGTTGATCCGGACTATTTTAAGCGTCGTAATTAAATGGTCCAGGGTGCAGTATTTTCGATCCCAGCGTTTTGTTTAGGTTCCGGTTTTCTAATCGCACTCTATATCAGCATATATCAGGGGACGCACTAGGATTGGAAGACAGGGGGGGTTAGCCCCCGGGTATTTGTAACTTGCATTTGCAAAAACTTTTGCACTCCACATCTAGAGGCTACAACTTTATGTCATGCTAATACCCATTCCTTGTATTTTGCTTTTGGTTTCACTCTGCTAGGACTATAGTTTTCCATAGACAAACCAAATATATCACATTTCTTTACATTCAAGAAAACTTTAGCTAAAGGTAAGCCATCTGTCGGCCCTCTAATTAATAAAAATTATCGTTTGCGCACGGAAATGTGAATCAATCAACAACAACTTTAGCTTGTTTAAATATACTGATTAAAGAACGCTTTAAAGCCAAAACATCTCTGTTACCTTATAATTTCGTTTTTCTCTGTAAAGTGGCTTTGGAAAAATTACATTGTTAAAAAGCGCTATATAACTGAAGATGCTGATTGATTAAGCAGGTTAATTATTTTAAAAAAAATTGTTTATTCAATCTTCCTTTCACGGGTCTTTAAACTGTGCGTTTCACACCAAACGCGGGAATACCGCGCTCAAATTCTCGTCTAGTTGGACGCTTGAACATTTTGATCTCAATTTGCGCGTTCCAGAGCGAAAATTTTTGACGCGACGGTTTCAAAAAGCAAAAGTTTGTGAGCTGGAAATTGGTACGAGCGATGAGGCGGTATTCGCATCCACCGCGCCGCGCTAAACGCCTCTATTCGCGTACCGCAGGACCTCAGACGCAGCGTAAAAACGCGTTTTTTATTTTCATTGAACATTGATAATTCACTGCGCAGAGTCTAATCGCGTTTTGGTGTGAACGCGCTTTTGGGGTGTATCGGTTGTGATGTGGGGGTGGAGGGCTAGCATATACTATCTGAGTTCAAACTTCTGACCAACATTAACGACGAGACGAGATGGAATTCCTCCTGTTACTTCAGCGCTCCGGTCTACAACGCTCTGAAAGCTGCACAGTTCACACCAATGCAACAAGACGGTGGGTGCATCATCTTCTTGATTGCACATCGAATCTTTGTACTTCTGTCCATACTTCGACTTTTCGGCTGATTTTTGTAGCTGGACTATTTATCATTTGTTGCGTCAAAATATGAATGAGGATATGGTTACGTTGTAAATCAGATTGTTATTGTTGTTCTTATTATCATCTTTGGGGGGCTTAGGAACATTTGGGTGGTTGGCTTGCCCCCCGAAAATAGGCCTAACGACGTCCCGGCCTATATATATTTTTTTTATTTCTCGTTCTGTTTTTCATGGGTTGGTATATCAGGCATTTGGGACTAGTTTGTGTGCATTTTGTTTTTGTATTTAACCGGAACGAATAGAGAGTTCTCTCCAAAGGGATTGAAGCTGTGCGCGTTATCCGAGTCACCGAGTGAAGACTGTGCGCGAGCCACAAACAAAAACAGTATCGCGACACTGTTGTAAGTCAAGTATTTTATTTATTGAATAGCGCTTTTTACAATACTAGATTGTATCAAGCAGAGCTTCACATTGATAAAATTAAGTAAAATACAACAATGTTTGTTTCTTGAAGATAAATTGACTCATTGTCCACCCTAATTAGGCAGATCAATAATATCGAGAATATTAAATGATCACTTGGATTTACATAACACAACTAATTTTCAGCGCTTAATCGCCTTTATTTGACAAACGAATGAAATTAATGATACTGGTAGTTCAACTCTGGAGATGTTTTGTCTTATTTGTATTGGTAAATTCGTGCCGCTGAGATGTTTCAACACAGTGGTGGGGACAATATAGACCTTAGCAAAAACGTTAGGTGGGGGGACATGTCCCACACGCCCCACCCGCAAATTTACGCCTATGCAGAATAGTAGGTAATATGATTGTGTAATATCTGTAGTATTTTAGTTTTTCACATTCTGTTGCACTCGCACCGTCGTAAATTACAAAATTACTGTAAACCTTAATGCGCACTCTTTATATCTTTTTATGTTAATCATTCCTCTGTAATAGGTTATTGTTTCTTTTTGTGCTTTAGGTTATTTATTAAACATTTATGCCAATAAAGTAGTTTAAAATGTAAACTAACTACATACAGTCATTGTCAAAATCTCTGTATCCATATTATGCATGCAACTCTCAAAAAAACAAACTCAACAGTGGTAACTTTTATTTCAAAACAAAAATAAATTGTGTAAAAGAGATATGCACAGAATAATCACGTGAACATCAACCTACATCCACGCGCCTGCGTAAGTACACAGAACACACATGCGCGTACGTACACACACGCGCAATATAGTCTTAAGTACGTACACACACCGCCCCAACGTACACACCACAACACGTTTACACAAACAAATGCGCGTACACACACGCTATGTACGTTACCTCAACGCTGGTGTATATTCACACGTTTACGTACACTCGCCTCACGCACACACAACACCACGAATCGTACACGTCACACGTACGTATACACACACACACACACACACAGGTAAGTACACACACACACCTTATATATATATAATATTATATATGTTATTACTATTAACTCTTTAATCCCCCGGGGACAAAACGAAATTTTCCTTAGAAGTTAGTGGGACTACATGCCCACCAAATTTCCATGTTCCCCTGGTGTTTCGGTTGTCCCTTGTATCGTTGACGAAAAAAATTTAATGGGGGCCCAGCGCGGGGGGGGGGAAGTGGCCCCGGGGATCCAAACACGGATTTTTGTCCGTTAAAAGTCTAGTAGACAACTACCATAAAAAATTTCTTCATCCTCGGTGCCACGGGTCAGGTTAGTTATTTAGGAAAAAAACTGCATTTTTTGGGGTTTGGGGTGCGTCCCTGCGCCACCCGCGTGGGACTGTGGTCCCCCGGGGACCAAAACGAATTTTTCACTAGAAGTCTAGTGGGCTACATTGACCACATAAATTTCATGTCCCGGTGCTTCGCGGTGTCTCCTGGTATCGTTGACGAAAAAATTCAGTAAGGTGACGGAATAAATAAAAAAAAATAACTTTGACAATCCCTATATGATACGTTAATAAAATTTACAACAAAAAAAAGAGTAGCTTGCCTGTAGTGTACCAGAGACTTTGAGTGTACCAGAGATGTTAATAGGATAGAGAATTGGCATCTCTGCTTTACTTACGGTTTCTGGCCTTAGGCATGCTTTAGTAAACGTCTCTGTCATGCGGGGTGCTGCTCGCAGGCGAGTGCAGAATGAATGGAGGTCTATGGCGAAACAACCCTCAAAATTCACTTTTCTCAGGATATAATTTTATTATGTCTAGTATTTGAATGTTGTATTCGAAAGGACATTGCTAAAAGAAATTACACATTGCTGGGGTTAGTTTTTTAAGAGTCACTTATTTTGGTTGTTTAAGAAAAGTTTTTTTAAATTGTCAATGACGTCGAAATGCTGAGTTCTTAGCTGAATGCTAGCGTGTTATTGGGCAAACAACAACTCAACCTTTTAGATAATCGAAAAGAAATAAGTACTCGTTCATTCAACTTTCGACCTATAACCCCCATGTTGAAACTTGCAAAAACCTACAATAAAATCTGAGATTTCTAACGGCAATCGGGTGATTGGTATAGGAGACACATTTATGCCGGTCTTAGCCAATAGACTCCCATTCAGTCTGCACTCGCCCCGCGATCACCTCCAGTGGATTTCTAATGGAACTGCACCAAGATCGATACAATGGGGCTAATAGGAAGTGCCAAGGCTCTCCGTAGACGGGCTCTGAGTGTACTCACCATGCAGCGATGAACATCGGAAATGAAAACATGCTAGAATCGACGTCATGACTTCAAGTTCACGCCACTAACCAAAGAGAAGAGATGTTGGCGGGAAGAGACGTGCAGCCTCGCCCCAGGTGCGGCCCCGCCTTGATCGACGTCATCACTTGCCAGTAACCAATGAGAAGCATTGTGGGCGGGGATGCACGTGCAGCCCCGCCCCAGGTGCACCCCCGCCCAAATCTGCAGGCTGCAGCCAGGTGCTTCCTC
>JAJAQA010000005.1:218251-404074 GCA_021464565.1 Rutilus rutilus
TTTCCACTGCGTGGTACGACTCGACTCGGTACGGCACGGTTCGGTTCGCTTTAGCTCGGTTGCTTTTCCATTGCAGTTAGTACCGCTTCAAAATGGGTGGGACTGATCGTTATAGTTGGCGCCTCTACTGCCATGACATCATCGTAAACGCGCCACATTTCAAACGCACAACACAGGGGATGGTGCTCTTGATTCTCGGCATGTGGATGTTTTTAAACGTTCTTATAATGGTTTCCTATATGGAAGGAAAATTCTTAACGTGTAATTAAACGTTGCGTTCATATTCTGGGCTCATCTGATTTTTTGTACATAGCATAGCCTACTTTATGATTTTAGTATCATAATGATTAATAAATGCACGCACAATTATCCGTGAACTTGATTTGAACAAATGCCTTTCAACTTGTGTGTGCAAAATTCAGAATTAAATGAATGTGCAGCAATCTTTACAAATAGAAAGTCTAGGCCTAATGTGTAACTGCCATTAAAAAAGCGCATTTAGTTAATGTTATGTTATTTTTTTTCCATCTGCCTATGTTGATGAAAAGTGAACAGCACGAGTAGAGAGACATGGAGCGAGTCAGACATAATTTTGACCACTTCATTAAGTTTTGTTTTGTAGAAAGCATTTCTTTAAAGTGAATTTTGTTTTGTATAAATTGTATCTTAATTTTAATAATTTTTTCATCAAACAATTGCCTGGATTGAATAAGATGCAAAATAGACAATTTAATCATTGAGGCGCCCGAGCGGTCACTTGCATTGTACGTTAACTGGAGCGCATCTCATCCTCAAATACACAAAGCTTGAAATGTCTTTAAACGAAATAATTCAAAACAAAAAGAAATAGGCTACTCTTTTATGTAATCCATTAGGCCTATGTGCATTTCTCTCTATAGGCGCGTTTACTACGAATATGGCGATCGTCAACTTCATCTTTGCCATGCACAGACAGACACTGACAGAAAACACTATTTTATAAATAAAAATCAGTGCACGCGTTTTAATAAAATTAAAACTTTAATTGTGATCATTAAAATAATTGAATATTAAATATTTTGTGGCCAAGGTTTATGGCCTCATTTATTAATAGTATATATATATAGGCTATATATAGGCCTAATTTTATTAAATTGAACAAGCGCAAAATTCAGCATTCAATCAAATATTCAAAAAGACTTAATAATAATAATGTTATTTCAACATAATATCTCGTTATTTCGACATAATGTGCGTGCAACAAGCAAGATGTGCGTTTGTAAATCCAGGGACGCGTGCACTGATTTTTATTTATAAAATAGTGTTTTCTGTCAGTGTCTGGCAAAGATGAAGTTGACGATCGCCATATTCGTAGTAAACGCGCCTATAGAGAGAAATAACATTATTATTATTAAGTCTTTTTGAATATTTGATTGAATGCTGAATTTTGCGCTTGTTCAATTTAATAAAATTAAAACTTTAATTGTGATCATTAAAATAATTGAATATTAAATATTTTGTGGCCAAGTTTTGCTCATTTATTAATAATATATATATATATATATATATATATATATATATATATAATATATATATATATATATATATATATATATATATATATATACACACACACATATGTGTGTGTGTGCCCTCAGCACATGCGTTAAAAATTATCCGGCGCCACCCCTGACTGCAAGAAACAGTTTACAAGAAACTTTTTAACTGCAAGACAATACAGCGTTGGCTGTTGTCTACTGGCTATTTAAATCTAGCGGGTTTGTCTCGTGCATGGCCGTACCGAACCGAGCCGTACCGTACCATGCAGTGGAAAAGCGCCAAGAGAAAGCGCAGGGATTCTCATGATACAGAAATTTATTTTTCTGATGTAGAAAAACCTGGCCCTAGCGCTCAAAAAAGATTGGACTTTCAGGAACCTAGTCCTGGCCTTCAATACATACCGCTGGCAAATGAATTAGTTCATACTTTAAATAGTATGAATAAAACTGTCCACATTAAAAATAGAGGTGGGGATACAACCACCGAGGGTGAAGAAACTGAGTGGGATGGTGAAGAAAGTGTAGTGTATCAGTGGGATGAACCGATTCCACAAAGAAGTAGAGTTAATCTAAAAAATTCTAGACCATTGTCTCGAGAGAGAAAGAGTAGTAGTTATGCTCGGGAACATATAGATCTAGCAGGAAGAAAAACTCTAACGAAACCAGGGCATAATCTGAAAGAAAAAATCAAAAGAGAAGAGCCCGAATACATGCAGAGAATTTTCCTAGCTGCGACAGGCCCAACATCTGATGAAATTTTGGATATGCCTGACACGAGCATAAAAGCTAAGCAGGACATGATCGCAGAACAAAAAGACTCTTGTCAAAAAGCTCTGTCTTTATTACTCCGCTTGACCCTGTCAGAGAACAGAGGAAGAAGTGGAAGGGACCCCATTATGGGTGATATATTTGAACTCAGAAGAGAAGTTTTAAATGAATCAAAAAACCCTATATATTATAGGAGACCATTACCTGAATTTCCAACAAGAAATAAAATAACAGGAGATGATAACCTATACTATGAGGAAGAAAAGGAAAAGCATAGGCCCAGAGGGGGTCTAGGCATAGATTTAGCCGAGATAGCAGCCTCCTCTGTGATGAAAATAAAACAAGAAGAAAGAAGCCCTCAGATGAGGGGGACTATAGAGAACAATGTGACTATTATGACGAATCTGTGTCCAGTGAGTCTGTTTGCTTGGAAGATGATTATGACCAGGGGCATGAAAGAAGAAATAGGGCCAGAACTAAACATACAATAACAGCCACGGAAATAGGGATGTTCAATGGAATGAAACTAGATCCGAAAGATAACATGAGAAGTTGTCAGAAAATAGTGGACCTAGGCAAGAGGCTTAATATTCATGATGAGGATATAGAGCTGATGATTAATCAGCTATTGAGTTTAAATATAAGAATTAATGATGTTTCCTTACACAAGAGAAACATTTCAGGGGAAACTAAAAAAGAAACGTATGACAAAAGACTGAGAGAAATAAAAAGCACAGGACTATTAATATTCTGCAAAAATAGAGCTCATGATGGAAAGGACCCAGCGCAAACTGTGGAAGAATTGCTGCAGTTTGAAAAAGATCTTCCAGGTCTTCAACACTTGAAATTTTGTGGACATGAGACTAAATGGGAGGAATTACAGACTTTGCGGTAAGGTATGATAGGAGGTCCAAACATGAGGCAGAGAAAAAAGGTAATCAAGATTCTAATTACCAAGGAGAAAGTAAACAGCAAGGTCTGAGACGGTCTGAGAGACTCAAAGCCCAAGGCCATTATGCTCAACAAGGGCCTAAATATGTAGCGCAGCCCAAAACTTTCAGGGAACAAAGGGACCAGTTCAGACCTAATGACTTCCAGAGAAGAGGCAGATCTCAGAGCAGAGGAGTGCAGAGAAAGCCTAACTTGGAACAAAGGCCACCATTCGTTAAGAATGCCAATAAGCAAACTAGCTCCACATATGTCTCCAAAGAAGAATGGGACAGGTTGACTCCAGAACAACAAAACAAAATCAGAGAACAGAGAGCCAAACAAAAAGCGACCGTAGAAAAATCATACAGTACTGGACAATCTAAACCTAAATATGTGAGAAACAACAAGCTTGAAAAAGCACAAAAATAGGACTTCCCTGAAGGAAAAGCGACCATCCAATCTGATCTAGTTAAAGAACATGAAGGTTTCTTTTATATAGATTACAATGGTAGGACATTCATTCTCGATACAGGTGCTGAGATCAGTTGCCTTACTGACTTACCTGAGGATGCCATTAAACAAAAAGGCATGATGAGGGTATACAGTTTTAATAAAGCTCAAGGTCCAATTGATACTGACTGGTATATGTGGAAAGACATAGCCATTATTCCTAATCAATCAGAGAATCTGATGACATTACAGGATGCAACTAAAATTGTAGGTAAAATTAATAAAGAATTAACAGTCAGATGGATGAAAATGGTCGACCTCAAAGGGGAAATAGACAGAATGGTTCGAGAAACCATGCTTGATAAAAACAAATTGAGAGAAATCCTTGAAAAACATAAAGGAGGAGCAGCTAAATTTAAGAATGATGTAGGCCTTTTAGGTAAAGAATATGAGTATGAAATCAAGGGAGGTGTGCATAAACCACAAAGACAATACCCAATTAATAAAAAAGCTTTACCTGAAATTGAAGAAACTATCAAAGAATTAGAAAAATTAGGAGTAATTAAAGAAATAGAAAACCCGATCACTAATTCACCGCTTCAGGCCGTGATTAAACCAGATAATTCTTACCGCGTCGTTAATAATTTCAAATCTTTGAATAAAGTATCAGAACCAGACAGGAGATACTTAATTAATGCAAAAGATGTAACTAATGGTTTACCTAAGGGTAGAATTTTGACTAAAATTGACCTAGCCAACGGTTTCTGGACAGTTCCATTAACTGAAAACAGTATGGCTAAAACTGCGTTTACCTGCCGATCAAAAGCCTATTGTTACACAAGGCTTCCACAGGGCTATTTAAATTCCGCTAATGCTTTCCAGTCCATAGTCGTCACGCTAATGACAGGTTTGCCGGTAACAGTTTATATTGACGACCTTTTAATTATAAACGATGATCCAGGTGAACACCTGAAAATCTTAGATGAAGTGTTTACTAGATTGATAAATGCAGGTTTTAAGCCCAGTTACAAAAAGATCGAAATAGGTAAAGAGGAAGTGGATTTTTTAGGCTTTGCTATGACAGGGATGGATAGAGGACTCTCAAAAACTACCAAAGAAAAATTGGAGGATTTGAGACAAAACAGCCCGAAAAGCCTAAAAAGTTTACAGAGTTTCATGGGACACATGAATTTTATCAGGGATCTGATACCAGGATACGCTAAACTAGCTAAACCTCTTTATGGAGCCACAAAAGGAAATGAATTTAATTGGAGCAATGAATTAGAAAACATTAGGCTACAATTAATTGATTTAGCATTGACCTCAGGTAAGATAGCGAGACGAGAACCAGATCAAAAATTAGTAGTAAGTGTTGAAAATACTGCGGATGAAATAGAACTGGTATTGTATAATGAAAAAGATAGGAAAAATCCAATACAGTTCATGTCATACCCAAAACCTGCTAATCAGCTGAAACAAGAACCGAAATCAGCAGCTGACATCTTAGCTAGTATTGCTAAATGCTTGATACCAATAAAAACACTAGCCCTTGAACAACAAATAATTGTAGAATCAAAAGGTGAGGGCATCACTCAGCTAGTGAGGGAATCTAAAAACCTAGTGAGCGAAGCACCTAAAATTCACCAATTTACATGGGCAAAGTGGAGTAAATTGCTGCAGGATACTCAAATAATCTTTGGACAAAGTAAACTTAACAAAAAAGACAAAATAACAGAAATCCCTAAAGGGGCTAATATTTGCTATTTTACAGATGGCTCTAAAGAAAATGAGGAAGTTTGGTGGGGCTTCATTAGAAAAGAAAAAGGAAAAATAGTTTTCAGACAAAAGGGGCAATTGTCTAATGAAGACTCAGCACAACTGGCTGAAGTAAAAGCCGTGGTGGAAGCCCTAAGGCATATGAAAGCAACAGAAACAGAAGGACCCATTATTGTATCGGACAGTGATTATGTTTACAAAGCACTGACAGAATATATTGCCACTTGGAAACTGAATGGCTTTTGCACTGCTAAGGGAAAGCCATTAAAACAGGACAGTTTATGGAAGGAAATAGCAATATTATTGGAGGAGGTTAAACCGCAGGTGCTGCACCAAAGCAGTCACACAGTGCAAACTACATCGGCTTCAAAAGGTAATGCTGAGGTGGATAAGTACATTAGACATAAAACAGTTAGAACAACAAAAATTATTAAAGCTATCACTAAGACAAGTGAAAATAATATTGTTGAAAAACTGCATATAGATTTAATGCATCCCAGCTTAGCTTATATGGCGAAATATTGTAAAGCCACAGGACTTAACATACAAAATCTAAAAACGACCTACCTGAAAATCAGGAAAAAATGTCCTGAATGTAGAAAAGTCATGACCAGCAGGTTTAATGATTATGGAACAATAAAAACAAATAAAGAGAACGAGGAAGTGTCTCTAGACTGGGCCGGACCACTCCGACCAATGACGAAGCTAAAAAACTGTTATTTCCTAGTAATTATAGATAGTTGTTCTAACTTTTTGCAGATTTATCCATGCAAACAAGCTACTAGTTCCGTAGTTGTACAAGCACTAAGAGAATGGATAAGGTTCAGAGGACCACCAAATAAAATTAAGGGTGACAATGCTCCAAATCTGACAGGAAAGGAAGTGGAAGAATATTGCGATAAAATCGGAGTAAAATTAATTAAAAGTGTGAAGTACACACCGGAATCTAACGGGATAGCGGAAAACGCTGTTAAACAAATTAAACAATTCCTCATCAAGAACGAACACGTGGGAGAATGGGATACTTTGATTGATCAATGTACACATTTTCTAAATTACAGAATCAAACCGAGTGAACTCAAAATTGAAAATCAGCCTGAGCAGGAAAATTATAGCGCCAATCCATTTAAGGTAGGCGACCAAGTAATAATACTGCATAAAATCAGAGGTAAAAGATTTAGACATAAAACTGGAACCGTGGATACGGTTACAAAAGTCACTTCAAACACAACTGTACAATTAGAAAATAACGGAATTTGGTCTTTGAGGGACCTAATTAAGGCATAATCATGAAGAAGGTAGTATTTGAGTCCATTATTGAATCCAAAACAGGATGGGTCAGGTGCCAAAATGAAGCATATGCACTGCTAAGAGTTAAAAAATGGCATGAAAATTGTCCTGATGGTACCATTAGTAGATTGATACCATTCACAAGCTGTTGTATTTGTGAAGCAACAGATGTGGCAGAATTACTTTGGGAAGGTCCGAATGAGTCTCGACCAAGCAAAATGAGCTTAAAAACACTCCCTAGCATGGGAGAACATAACCTTTTTTCCTGGTACAATCCGGAAAAAAGAATCGGCCACTGCGCCTTGGGCGAGATTTCAGTGTGCGGAAACTGCAGACTAGGTAAACAAAGATGGGTCATTCAAAAGATGCAACGTGGAGAAACCAATTGTGTCTGTCGAACCTGTAATTTATGTGAAGAAAAACTTATTTTGCTAGGCTCGAAATGTTCATGTACGTTTAGAGATTCTAAACTAGAACTATGCGAGAGATGTGAAAAGCTAGAAGAACAGAAATGGGTCCAGACTGTCAGTAAGAAAGAAGTCTGGTTAACCCGGAAAATGAAATTAGCTATGGGATGTGTTTCCCAGGGTAAGATAATGACCTCATGGGTTAGCAATCCACTCCAATTAATGGAAGTAGATGAACAAGCATGGCTATATCGATATTGTGAATTGTCAGGACTTGGTAATCCTTATTATACAGACACCCTGGAGATTGGATCCGTATTAGGCCAAATACTGGGACAAATCACTTGTTTAGATGCGTGGGAAAGAGTTATCTCACATAATCTAAATGAACCAAAGCAAACCATCTTTGTGAAAAGACAGGGACAGTATGAACGCAGCTCAGCCGAACAATTGATTATTACGGAAATTAAAAATATGAACTTCCTAATTGAACAACATAACTGGGAAACCAGAGCATGGGAAGTGGGAGTAAGGGAGACTGACATAACTAGGATGTCCAGAAGTCAAATTATCATGACTGGGCAAGCCCGTTATAAAATTAAATATGGAGAAAATGATGCATCTATGATTAAAAAACTGATGGTAAATCTCTGTTGTACCAGGAGTTATATGGGCATTGGATTTGCCATACAGGGTCTTAATATTAATTGGGTGACAGAAGTTAAACCTATTAAACAAAAACTTCAAGACTGGCTGCGCAAAAAACACTTCTAGGGTCAGACAGGCAATTCTTTGTTCTCTCACCAACAGCAACATGGCTAGAGGGGGAAAGGGCCGGCGGCTGAAATCCATCTACAGACGAGTCCACGAGGAAAAGACTGAGAAATTTCAGGAAGTCATGGCAGGAATAAGTATGGCTTTCATTCTCCTTATATCCATATTGGCTGGATTCGGAACAAAGGAAACAGAGGAAATCTATACTGTCTATCCTTGTACTAAAATGGAAAAGATAGTTAAATTATACTGCTATAATCAAACAATAATGGTTGAAGGTTCACCTCTGATTTTAGCAGGAAAAGTATACAATTCTGAAAATAATGCTAAAGTAATGAGAAACTGGATAGCAGACATAGATCCAGAATACTGGAATTGTACTAATGAAGGAAGTTTTCTAAAATCAGTAGCAGAGTATGGCCCCACGACGGAGAGAGGGATAACCGTAATGAAATGGAGTAAACTTGAAGTACTGAATCAAACACACGTGTTATTAAAAGGGCAGAAAATAGATGAAGCTGCAGCTAAAAACATTAGTGTGATAAACTTCGATCTAGTATGGTGGACATATTCGTATGGAAAAACAACCTCCACTTTAGAATGGAATTGTGAGACAGGAAAAGCAAATATAAAAAGAGTCAAAATATTAGACGAAGTAAACCGAGGTAAATTAGAAGTGGTAGATGACTTAGAAGTGGCAGATGATATGGAGGAGACCGAAGAAACGGAGTCACCAAAGTCAAGTCCACTGACACCCGCTGCGCAACGCGCAGGGCCAAAACCAATAGATCGTTGGATTCGTATGAGTGAGTTCGGAGATAAAACTATAATTCATTCAATCCATGAAACCAAACCAATAATTCCTGCAAAAACCACAGAGTGGATAAACTGCTACAATAAGCCTCGAGCTACGCCTATGTGCCATAAAGTTCCAGGTTGTCCATGGTTAGGGAAGATGGTTTGGCCGAGTAACAAAGACAGGTCAACTATTGATCACAAAAAACAGTGTGCTCGTAAATTAAACCCACAGAAGAAAGTTTGGTATTGTGTCATAAAAGCTGAAGCTCCCTGGAATCAAACCCTTATGGAAAAATATGAAAAAGACACTATTACTATGTGGCATAAATGGATAACGAAAAATTATAATTTCACAGAAGGGACAGGTAGTGAAACAGATAGAACTACATGGACCGTGAAGGCCACATTAGAGGGAAAGAAAAGAGCAAATGGTAACTATAGACATCCATATACCCTAGAATATTTTCCGAATGCAGGGATTCCAGAAAAGTTTATAACATTATCAGGAATAGCAAAATACCTGACAACGAAAGTAATAGATCAACAATACAGGAGTGCATTGTTGCTATACATGATGCAGGGAGGGGAAGCCTTAAAACACTATACTATTACTAAAAGACCTAATGGTTACGTAAGATACCACGGAAGACATCAAGATATAAAGGATGAACATACTAGAAGAAAGGAAGGTGATCTTATTTGGCCAGTGCATATGAAGTATCTAGGTTCACACAAAATTGTAAACTCCTATAAATCCCAGAGGATTGGTCAATGGGAAAGTGGTTATTATTTAAAAGTAGCTGACCCAGATAGTTACTCATGGGGGACTCGGAGTAAAATATATATCAGACCCACTAAAGGAAATTTCAACAAAAGATGGAATGTCACAGACTGGTATGGAGGGCCATGTACTAGACGACAAGAAATAAATATAGTAAAATCTTTTAAAGGAAAAAGATTAGCTTATAACATGAAGTGTGTTAAGGAATTTGATCTAGGAACAGAAGTATTGATGGTAGGTCAAAGAATGGATACGAAGAAAATAGAATTTTGGAGTGATAGAGTAGAGACAAAATATTTATGCACTGGGGACCTATTTAACAATTGGAAGCATGCAACTTTTAGTGCCCCCATTTTCCAGTCTTATGGGGCTAGAAAGACAAAGGGACCCATTGAGAGGAATCACATGTCATGCAACTTTGAAGCCATGGAAGGCGCCCTCTGGGTAGGAGAGAACTTAAAAATCACCCCCTTGATTCTAAAACAAATGACAGGGGAAGTTCAAATCAGAAAGGTATGTGCTATTATACCTTATATTAATTATATAAGTGAATGGAAAGATTTACTACACCCCGTTGATAGCTACCTGGAAGGGGAGAGTTTAGGTGGGCATTGGATACATAGGATCGACTATTGGTCAAAGACCAGGAGCCCTTCAGAGGTAACCCTAATCAAGTTGATCGGAAAAATAGTGAAAACAGCATTTCAAGATATAGGAGGAAAAATTAAGGCAGTGGCCACAAATGTATGGGATATAATGACAGACACATGGGAGATAATAAGAGCTGTGCTGTACTATGTGGGAGGTACGATAGTATTCATTGTAATAATAAGTATTTTAATCAAACTAGTGAAAATATGCATACATTGTAGGAAGCTAAAACAGCTAGCTAACAAAGCCAAGTATAGAAAGATTCCTCTGTCAGCTGATTTCTCCGAGTCAGAGAATGAGAGTGAGGGGGAACTGCCTGCGGCTAGCGTACAGAACATAAAAAGTCAAGGGCTCGTAAAAATCCCCCCATTCCTCTGAAATTCAGCAGACTGAACTGATCACATCGATTAAGGAGCTTTCTTTGAGAAACCTGACCATGGAATCAATGACCAGACCAAATTGGGGAAACAAATCCAATGCAACTTGCTCTGACTTGCCGGTAAATAAATTTCAAATTATAATCTTCAATGTCATTTTGATCCTTTACTGGATATTGATGTTTATGGGGTTACAAGGATTATGGCAAATTCCTATTGCAATATGTAACATAGCCTCATTTAATTTGGAGAAAAGGCTAAATCTGGCAAGTATATTAATCGGACAAGTTGCGAAAGGCCCTAAGATAAAATCCATTTTTGGACTT
This sequence comes from Rutilus rutilus, assembly GCA_021464565.1. Taxonomy (NCBI): domain Eukaryota; kingdom Metazoa; phylum Chordata; class Actinopteri; order Cypriniformes; family Leuciscidae; genus Rutilus; species Rutilus rutilus. Next base: position 229,118 of record JAJAQA010000005.1, read on the forward strand.
AGGAGCTTGATCGGACTGGAAATACTTAATATAATACTTGTTGCATGTGATTTACTGAAGTATTATCTTGAGCTCCAATCTATAAAGTATATAGCATTCTCTTCTACACTATTGGTGATTATGTATCTTATGATACTTGCAACCAGGAGAGTAGAAATGGAAGGTACAAAAAGGACTGTCTATGAAATAACTGTAATTGCAACTGCATTTATGATAATGGTGATTGCAGACTATTATGATGATTATATAATGTGTGTTATAGCAATAATGATAGTTAGTAACGATTGGTTTTATGTAACAAAACTGATAAAAGCTGGTAAAGAATGTTGTCTCAATATTGAGCTGACAAACCCTTTTTGTAACTTGTAATTAAGGATACAACAACCCCTGACAAGAGGAAAAGATTCCTGGATGGCATCTCAAATGAAAGTTGTGGAAAAAATGTAGTTGAAGTTAAAAGAAACTGTGATATATGTGGAATGCTTCCAGGAGGTTTAAGAATAAGATGTTTTTTGATGGGTCAATGGCAAGATCTATGTTCAAACTGTACTGCAATACAAAATGTGAAAATGGATGAAATTGGGGTAGTGACTATATCCCAACGAGGAAAAAGAATGGATGTTAAAGGACCTTGGGTGTCAAAGAGCTTCCTCACATGGTGCATTGAAATGAAATTTAGGTGCTGTGAAATCGATGAGATTGTATCGATACAGGCTGGTCCTAGAAACAGTTATACGGCTACTGGGTATCACCTGGAACCCAGGATATACCAAAAGAAAAAGAAAAATGGAGGCTTGAAAACAATAATAGGAATTATTTACAGGCATTGGATCCTGGATAACCCAAGCCAACCCGAAAGTGCTGGACAAAAATTCAAATATAGCTGTGTGTATGTTTCAGCAGGTAGTCCTCTTACCAAAGGCCCCTGGGGACTGGGCGGTGGCACCTTTAACCCTGGACGTGGCCGAAAGAGGACTCATCTTCGCAGTCAACCAGTTAAATCTGGACAAACTGCCGAAAGTCTGGCGGAACAAACACGAATTTCAGTGGCAGCCAGCACTCAAACGGGGGCAAAGGCAAAAGGTTATCCAGAGTCTGAGAACCTGGTGTCTTCAAGCAGGGATGAGTCAGAATCAAGCCAACTCATTAAAAGTGATGATATGTAAAAATGATGGAATTGGTCATCGCCTGTATGAGATCGAATTTGATCGAATTATACCTAGCGTGTACTGTACTGATTTTGTAAGCAAACTGGATAGATTTGCTGTAAGAGATTTTGTATGTAAACCGAAACGAAAACCTAGAGTTAGATTAAACAAGTTTAGAAGAATTAAAGAAGCTCAATCAATGTCAAGAGGGGGTGTTGAGGGTTTTGAGCAAGGTCCATCTGCGGGTGACATTTCACTCACTTCACCTACACTTCAAACTCGACGTCAGAGAAGGAAGGGTCACAATAAGAGGCCTATAACTAAGGGTATTCCCAGCGAACTAGCTGGTTTGTTAAAACACATGACTATCTAAAAATATGATCTTGAATAAAGAGTCTTGTCCATAGCTGGTTTTCTCAAGTCACATGAGGGAACAGTGACAAGGGTCTTTGTCCACCAATACAAAGGAACTGTTGTATCTTCGGAGAGCGAGCTGATGACTGGACAGTAATCACAGGACCCATGCAGTCACGTGCCTTATAGTGAATATGACGAAGATTTCTCAATTCGGACTATAAAAGAGACTGAGACGAAATCAAATTGCTCTTCCTTGCAATCTACAATCCAGAACCCCTGCACTCTGGACAGCAAGAAGCTGTTAAGCCTAGCTAGCATTTCTCTGTTAGTTCAGTACTCTATGGTAATCTGTAACAAGTGTTCTTTTCAATTTTGATTCTTTCTAATAAATATTGTTAAACATTTATTCTAAATCATCTTGTCTGGACCTTGGATTCTTGAGTACTTGCCTCCTTCTTTCCTCTGGATCAGGGAGATCCTAACTGGAAGACACGACAGGAGGGTAAGCATTATTTCTGATATATGAATAATCAGTGTGTGCTTTTGATTGATTGATTGCCTAGCCAAAGAGGCAGCTTACAATAGGGTTATTGTTGTAGAGCGAACACGGTTGAAGAGTACCTAAAAAGGTAGATTTATACTACGAAGGGTAAATTTATTATATTTATAAATCCTTATTATCTTTATAATAAAATACGAATTTGTAGAGACTATTCGCCTAACTCTTAATAGCATGACTAAAGGATTGGCTCTTTAGTTACCGCGGGATTATTTATATATCCAGGTAGGACGTAAAATAATTTGGAACGGTATTAATCATGATATGATCGTGATATGATCGTAAACTATTACACTATAGGACAGGAAGAACTAAATAAACTTATCACTTCATCTAAAACAAAAACATGTTTATTAGATCCAATACCCACTAAACTACTGAAAGAAGTGTTACCTGTAGTGGCAGAGCCTCTTCTCAATATTATTAACTCGTCTTTATCTTTAGGTCATGTTCCAAGAATATTCAAGTTGGCAGTTATAAAACCTCTTATTAAGAAACCACAATTAGATCATAATAATCTAGCAAATTACAGACCAATTTCAAATCTTCAATTTATGTCTACAATACTAGAAAAAGTTGTGTCCGCTCAATTGTGCTCTTTCTTGCAAGAAAATGATATCTATGAAAAATTTCAGTCAGGATTCAGGCCGCACCATAGCACAGAAACTGCGCTCGTTAAAATCACAAATGATTTACTTCTAGCTTCTGACCAAGGCTGTATCTCAATACTAGTTTTACTTGATCTTAGTGCTGCGTTCGACACTGTAGATCACAAAATACTCTTAGATAGACTACAAAACTACACTGGTGTTCAGGGACAGGCATTAAACTGGTTCAGATCGTACTTATCAGACCGTTACCATTTTGTCTGTTTCAATGGGGAAAAATCGATCATAACTCCAGTAAACTATGGAGTGCCGCAAGGATCTGTGTTAGGCCCTCTGCTATTCTCAATATACATGCTGCCACTTGGTAATATTATAAGAAAACATGGAATTAATTTCCACTGTTATGCGGATGACACTCAATTATATATTTCAGAGAGAATAGAGGGTCCTTTCCATCAAACTTTTGACAGGTTTATTGCTTTATGACCCTCAAAGCCCCGCCCCTTTTGACCGTGGGAATTTTCCCACGCTAGCTCCTCCCACTTATGGGCTGTACGTACACCGTGGGAATTTTCCCACGCTAGCTCCTCCCACTTAGGGGCTGTACGTACACCATGGGAAAATTGGACTTGTGACACACCTCCTTATGGGTTGAACATCTGAAGCGTGAGAAATTTCCCACGCTCAGTAGTTCTAAACAGTGTATATTTAAAACTTTTTTAAGAAATAAAAACATAGTCAGAGTGTGAGATCAGTGTTTTTTTATTAAAGAAGACAGATGTACATTCATCACTTTAAACGTTAAACTTTTAACGTTAAAAAACATTAAAACATTAATGAAATGAGTTGAAACTGCATTTTTTCTCTAAAAATAGTTATTAAAAAATGAGTTAGTGTTATTTCAAGATGTTAAAACATTAAAACAACATTGACAAAAAGATAATTTTAAAAATGTTGACTTGTAAGCATTTAACTTTCACATAGTATTTTGTAAAACTTTTACATGAAACACAAACTAATTTAAAAAGTGTTACGTTTTTACATACCATTCGTTAAAGGACTCAGAGTTTAAAAGATACAAAAGTGTTTCGTGGTGGTAGAGCAGAGCAGAGCGTCCTCTCACTCCGGAGCCCCAATCAGAAATGAAGCTCTGTGAGGCCTACAGAGAGACACACACAAACTCCGCCCCTATCCCACCCACAACAGATGTCACCGTGGGAAAATACCCCCCACCCTTCGACCTCCCAAATAGAAAACGCATCCGGTCATCTCGGTGGCCGAACTTAAATGACCAAAGAAAACCGATGCAACGGCTCGAAGAGACCACACCCCCTAACACACCCCTCTCAAAGCTGAGAGGTCAATTTTGATTTAAGGGTGTGTGTAAAAAATGACGTCACGTGGGAATCCCCCCATCCCTCCCTCCCTCCCTCCCTCCCTCCCTTCCCACAACGTCACAGTCACATGAGATGTTTAAAAAGGAGCGCAAACTTACAGTGAAATACTACCTGTGATTTTACAAGATAATCTACAATGGCAACGGCTGCTCCAGAGAGAAAACTCCAGAGAGAAACATTGCTGAAGGTATGGAAGATTTGACTTTAGCTCCACGAAAAAAACGAGGAACGCTCGGGCCATGCTTAACGCAATTTCTTCATGACCCGGAAGATTCTGTGATATATAGTTTTCACTTGTCAGATGGACGTGCGTGTACATATGATTATGACAAAATCAACAGAGAAGTCAGATTTTTTAACGTGGATAACAACGAGAGATTTAGCACAAAGTCCACGGATGATCCTTCGTTAAAATTCACTGAAAGAGATTGGGTTTTATTCTATTCAAAAGTGTGGCCGGATTTACAAGAAGGTACGGACACGCCTCTTTTTATCGGTGAATGGAGTGGTTTAATTATGGGTACGAGATACCGAATTTTAGGGGATCAGATAAACAAGCACCCGAACGATTATGTTTTTATTCTCTGTAGCGACTGTGGTGCAAATCCGGAATTTCAATGGCCTATATGTGAAAAAGATCATTTGAAATTATATGATCTCAAATTCATGTTCCAATGGAAAGATCTACCTGTGATGGCTAAGATTTTTTCCAAGGTAGATCAGCTTTTCCACTGGACCCATGCATACGAACGTTACACAAACATCAAAGTGAAGCTCTTTCACCCAGAGTGGGATGTTCCGTATAGGAGGGGCTCCCGCATAACTCCACCCACGATCTACAAACTTTAAAAGGGGTGTCTCTTGAAACCTTACCTCATTCACGCATCATGTCTCAAGAAAGTGACTCTTCTTCACAACTAATTGGAACTACTGATGGATTACCGGATGGTACAGATGGATTACCTCAGAAAAGCATCGATTGGATAAATAAATTTTGTACAGATCTCGGATACCACAATTTGGCTTTCCTCGGAAACTACGGAGTTTCAACACCCTGTCCCGTGAGCGAGACCCCAGACACAACAAACGATGAGACAGATGGCTGTCTTGGGGATACAGGTCACCGGATTATCAAAGCTATTTTGGCTGTCATTCTGGAAATTTTGATAGACAAACAAATGAAGAAAGACTGTCTCGGCTGCACAGTGGATCATCCTTCGCAGACAAGACACAGTTGCTTGTTTGAACCTTCTGCATATTATTTTTACGGATGTTTTGAAGAAATCAGTCTGAAACTTCACACCCCGGAATTAAAAAACATATTGGCTCAGGCCTTGAGTCAGTACGGAGGCAAACCTCATCTCCAGAGGATCGAGGGAGCTGTTGAGGTTATTTTATACGGCCTCAAAGATGAAATGTACATAGTGGAACAATTATCTTTAATCCGTGAGAAATTAATCGACGAATCATGCGAGGAAATAATTTACACGGCTGTGGATAAATGGAAACTTGCTGTATCTGAAGATCCGGAAATCACACAGGTTTGAAAATGGGAAACTTCTGCTCTACCTCATGGATTACAAAATATTTCTTTAAATCACGTGTTAAATGGGGAATATCTAACCTACTCCACAAGATTATCCGGAAAAATTGGAATACAAATACCGTCATAACTTCGGATGAAAAACGGGTGATGGATTTAATGAATGTCGTGAGAGGATTATCGGACGAATGGGATCATATGATAAACATTTCTGTCACTTGCGACAACATACCATCTGCTGTCATCAAAAACATCATCGATCTAATGTCTAAAGATCAGAACTCTCTTTTTAGAATAGGAAATATATTGTGTATTTGTACGTATGTAACAGATGTCTGTAGTTTGTTAAGTAACGAAAACCCTGATGTATGTAATATTATTGATTTTATAGTCGAATACATTATGGAGAAGAATTTTGAAATGTCTGTGAAATTTTATTTTTTGTTTGTGTGATATAATTCACATTATGTTTGTAACATTCTACTTCTTACATTCTAATAAAAGAAAAAAAAATTTTTTTTTGTTGTCTGGAAATGTTTTTGTAACTTTTATGGTGTGAAAAAATGTTTATGACTTTTATATTGTGAAAAAAAAAATGTTTGTGACTTTTATATTGTAAAAAAATAAATAAATAAATACTGAACAAATTTGTAATTCGAATCATTATGACTGAAATCTCATAGCGTTGACATGGCAGAACTAATGAAAAAAATTGCTGTCGCGATAACCGCAATATCGCAGTACCGCGCTTCTGACAAGCCAACCGCAGAGGAATTCAAGTAACCGCAGCAACCGCGATATTCGCGTGTTTTCTTTTTTCATAAGGCAATACCCTTCTTGTTTTGTTCATGTGTATTGAATGTTAAATAAGTTAATGATAATAAGACGTGGTGATCATGGTTTTATCATGGTGATTTGTACAGAGGCTTTGTGGATGTGCACTTAAGCCTAAACAGACAGTGAATGAGAGAGATCGACTGAGCGCGTGCGATTACCTGCGTCTGTCTTTGAGGTCAAGTCATATTCGTGAAAAGGTTGCCGTGTCCCAGGAAAGTTAAATATTTATCCTGTCATCCTTTTAACGTTTAAAATAAAGGGTATTTACCATGAATGGCATCAGCGACAGGCAGCGCTGGTCTGCATCCACAGCACGAGGAGCTCGCGGTCGCGGGAAACAAAACTTAGTGAGTCACGCATTGAATGCCATTTGTCTCTATTAAGTGAAGCTTCAGCGTTACCCATGCGACGCATTGCTGGTCAGCTGAGCCTTGAAAAGTGGAGCTCAAAGTTAAAAATAATTTACCTTGTTTCACTATCTTTTAATGAATCAATCAGCGTTTTTGAACGTGTTGTTAAATGAATGGTTTAATGACTCACTCAAAGACAGTCCGTTGCCGTTACAACTGCGCGCTGAGTGACAGGCTTTCAATGCGGAGAGACGCTGTTTAGTTTCGGTTTATTGGTTACTGAAAATGTACCCGTTTTGTGCATGCCGACCACATCGTGACACTTATAGCAACAAATAAATATAAATAAATCAAAATAAATTAATAAATGCGGCAAAACCGCATATCGCGGATGATTGAACCACTCAAAATTACCGCAAGGGAAAATCCTTCACCGCGACAGCCCTAATTACGACCCAGCGAGCTCTGGAGGTTTAGGGGGTAAAGATAGATTAAAACAAGCTGTATTAGAACAGCAAGGTGTAAGATTATCTGATAATGAAGTGTCCAAAATGGCTCGCTAGTCAGGACACATACACACTCCATCGAACCGCACCAATACATTATAAACGGAACCGCGTAGTGGTGTATGGGAAAGACCAACAGTTCCAGGCTGATTTAGTCGATATGACCGCATACTCAAAAGAGAACGACAATATTAAATATATTTTAACTATAATTGATATTTTCTCAAAATACGTGTGGACAAGGGTGCTCCAAAATAAATCATCATCCGAAGTAACTAAAGCTTTTTTGTCCGTTTTGAAAGAGGGACGTGTACCCATCAAACTACAGACAGATAAGGGTGCAGTGTTTTTCAACAGGCCTTTTCAGCAGATGATGAAAAAATATAATATAACACATTTTGCAACAGCTTCTGAATTAAAAGCGAGTGTAGTCGAAAGGTTTAATAAAACTTTAAAAGGACGAATGTGGAGGTATCTTACAGCTATAAATTCCAAACGCTACTGTGATATATTGCAAGATTTGACAGATGGGTATAATTCCAGTTATCACAAATCCATAAAAATGCGACCGTTGGACGTAAATAAAGAAAACGAATCCGTGGTATTCAACAATTTATACGGGAAAATGCTTAAAAAGACACCCATCTTTAAATTCTCAGTGGGGGATGTGGTCAGAATATCTAAAGTACGGAATATATTTGCCAAAGGCTATGAGCAGAACTATACCGAAGAATATTTTACAATAGCATCTTGTATACCAAGGGATGTACCGGTGTATAAATTACAAGACTATGATGGAGAAATAATACAGGGTTTTTTTTACGAAAAAGAACTCCAAAAAATCATTGTGAGCGATGATAAATCGTTTAAGGTCGAAAAAATTCTCGATAAAAAGCGACGCGGAAAAGCCACGTATGTTTTGGTGAAATGGTTTGGATGGCCATCAAAATTCAATAGCTGGGTTCCTGAAAAACAGGTGATTGATCTTCACACTCCTTTAAAACATTAGGAGAGTCGCTCACGTTCTCATTTTTTTTTTAAAATGTCTGAGGAGGAGGGGTTCTACGTCACGCTGCCGTGTAATGCATCAGGTCATGTTTACCCCGAAAATCAGATAGGTAATTACAGAACTAGACTGGCAAGAGCAATACATTTAAAAGGATTATGGGAAGTGGCGTTGGTTGAGTTCCACTATCCAAAAACTTGGTATACTTTCAACGAGGAAGACGCTACTTTTATTATTGAATGTACACCATGTTTAAACATGGATGAACGTAGCAAAGTGCGCGGGGATAGTGTTGAAACTTTTCGGAAAGACCTAAAAATAAAATACGGTTATTTTGAGGATATTTTAGTATTACTCAAGGAAATAAACGCAGCTCTTCCACCACGAGTGCAACTCAGGTACGATAATATAAACAATAAGATATCTCTGAAATCAAATCAGAGAGCATCGCTAACGTTTTACGGAAAGCTAGCCATTATTCTAGGATTAAAACCCGGCGTTCCTATCGAAAATCTAAACAGTTCTGATGAACACGAAGAACAGCGCACATACGCACCACATCAGGCTGATATAAGCGGAGGATTTTACACTCTATTTGTATACATAGATATAATAGAATATCAAGCAGTCGGTGACGCGTATGTTCCATTATTAGAGACTGTACACATTGAACCGATCATTAACAAAGCAGTCAGTGTCAGATACAACAAGCCTCATTACGTTCGTCTTAATAAGAACTACATCTCAGACATTGGGATCGAAATTAAAGGGGATAATAATACAGACGTACGATTCACCTACGGAAAAGTTGTGACGAAGCTTCACTTTAGACCGGTGAGAAAACATTTGTTTTAAAAATGGCTTATCTCCATCCCTACCAAGAAGACCCCCACCGCTACATATCATATTACCAGGCCCAGACGGGGCATGGAATGCCAGGCTATGCCGGAAGTGGAGTCATGTATGGTTCCGGTTTTGCGTCAGGGATCGGAGGTCTCTTTCGTGGATTATATCGTATGGCAATCCCGTTTCTAAGAAGGGGTTTCAGTATTGCAAAGCCGCACATAAAAGCTGCGGCAAAAAATATAGTAAGTGATGTAGTCACCAGTGCCTTATCAAAGTCATTTAATAATAATGACAGCGGAGAGGGGCAGAGCGGTCACGGTCTTATGATCATGCGCAGGGGGCTGAAGCCCCCAGGGACCCGTATGAGGAGGGGGCGTGGTCATGGTATAAAGAAGACTAGCCGCGTCACTAAGAAACGCCCAGTTGCAAAAAGCAGAGGAAGAAGCCGGACGAAGCGTCTAAAAAGATCTACAAGTTTGAAAAGACGAAGCAAGACTATCTTCTAATCATGTCGTTGATTCATGCATTGTCAGACGAATGTATTAAATCCGAACTGGATATTTTTACACTTCCCTTAACTCAGACAGCTATTGAGAAAAACACTTATGTGGAAATCCCCCCAATGTCAGCGATTAATGATGCTTCTCCGATTGAGTTTTTCATTGCAGGGACTGGTGAAGATTACACTGATCTGAATAACACATTATTATATACTCGCTACCCTGCCAGATGGGTCTGATCCCCCGCAAGGAGCTCCAGTGGGTCTTGTCAACTACCCTGGAGCGTGTATTTTTTCGCAGGTGGATGTGTCGCTAGGAGATCGGTTGGTATCACAGTCGTCCAACACGTATCCGTACAGATCCATTTTGGAGATGCTTATCAATTATGGAAAAGATACCCTAGAAAACAACTTTTCAGCAGGATTGTTTTACAAGGACACAGCTGGACATATGGATGCTACAGATCCTGCTGGTGCGAATGCAGGACTGACAAAGAGAGCTGCCTTTACGGACGGAGGCAATGTTCTTGAGTTACTGGCCCCGATACACAGCGATATATTCTTTCAGCCAAAATTACTATTGAACGGGGTTGATATTCGTATTCGTCTAACTAGAGCAAAAGACGCGTTCTGTCTTATGCGCGGGGACGCGATCGATTATAAACTAAAAATAATTTCCGCATCACTTTTTATCAAAAGAGTGTCTGTCTCACCCTCTCTCCGTTTAGGACACGCCCAAGCGCTATTGTCAGCGACAGCCAAGTATCCTTTTGACAAGGTCTGTGTGAAATCCTTCTCCGTGCCGGCAGGGGCGCGCGTCTCAAACCACGAAAATCTCTTCCTCGGGACTTTACCAAGATCCATCATTATTGGATTGACAGATAACGATGCATTCACTGGATCATACGAAAAAAACCCGTTTTCGTTCAAACATTTTAATCTTGAATATTTAAATCTTACCTCAGATGGGGGCCATATCCCAAATCGCCCCTTTCAGCCACAATTTAATCTAGGCAACGCGGTCCGGGAATATTATCAATTGGTTACCGCTACGGCGAGACATCTAAAGAATCAGGCTCTGGCCATAGATCGCGAGGATTTTCTTAACGGTTATACACTGTTTGCCTATAATCTTAGTCCGGACGAGGAGTGCTCCCAGCATGTGTCCCTGATTAGGTCAGGAAATATTAGGTTAGAAGCCCGTTTTAGAGAACCTCTACAAAACACAGTAAACATTTTGATCTATGCCATCTACGATTCTCTACTTGAAATATCAAATCGGAGACAGGTGCTGGCAGAACACTACTGAAATGAACACTGTGGAGTTAACGGAAATTATGGATAACATCACATGTAATGTAAATTTTTTAGGAGTACTCGCTAGCGATCATTTTCCAAAAGAACCGCTGACAGATCTCCCGACTCTATTAATCTGTAATACGGATCGATCGGACGAACCGGGACGCCATTGGCTAGCTATGTATATCGATCGAAATGGGGTCGGATGTTTTTTCGACAGCTTTGGGAATCCTCCGTATTCAGATTTTTTTCCTTCATCCATTCTCGAGTTTCTAAAAAACAATTCTACACGAGTTCATTATTCTACCAGACAAGTCCAAGATTTTACATCAGTCACCTGTGGACAACATTGTGTATTTTTTCTGTATCATATTTCACGGGGTGTTGAGTATAAAGATATAATGAAATTTTACCATAACGATAATCTATTAAGAAATGATACTATGGTGTCTCTTTTTGTGAAAAAATTGAAACCCATGGTCTGTGTTAGTAAAAGATTTAAATGTATCCAATGTGTACAGTCTGGTAAAATGTTCCAGTCTTATTAATTCCTGTGTAACGAATAAATAAAGAATATGTAATGAATAAACGAGTCATAAACAGATGAATAATTTCGTTTTCTTTTATTTCACATCAAAAACAATAACACAATATGTGTACACAGATACAAAATCCCAAACATGATAATATTTGTCAAAAAACAAACAAAAACACATAGCTATGCCATTACATATAATTGTTAAAAATTCATCCATTGTTTCGCATCTACACTGGGTGAGTTAAATACGTTTTCATCAGAGTCGTGTGGATGTGTGTCTGTGTGGCGTTTTTTCAAAGACTTAGTAGGTACAGTACCAAAGTCATCCGCGTGTGTTTTTCTTTTAAACGATTCAATCATCCGTCTTAGATTATGATTGGTTACAGTCGAATAAGGAATCTTTAATGCCACAAATGCATCCAGAAACTCATACCAGCCTACAGGGCGTCGGTTGTCTTGCATCGTCTGCGGTGAAGTTACACTCTTTACCAGATCAAATATATGGGACCCTGAAATGATTCTCCCTTTATAAATAAATTCTCCATCATCTGTCCATGAAGACACGTGTTTGGCTTTGGACATTTTATCCATAATATATTTTACATTTTTTAAAGCCCCACTAGGTAAGATTTCCGTTTTGGTCAAACAACGACCCCTAGAGTCGCTGTGGACTACTTGTATTTAACGTTACTGTCGTAAATACCACTCACGCAGAGCAGTCTCTTCACTCACGGCCTGATCCCCTCCCCCCTGTATACCGGTCCCTGTTCAGTCGGATGGAAGCTGTAACGAGTGGAAATAAGGTGTGGCCCCTCTAAGAGCTGCGCGCGCCCTGTTTAACTGTCGGCAGTCTGTATTGTATGTGTGCCTCGAACACCCCGTAAGCTGGTTGTTTCTATTTGATGCTCATTCTTGTCCTATTTTTGTCTATCAAGTAATGCTGTGGACGGTAGAACGTGTGACAGACAGTTACACGAGTTCGATTGGGGAATAAACACAACGCGTTACAAATCGTCGGACATCGAACAAGCACAGCTAGCCTCCGAAGATGTCTAAGTTACTAGCTGCTAATCCATCAACAAGAACGCCAGGTGCTTTTTAGCTCACACCAACGAGTGAAAGCTTGTCCGAGTGATATACAATATAAGCAATATACTTACAAGTCCAACAGCATGTGAGGACGTGTTGGGGGAAGTGAGGTAGCCTATGCCGTAAAGCAGTCGAATTTTGTAGTTCTTTTGTGTGCGCGGGGGTTACTACCCGAACCCCGAAGTTTAAAAGTACGATTAAAAACGATACAGACCCCGTCAGGCTATGGCAGACATGTCATTCAACCTATTGTAAGTCGATGTACCATCACAAGAGTCTTGGAAATATATTATGAAGGTTGAAAAGTTACCTAGTGCTGCTTTAAGCTTCTCTGAGGAATATTGTTTAAAACTTCTGAGACGATTGGGTCATCACTGACGTCATCATGCCTAACATCCGGGGTATGGGGGGTGACAGGTGTCTCGTGTTCAGGTAATGCAAGAGTTAGAGTGTTACTTTCCATATCACCTTGTTTTACCACACTTAAGAATCGTTGTAAAACATTAGTGTAGAGCTTGGATTTTTCGTAAGCGTTCAAATCATGCTTCTGTAGCATATCTCTAATAGATGAATCCAGATCATTCTCCACAACCGTATGAATATTTTCAGGAGCCGGAGCAGTCCTTAGTCTATCGAGTTGATGTTTTGGTACAAGATATAATTTCTCGGTATGCTGCATTTTTCTCTTCAGAGTCAGTTTCTAGTTATTAAACTGGTTATGAAGGGGAGCGCTACACTGAGAAGGGGAAGTATGAATCCACCTTTTTGGTTAATCATACGCCTCTTTCTGTTGATATTAATCTTTTTATTTGCAACGTATTTTAATTCTTTCTTCCTTCTTTTTAAAGTCCCGTGCTGTTGCACAGTTAACGGGATTTTACCATGAAGAATATTGAGAGCCACTTCGCATAGAGCCAATATTAACTCGTCGGGTGATGATTGGAGAATAACACGTCGCTGCTTGGGGGAGCTCTTATATAATAACTTTAAGAGGTAGAGATTTCTGGACAGCCGGGTGCTCATTTTCACTTCGCAACGTACACCACCGGATAGTCCAGGGACGGACTGGGGCTAAAAAACAGCCCTGGACTTTCTCCCAAATAGGCCCATCATCCGGCCATTCGCCTCTAGCCGTGTGCGACGTGCACACTGCACTATAGCCAGGATGTCCTGATACTATGCCACAATACTGTAGCCTATCAGACAAGGTATTCACAGCAAGTAACATCTCAAAACCAATGATGATAATTGGGGTTGTGTTTATTAATGCCTCAGCCTTCAAATAAAAACAAAAAATGTACAATGCCATAAAATACAAATAATGAAATGTTACTGGCTACAGTAACCCCAAATTACACAAACTTGTAATTATAAAACATATAGTTACTATATACCAGGGGTCTCCAACCTTTTTGTGTGCGAGGGCTATAACTCAAGGGATAAAATAATCTAGAAGGAATTTTTATTTGTTATACTCCAATATTTATTATACATAACATGGTGAAGCTTTTTTACTTTTCACCATCACATGGGAAATAATAAAATATCTTGATATTCTGGTTCAGACTTAAAAGCGTTTAAAAAAAAAAATTTATGAAAAATTATGAAAATTTATAGATTTTTTTGTTGATTTTCTATAAACCTATTGTACGTGTTATCAAAAACAGTAGCCCAAACATTTAGTATAAATATAAATGAAAAAATAAATAAATAAAATAAACTGCCATAACTTCTAAACAAAAACATTACTGCATTACATTTAATACATTTATACATGACTATATTAATATAACAGCATTTTTAATATGAATACAGGCACATTTCTGCCAAGAAAGTTTGTTTTACTAAAGTTAATTCATAAGTTGTGGTGTGAAATGGTTTGTTCTTGGAACAATGTTTCCCCTGTTTTTTTTTTTGTTTGTTTTTTGTGTCAATATGTTGAGAATATCAGCGCTGTTTCATCTGGCTTTTTACAAGCTTAAATCACATAGTCATCTGTGGGTTTATAATAGAGAGAGAATTCTGCGCTGAATTGAAATGCTTCTCAGTGGATCGCGCAGCTCTGTAATAATGTTCGCGTGATCGAGATCAGTCCGCACAGCTGTTTTGTCCGCGATCGCTGTTTTTTAGGCCGAGCTAATAATGCGCTGCTCAGATCAAACAAGTTTTGTTCCGCTTTTTAAGCGTGTGCCATTTGATGTTTCTCATACGAAACGCGAATGACAGCGTATAATCAAAGAGAGTTGGGTAATTTTGGCAAAAATTCAAATTGAAACGTTTAGTTGAAAAGGTCGCAAAATTATACCATTTATTCAAAGTCTGGAACCCCGACGACAAGTTGGGGCTATTTATAAAATGTGTTTAGCGGGCAACTCACAGGCACCACGCTGGAGACCACTGCTATTCAAATATAATGTAAGCAAATTTAAAAGTGCAGCCTTATAAAACTAACTTTCTGTCAGTGGCAATAGGCCGACTCTTCTTCCTCAGTTGTTGTTTTTTACACGTAGCATAAGTGATTGTATTAGTGCCCCTGCTGTTGGCTGTTCATATTGCTTTATTAGACTTTTTTTTTTTTTTTTCTGCCGACGGCCCTTGGTTGGACGGCCGTTCTGGACTTTTCCAGAACGCACAGATTGTCAATCCGTCCCTGGGATAGTCTGATAGTAAATCCGTTCTGAGCCTGAATTTTTCAGGGGTGTGTGGTTTATAATCGATTAACAAATAACTGTGAGGACGTTCAGTTGCATCGTTATACGCCTCGATAAAAAATCGTGCATTGGCTGGGTACATTTGGCGACCCAGAATACCAATTTGCTGCTTATCGCGAGGGTTTTTAAATATAATTAAATAATTTGTATTTAGAGCGATTGTTCTGGAAGATTTACCTTGAAAAAACAGATTCTGTATTAATAGCAGACAACTAATCTTCATGTGATGTACTAGGCGTGTAAAAACGTTCTCAACCTCAGAGTTGGATGAGGCTTGCAGTAGGGGTGGTGAAAAAAATCGATTATTGATTAATCGCGAGTATGTTATGGACGAGTATGAATCGATTATTAAATTTTCAAAAATCGATTTTTTATAATAATAAAAAAAAAATTCCATTATTTTATTTTGTAAAAAATGTTATACCAGAAGTTGAACGTCACGAATGCGTCCAGTTCCAGTTAGCAAGCGCGTGTAACGGCAGCCAGAGCGAGTGAGAGCAGGTGTGTAAAATGGAAGAACCAGGAACGAGCAACCAACCGATCCACCCAGCTCCATCTGGGCTCAAAGCAAGCGTGTGGATTCATTTTGGTTTTCATGGCAGGAGCTCTAAACATGTTGATAGAACGCATGCCGTCTGTCGACATTGCCACACTAAACTGAAGTACTGCGGCAATACGAGCAACTTTTCCCGCTAAATTGGACAATTTTCTTCTAGAAAGTAGGGCTGCACAATTAATCGAATTTCTAATCGCGATTACGGATGCCACGATTACGTAATCGTTCAAAGCCGCGATAAAAAAAAAAAAAAAAAATTTTTTTTAGAGCATGTTATTTTATGAGAGGCGAATCACAACTACTTCAGAAAACCGAGCACAATAGGAACTACCAGGCAGTGACGTATGTGTACGCTGAAATAAAAAGTATTTCACCTCAGAAAAACGGACGTTCCTGTCCTGTCAGCCGTTATACTGTAGGCCTACTCGTAGCGCACACTCTTCAATTGCACGCGCAAATGCCGAGGCGCGCGCCGTGTATCGCTTCACTGTATATAAAGTGCAAAGGAAACTACGAGCATGCAACGTTGTTACGTTGTAAATTAGTAAGTCATGAAATAAAAGTAAAATACCAATAAATCACGTTACTGGTACGTCGTGTGTTAGCTGAGAAGGATTTGCATGCAGGTATGATTTTCATTCTATTCACCAGGAGCAGTTTCTATGTTTCATTAACAGTTCTTGTTAGTATTGTGTATTCACCATGGTAACTGTCGTTTCAATATTAACCCCAAAATGCCACTTTATTTTCACTTTGTGTTATTTTTTATATTTGTAAAATACTGTGGTGGCTCATACCAACATTGTATTAACAAAAGCTAGTTTGGGACTGCTATTTAATATCTTTAGCTGAACACCTTGTCTTTCTAGAAGAAAATTGTCCAATTTCTACAGTATGTTGGTTCTGATCTACTTCCTAAAGGAAATAAGCCTTTCATTTATTTGTTATTGTTTAGTTCAACTTGATGAGTCACAACACAATGTGATGTATTAATTTCTGTGTTCTACAGAACATAAGCTACATACAAATAATTCTGAAGTTATAACTACACGACACAGAAAGTGCTTTGAGTTGTTACTCAATAAAAGAGTTAAGTAATTCAGCAGCTGACTTTTTTTAATACTGCAATCACTTTGTAGTGTATTTTCGTTTACTGTTGTGAACTGGAAAATCAATAATCGCTAATCGAGAATCGTTAATAATCGAAAATCGACTGTAATCGAATCGGGACTTCAATAATCGTAATCGAATCGAATCGGGAAATCAGACAGATTAACCACCCCTAGCTTGCAGCATAACATCATCCAGGATCAAGAGAGACACTTTACCAGGGGGAAATAACGATTCATCAGCAAGTTTCTTTGGTATACCTTCAATGAATTTAATATCAAAAGCATGTGACATTTCATCATACATTGGTTGCCAGGATGTAAACACGTACACAAAATTATCAAACTTGACAGAACACATTTTCTGTGAATTATACATCAAAGTTTTCACAAAATAAGTCTTCCCGGATCCACTTTGTCCAACCACGATGCTGGAGAACGGATGATGCATTCTCCAGTCGAACACATCTGTTTCACACATTTTCAAAATATTGCTAAAACCCGTAAGGTAAGGTAGTATAATCTGGTTGGAGTACTCGCTTATTGTACACAAGTCTGAAACTTTTCACGATTGATCTATTGTGCAATGTAAACCCCCTCTTATTTCGTGTGATGGTGTCTGTTTTTGCCGACAGGTGTAATTTGACACCTGTTTCGACATAGGCTCGCACAAGATCGGTCAGGCTCTGTAGTGTAACTATTTCAGCATTCTCTGCTGTTAACGTGATTCCTTTAGCTTTAAGACATGAATGACCGGTGTTTGTTTTAAAGGCATAAGATTTAGGGCCCGATGATACGAACTGGATAATATGCTGACCAGAATCTAGCTCGCTCGTTAACTCCCCAAGATATGACCCTGTTTCAGGCGTCCAATCACCGGGTTTTGACACAAAAATCACACTGTCTGTATCGGCATAAATCGCTCGTTCGGCTAATTTGTCCAGAAGATTATACAACTCAAGTCGTCCGTAACAGGTGGTAAAAGCACCCACGAGAATATTTACATCACGCGTGGGGGAGGGATCTTGTGTTGAACTACTCGACTGAATCAAAGCCACTGAATCAGATACGAAAGAGAAATGACGTATTACATGGGCGTGGCTGAAGAGACGCTGAGTAAATTCTTCTGGGTCTGACACGAGTTCACTCTGTGCTAGGTGAGATCTGAGGCAGAATCGCCCCCAAAGTGTATTCAAGATAAGCTTAGCAATGGATCTTTTTGCCGGATTTTTTATTATTTTAGACGGATCTAACTGGATCCCCTCTTTCTCCAGGTAATCAGCTACGTAAGATTGTTTTTCTGTCTCTGTCATTACATCAGGCGGATACCCCGAGGCTTCTTGTTTCAGTTTAAGGAATGTTTTAACATATTCTGTGAATAATGTGTCGGACGTGTGAGGGTAATGCCAGACCTCGTGTATTTTTATTATCCGATAGCCGTGTTGAACTGCCTTTTGGAGCTCAATGCTTACCCAAGTCCCTGCAATACATCTCTCAGCCTCTGTGTGGCAGCATTGTGTGTCCTGAATCTGATTTTCGGCACAGCTTCTACACAGAGGGAACATCAACTTATCCCTGCACCTGTAAGGTAGAACTGGATGATACAATCCACGCGGTGGAAGGACTTCAGCCTTTATGAGGCCAAAATAGTTCTCTATCCCTTCAAAGTCCTTGAATATAATTTTAGGATGACCTATAGGATAGGTTTTACTCGACTGAACGAACGGGTATAACGATGTGAAATCAAAGTAGTCGATCCTCTCATCTTCAGCTGTTTCGTGATACAATTTGTAGGCATTTGTTCTCCCGCCGTAAAGTCCATCACGAGGGTTCAGCCTCTCAGGTCTTTCGTAAGATTGCATAAACTGTTTGACGTCAGGATCTGTCTGTTTTAACCCCTCCCACTCACACTCCCAGATTGAAATGACACGCAAGCCGTACACTTTTCGGAGGGTTTCTAGTTTTGTATCCGACTGTCTTCTGAGATCACCAAAAGTCACTTTCGATAAAGGTTGAATTTCTTCTGGCTTAAATCTACAAGAATGCCCGTGAAAAAAACACCCTAAGTACTCAAAGGCTGTCTTTATTCTATTAGCATCCTCATAATAACCATCAAGGTGATATGGGCCGATGGCCCGCTCACCATAGTTTAGTGCATGTTCTATCTCCACATTTTGACTCAGTTTGACAAATTCAAGCCATTGGATAGATGCGTTTGAAAACGTCTTGTGTTGTTTAATATAGGCATGGCTGTGTGTTAGAGCCAACGTGTCGCGCGAGAGAAAATTTGTTTTGAATGTTTTCATACACACACCTGGTAACGTTATTGACTTGAACGGGTCGATGTTTGTGAAACTTATAAATTCCGTTCTGTAGCGTGTACACGCTTCGCGTAGAATAATTACATCATTCCTACAGTAGAAAGCGAGTTCTTTCTTGAAGTCAAAGATATCACCCCATACATGTGAATACCATGTGTCAAATCTGACACGCTCGGCTTCACTCATTGTCTCATAACCGTAAAACTCTTTTGCAGGATAGGGACCGATATATTCTGCATTTTGTGGTTTATTGAAAAGGTGCGGAAAATACCCCTTCTCCTGTACATCTAAGTTAAGGGCCGCTGGTATTTTGGCAAGTTTGAATGGGATAAATTGCCATGAGTCAATGAAACGCTGTTTAAACACATGATCATACATGTATAGAATTCTACAGCCCTGCATAATAACTTTCGGAGTCAACCCCTACCCGACAAGATAATTGAGGAGTAAATATGCATCAAAGGCGGACGAATTATGGGCTATGAACGTATATCCTGTATATTTAGGACGTCTGAAGTGTTTAATCAGATGTGCTACACAATCCAACCCCCCGGCTTCAAACGTCTCTCCTGCGTGTGTGATGGCGCAAACATAATTTGCTATGTGTCTGCCATCTTGAACGAATGTTTCAAAATCATAATAAATGTATTTATCGTCCTTTGGTTCAGGTTTTAGAGGCTGAATGTAACATTCGTGAGTACCTCCACTAGTCAAAATCTCGTAAGCATTTGTGAGGTTTTATTTTTCCACCACCCCCTGGCGTTCTATAAACGACATGGCATTTTGAGCAGAATTTCACAGATTTACATTGAGATCGTCCACCGGGTGCTTGTGATTTTTTATGTGATTCGTAACAGAAGTTGTTTTTACAGAATCTGAGACACTCTGCACAGTGTCTTGTTGTTCTCGTATACGAACGACACTCGGATCTCATACATATCTTACAAACAAACTGACATTCGTGTGTTTTTTTGTCTTTATGGCCTTTGAAACAATACTCACACACATAGCTTGTGCCTAAGAAACCTTTCAAATTTTTTATTAGATGAAAATGCCCCTCGTGGAGAAATAGATGGACTGTCTTTAGGTGTAATTCGTCTGTGTTTTTGTAGACCTGTAGCTTCCCACCGCAGTCTCTGTGAAAAACTACGATTTTTATGCCTAATTTATTTTCGAAAACAGATAAATTGTGGAGACCTATCTCCTCATCTGTCCTAAAACCACATCCTATATGAATCTCCTTCGCAGGGGCCTGTAATTCTTGATCTGTGTATTTTGGATTAAAGAAATATGCTAGACAGTAACTCAAACACATTTCATTATCGATATTAATGGGGCTAAATAAATGCATTTTATTACGAGTGATACTCTCACTTATAGCCACGTCACTAATCTTTCTACGTCCTCCTCCTGTTTTATCTCGCACAATTGAGATTTGTAATGTTAAGGTCGAATCACTGGTTACATCACTATTACTCTGAGTAACTTGCTCAATCTGATTTATGAATGATGATGGGTCGTGGTGGCTATCAGGCGTTAATACTGCATTTATGGATCCCGGTAAACTTTCTCCGGCCAGAGATATGTTTATGAACCCTGTTTGTCCAGCTAGCTGTTGTGAAAAGTCAACCACCTCGTTTAGGATATTATGGGGGCGTGAATTATATTCTACAAAATCGGTGGTCTGTATTTGTCTAAGATCTAACGATCTTTGTAACTCTAAACCATTGAAACGGGGGCGTGGTGTTATTGTGAAATCACCGAAAACCCCACCGTTAGCCATCAGTGAATCTATCTGCCCACGACTTAACTCCGTACGCGTTTGAGATGAACCTATTCCACCCCCCATCTGCAGACTCTCATCTTCATCATCTATCCAACCATGTTGGTCTATTATGATATTATTCAATCTTTCCGCATTAGACAAATCATTACTATTTAGACCTCTTAACTGTTCACGTATTAAAAGATTGAGTCTCTCGTTATTCTCAGACCTAGGATTTGATCTTGAGCGAGTTATTTCATCACACTCGGAGTCGATTCGTTGCCTTTTAGGAAACATTTTGATATGTTTTTATTTTTAAAATTGTGTGAAACAGAAGCGTACCATCAAATATACCTCATAATATTGTTAATGGTATACATCATAACTATCAGTAAAACATAATCACGCACATACACACCTAAATAAATAAAAAAAATAAAAAAAAATAAAAAAACAATAACAGAAATAGATTTTTAAAAAAAAAAACTTTAAAAAACACAACACAAGATCTCACACACCTAGATAAAAAATAACAGACAAATGCTTTTCAAACAATAACAGTGAAATGGATTTTTTTTTTTTTTTTAAACTAGTCAACAATTCTCATGTATCGGTCGATTGTCTTTGCATAATATGTAATCTTTCAGAGATTAAAGACAGAACAGTAATTAACAAGGAATGGTCGTTCCTCACCTCCGAAAGCTCTTGCTGTAGTGATAAGACCGTGTTACGCAATTGTCTGTTTTCTTCCAAGACGCGGTCTTGGGAAACGGCGAAAAATTCCACCGTACTTCTTAAATCGGTGGTGTGTTGATTCTGTGTATCAATGAGTCTATGCAGTAGGTCCACAATACCATTCTGGGCTCCTGAAACTATTTCCACTGTCTGATGGTAAGTGAGCGGTAATGTGGCGACTTCCAGAACACGTTGGAAGCTTCTGTTAGCCGTTCGTAAAGTCGCGTAACTCAGGCCAGAGAGATCTCGCGCGTTGAATAGAGGACTAAAGCTCCGCTCATCTTCATCGGTACTATCTGAAGTTCGCCGTTCAGAGTTGATGGTGTTCAGTACAGATTGCTGAGATTCAAAAAACACTTGGGCCTCTCTTTCGTCGGGGGATTGTTCTAGAACAAAATATATATATATATATTACGATTTATTTAATATAGATAACATATAATGAAACAAGGAATATATCTTTACCTTCTTCCGAAGAATTAGGACTCTCATGAGAATATTTCCCAAATCGTTTTTTTCCTTGAGTTGTGGATGAGACAGATGGACTTTCACTGTTTTCTTCTAAAAACAAAACAAAAAGACAAAACAATATTATGTAGAAAATAGAGTAAAAAATTCAACGCGTAAAAATGATATAAATAGTTTTCTTTTTTTCCTTTACCTCTCTCCGGGTAAATTAATTCTTTTCCATAAATTTCTCGAAGTCGTTTGACCCCTTTGTGCGGGCCGCCAATTATGTTAGCCGCTCCGGTGATTTTCGATGGGAGAGATAGGGTCGGAGGGGAAGATTCTACAGCTTCGACTTCTGGTGAAGCTTGGCTTTTGACGTTCTCTGTCTCTCTGCAGGCTTGAGGTCGAGGGGTCGTGTTTGGTGTAATGTCTTCGTAAATCTGAGTGGCTGGGGCTGGATCGACAACCAATGGGTTGTTAGCTGGCTCCGGTGGCGGGGCGGGGCTATAAGACGATGCGCCCGCTGTAATCTCTGGTGAAATAGGTATATGAGTTGATTTTTTCTTTAAAACAAATATTAAAATAGTAAATATAAAAAAGACATAAGAAAATATAGCCCCACTTACCTTGGAAAAAATCATCTGCTGAAACCCCTTGTGGGAACGATGTATCATCTGTAAATAAAACCATTTATTGAGATATCTTTTTCAATTTTGTAGGGTAGATTTATAATCAATGATAAAATACGAATAAAAAATACTTACATAGATGATTAAGAATTTCTCCTATTTCTGATTCAAAATAATGATCCGGGTCTCCAATTTGGTTATTTTTAGCCATTGCCTCGACTCAATGTTGCGTCTCCTTCGCTGACTTGGTGCACGAATGAATCAGTTACCTCCTTTTAAAGATTACGATACAACGCGTTTTAAAAAAACACTTTTTCCTACTTCATTTTCAAAGAAAACCCTTTATCTCTGCATGTGGTAGGGAATCTGATACCTGAAAAAAAAACATATGTCGAATTTCCCCCCGTCTTCAAATAAGCTCTGTAATAAAACTAATTCACACAAATCCGTCAAAAAAGAGAAAAAATAAAATATCCAGGATGTTATCACACGTCATAACACCTCGTGTAGACATTATGACGCCGTGTGTGTGTGTGTGTGTGTGTGTGTGTGTGTGTGTGTGTGTGTGTGTGTTGTATGAAAGTTGAGAGAGGCTTTAAAAACTATATGGTTTATTCTTTAAAATAACTTTATTTAGCAGATTTCATATCCATGTTCAAAGTGGTTTACAAAAAGTAGTGTTAAAACATTTAGAAAAGGAAAAAAGCACAGATAAAAACAAGTAGTGTTAAAACATTTAGAAAACGAAATAAAAAATATCTAAATGATACAGAAATAAGTGTGTGTGTGTGTGTGTGTCGTGTGTGTGTGTGTGTGTGTGTGTGTGTGTGTGTGTGAGAAATATTCCCTTATGGAATAGTTTTTATAAAAGAATAAAAATCAAATGTTAAACATCTCATGTGACTGTGACGTTGTGGGAAGGGAGGGAGGGAGGGAGGGAGGGAGGGATGGGGGGATTCCCACGTGACGTCATTTTTTACACACACCCTTAAATCAAAATTGACCTCTCAGCTTTGAGAGGGGTGTGTTAGGGGGTGTGGTCTCTTCGAGCCGTTGCATCGGTTTTCTTTGGTCATTTAAGTTCGGCCACCGAGATGACCGGATGCGTTTTCTATTTGGGAGGTCGAAGGGTGGGGGGTATTTTCCCACGGTGACATCTGTTGTGGGTGGGATAGGGGCGGAGTTTGTGTGTGTCTCTCTGTAGGCCTCACAGAGCTTCATTTCTGATTGGGGCTCCGGAGTGAGAGGACGCTCTGCTCTGCTCCACTACAACGAAACACTTATATATCTTTTAAGCTCTGAGTCCTTTAACGAATGGTATGTAAAAACGTAACACTTTTTAAATTAGTTTGTGTTTCATGTAAAAGTTTTACAAAATACTATGTGAAAGTTAAATGCTTACAAGTCAACATTTTTAAAATTATCTTTTTGTCAATGTTGTTTTAATGTTTTAACATCTTGAAATAACACTAACTCATTTTTTAATAACTATTTTTAGAGAAAAAATGCAGTTTCAACTCATTTCATTAATGTTTTAATGTTTTTTAACGTTAAAAGTTTAACGTTTAAAGTGATGAATGTACATCTGTCTTCTTTAATAAAAAAACACTGATCTCACACTCTGACTATGTTTTTATTTCTTAAAAAAGTTTTAAATATACACTGTTTAGAACTACTGAGCGTGGGAAATTTCTCACGCTTCAGATGTTCAACCCATAAGGAGGTGTGTCACAAGTCCAATTTTCCCATGGTGTACGTACAGCCCCTAAGTGGGAGGAGCTAGCGTGGGAAAATTCCCACGGTGTACGTACAGCCCATAAGTGGGAGGAGCTAGCGTGGGAAAATTCCCACGGTCAAAAGGGGCGGGGCTTTGAGGGTCATAAAGCAATAAACCTGTCAAAAGTTTGATGGAAAGGACCCTCTATTCTCTCTTATTTCATCACGACCAGATGAAAACAATAAATTATCTAAATTGACAGAGTGTGTTAAAGATATAAAATACTGGATGACCTGTAATTTTCTGCTATTAAATTCAGATAAAACGGAGGTATTACTTATTAGTCCAAAAAACTGCCCACAAAACCTCTTACAATACAACGTTAATTTAGAAGGGTGTCCTGTTACTTTATCCACTACAGTAAAAGACCTGGGTGTTATATTAGACCGCAACTTGTATTTTGAAAATCATATTTCTTATGTTACAAGAACAGCCTTTTTCCACCTTAGAAACATTGCTAAGCTACGTAATATGCTATCTGTTTCTGATGCAGAAAAGTTAGTTCATGCATTCATGACCTCGAGACTAGATTACTGTAATGCCTTATTAGCTGGTTGTCCTGCATCCTCAATAAACAAGCTACAGTTAGTGCAAAATGCAGCCGCTAGAGTTCTTACTAGGTCAAGAAAATATGATCATATAACACCAATTCTATCGTCTCTACATTGGTTACCTATAAAATTCCGTATCAATTACAAAGTATTACTACTGACCTATAAAGCCCTAAATGGTTTAGCTCCCGGGTATTTAACGGATCTTCTATCGCCCTACAATCCATCGCGCTCTTTAAGATCACTAAATTCGAGGCTTCTGGTCATTCCTAGGATACACTGTTAAAAATTGCTGTAAAAATACAGCCAATTTCCAACAGTAAAATACTGTTATTTCAATAAACAGTTTAATCCTGTAAATTTACAGTCCATGTTCCATAAATTAATTACTTGTCGTAAATTTACAGCATTTATGTGTAAACCCATTTGTTTCTGGAAAAAGCAGTATTGGGCTGTAAAAAATAGCACGTGGGGGCGGGGCATCTTCAACGCACTACGCAGTCTATTTTCGAACAGAAAGCAGTTCGCAACATTCATCTATGGTCTTAAAGAAGGACACTGTTCAAGGTAAGTTTATTTATTTACTGTTTAGTATGTTATGTTGCTCCCAACCTGTACAATCGCCTTTTTCACGAGGTATTTTTGACTGTGCTGTTACTGAGCGCGAATCGCGTTTTGTCGACAGAGCTCTCAACGGTTGAGGCATTTCGCCTGCTAATGAATGTTCTCTGAGCTCCGATTATCACGGCGAACTATTTGCTTGATTAAAGTTAAGTCACCATTTAGAAATTAGTTTGGCTTTCATTTGTAGTAACCCTTAACTCGATTTACATGAATTTCTGATTCAGTAATGTTTACGTTACATGATGCGAATCTTACAAGATGCATTAATGGTAACGTTATTCACATAATCTCATGCACATAAAATGGAGAATAATTACAAAACTACTCGAAATATCCACATCCATTATAATAATTAAAATTTAGTGGTCAATTTGTTTAGTTTCCATGCAAATAATGTAAAGCTGTTAAAATTCCCAAAGCAAAATAGATATTTATGTATATTTTTTTCGATTTAGTGCTGCGAGTAGGCTGTTACCTGCGTGTTTTGTGAAATTCACTAGTAACTTACATAGTATTAAAAAGTCATAGAGGTTCTTTTTGAAAGACGAGGGGGATATTCTCGACTTTTCGGCGCGAAACACGTTTTGTAGATTGACAGTTCTCAACAGCTGAGGCCTTACACTCAGCTGAATGTTCTCCGTGCTAGACGTCGAATTTTTTTGCTTGGTTTAAGATGACGAAATAATAATTTTTTCTTCTTTTTTTTCTAGGAATCATTCACTTGATGTTTTACTGAGCCCTAATCTTTGGTGAGTTTCACGTCACGCCATGTATACTTGCAAACTTTGTGCACAAGCATGCAGCACCATTTGTGCATTTGTAAGGCACATGCGAATTCACAGACATGCTTCCAATATCACTTTTAGTTGTGCTCTGCCTGGTTGCAAAAAAACATTTCGAAAGTTTGAGGCCTTTAAGTCCCACAGCTATAGACATGGAAAAAGCCAAACGGAGTATAGTGCTAGGACCTTCACCTCATTTGACCTAACATGTCATGTTGAGTTATGTCAGGTCAGGTGTGAGTCATTGAAAAGCTTTTACATGCATTTAAAGATGCATATTAAGGAGGGGAAAATAGTTCCATGTCCATTTCAGGGATGTGGCAAAGTGTTTTCCAACGTATCCACATTTACTGCACACTTGTCTAGAAAACATCGTGATTGTTCTGAGGGAAATCTGGTTTCTGTTAATCCTGGTAGCCTGTCTGAGAGCTCTGACCACCTGTCAGAAGTACCACATGAGGCTCCATGTGATGAAAGCCATAGTATGGAACAAGATGACAGTGCAGAAAGTGTTAACGAAGCATTGTTTTTGAGACATCTTGCTTTATTTTATCTCAAATTACAAGCTAAATGTCTACTTCCATCATCTGTAATTCAAACAATTGTTAATCACTTTCAAGAAATTCATGAAATGAGTAAAGAACACCTGCTTTTCAAGTTAAGAGACAAATTAGTTGCGTTACAGCTTGCTGAAAGGGATATATGTGCTATTATTGATGTTTTGCGAAGTGATGACCTCTTTCAGACTTACAATTCGCAGGTACTTTATACTGACCAGAGACGAAAAACCTATTTCAAAAGTAATTTTAATCACATAGCACCAGTTCCAGTCCGTCTTGGAGAAAATGAGGCAGGCAAAGAGTGTTTTGCACAATATGTTCCAATCAAGGAAACTGTCAGTTCTCTGTTACAAATTGACACAGTAAGAGAACACCATAAACAAATGTACTACAGTGTTCCTCGTGAAGATGTTTTTCGTGACGTGTGGGATGGCAACATTATGAGAGAAAATAGTTTGCTAAAAAATGAGCCTTCGTCCTTTGGCATAATTCTCTACCAGGATGCATTAGAAGTTGCCAACCCTCTTGGATCTGGCAGGAAAAAACACAAATTACTCTGTGTATACGCCACCCTTACAGACATTCCTCCGCATCATAGGTCAAGCATTGACCAGATGCAACTTGTTCTGATTTGCAGAGAACAAGATTTTAAGTTTTTCGGGCAAGAAAAAATCTTCCAGCCACTCATCAAAGATCTTAAAGATCTTGAGATAGGTGGTGTTACTTTGCCCGACGGACAAGTGTTCCTGGGAACATTAACTGCAATTTGTGGGGACAACCTGGGCTCACACTGTATAGGTGGATTTGTAGAGAATTTCTCCAAGAGTGTTCATTTTTGCAGATATTGCAACATTGACAGAGAGACCTTTCAAAAAGATCCTCTATCCAAAGGTACTAAACGCACTGTTGTTTCATATAGAGAGCATGCTGAGAGTGATTCTGCTTCAGGTGCAGTTGAAGGAATCAAATTTGACTCTTTGTTCAATAGTCTAAGTTACTTTCATGTATGCCAACCTGGATTACCACCTTGTCTTGGCCATGACATATTTGAAGGTGTTGCATCATGTGATGTAGCATTATACATAAAACACCTTGTGACTGTGGATAAGCAGTTCACTTACCAGGAATTAAATCGCAGAATAAGTCAGTTCTCATACTTTGGTTGTGATGCTAATGACAAACCTGCTGAGCTTTCTCCAGGGGGGGATAAACTGTCTGGCCATGCAGTGCAAAACTGGTGTTTACTTAGGATGCTTCCAGTTTTGATTGGAGATAAGATTGAAAGTCCAGCTGAAAATGAGGTGTGGCAGCTGGTGTTACAGCTTCGACAAATAGTAGAGCTTATATGTGCCCCAGCTATTTCTGCAGGGCAGATAGCCTACCTAGAAGTTTTGATTAATGAGTACCTGCACGCTAGATGTAAAGCATTTCCAAATCACACACTGAAACCAAAGCACCACTACATTACTCATTATCCTGAACTGATTTTCCACTTTGGCCCTCTAATCCGTTTGTGGACGCTAAGATTTGAAAGCAAGCATACATATTTCAAGCAGTGTGCTCGGAAATCACATAACTTCAAAAATCTTTGTCAAACGCTTGCAGAGAAACATCAGCTTCTTCAGGCATACCTTTATGCTGGCAACTTCTTTCCACCAGATATTGTTCTGGAAAAAAGCACCGAATTTTATTCTACTGAATACAGTGAGGAGATCGGAACGGCAGTTTTGCATATGAATTTTGAGGCTGTAAACACTGAGGTTGCCAATGATATTACACTGAGAGGTACAAAATACAAAAAAAACATGTTTGTTTTGATCAGAGACTCAGATGATGAAGAGCTTGTAGTTGGAAAGATCAAATTAGTTCTTGTTCATCGGGGTACATCTGTACATTTTGTTACCCAGGAATATCAGGCTGTACTGGTTCCTAACATGGGTGTTTACAGTATTACGCCAGCCGAGAGAGCGTGCTGTGTAAAACACGAGAATCTGTTAGATTATTACCCATTGCCTGAGTACAGAGTGTGTGGCATGCCTGTACTAATTCTTCATCACTCTTTTCTCTTTCTATAGACCAATGTCTGACTGGAGTAATGAGGTTCAAGACATCATTATGGGGGCATTGCCTAACCTATCCTCAGATGTTCTGCAACAGATCCTTTCAAAACTTCAGAGCTCTGGTCTAGAAAGCAAAAATGATTTGCAGTATGTTCAGAAAGATGACCTTCAAGATCTCTTGCCAGTTATTCAGCTTAGAAAGCTTCTTCAAGTTTTTAAATCAGGTAACGTAACGTTTAAGCTTATAAAGTTAATGAGCGTTACCTGCCCATACAAATGTAAATGTTACAGACAGTAAGGATTAAAATACATTTTTTTTTATATATGAGGTCCTTTTAATGGTGTTTGCCAATTAAAATTTTAGTTTACATGAATGTGTAAATAAATGTAAAATATTTTTTGAGACAAAATAGTGACACTGTACATAGTATCATCATTAGAGTTTATAAATAATGTTAATTCTCTGTGCTTTTATCAGAAACTGAAGTGATTACTCTAGACCTACAAGCCATCTCCAGCCCATGTTCAAGTTACAGTCAGTCAAGTTCATCCTCTCCTCTTTCAAGTCCAACACCTGACAGCCAAGCTTGCATGTCATTTTCCCCAGACATTTCCAAGACATGGCCCACAACTTTCCAGGTCTCTTGGGACCGAATGCCACCAGAGATCCAATCAGCTATTTCTGCAGGCAAGAGGCCCAAACCTGCTGAACGGCGCCAGATGGTGAGAGTCCTAGTCGACGAAATCCGCAAATATGAGCTTAACCCCACGCGCTCTCAATGTATTACAGTCTGCCAAAATATTGTTAGGCAGTACCCTAACAGCTTTGCGGACCAGTTTCCAAATGGTGCTTTAATAGCAGGAGGGTATACATCTCTTTTACTGCAAGTGAAGACACGTGTGGAAAATCTAAATCGTGAGAGTAGTTTTGGCCATCATAGAAGAACCATGACAAGGTCTGGATGCAAACGAGGACCCACTGACACTTACGGGTGTGTGAGATTTCAGCCACATCTCCCACCAGAAGAAACCACGGAAACCATAGAGGCAAAACGTCAGCGACTACAAGACATTTACAGCAAGGAGGGAACTGCTGGATTTGAGAAAGTAGAAGTAGAAAATCTAATGAAAACAACATTCTGTCTGCAGCGTCAGCTTTTAAATTCGACACCATCTCCTTCCGTTGACGACATAAGGTGCCAGTGGCCTTACCTTTTTAACCAGAGGTCCATCTGTGCCCATTTTCACTTGCTTACTGAAATTGACATACTGCGCACTTTAGAGATGTCAATGGAAGAATGTGGAAAGACCATTCCTGAGTACTTTAAAAGCAGACCAAAAGACACAAACATGAAGGATGTCCTGTCCCAGGCAGACAACCTTGAAATTGCAGACCTGGTCATCAAGCTTCTTCTGGCACATTTCAATGAGAGTGAAAGTGGCCTGATATTACATGCAGATGTGAGTGTTTTTTAAATCTTTTGTTTCTTGTTTCTTGTTTCATTTGATCTAATTTATTTATTTATCTACCATTCTAATTGTTTTGTTCTCTGTCAGGTTTCTGCGACTGCAGCTGATGTAGAGAAGATGCCAAATCTACCTGCCAGCCCTCGTCTTATTCTATGTGGTATGTCATAACTAGTGCAGATGTGATAAATGATTGGTTGCAAAGGCAGTACTTTTGAAAGAAAGGTTCATTCAAAAATGAAAATGATGTGATTTTTTACTCACCCTCAGGCCATCAAAGAATTATTTGACTTTCTTTTTCACTAGAACACAGCAAGATTTTTAGAATGATATCTGCTGTTTTACAGATTTATACGATGCAAGTGAACTGGTGCCATATTATGTTATGGATGCGAGTAATCTGACACAGCGCCACAAATTATTTGTGTTTTGATTGAACAGGACAGTTAATAATTAAATATTAATAATGGATTTGTTTCTTCCCAACATGTATCATTTTACCTTTGAAAACATGAACTGATGGACAGGAATAGTGTGGATTACTGTAATGATGCCATAATATGCTGTTTGAATTTTCAAAAGGATGGGACCCATTGCATGCATACACAGAGCTCTAATTTCCTTAATTTATTTGTGTATCTGGCGAGCAGGACGAGGTCAAGGGGCATGAGAGAACAACGCAAGTCCGGTGGCGTGATTACTGACGAGTGACACCTGCGTGACGCACCAGTCTCGTATCTCTCACAGAGGATCGGAAGCATAAAAGGAGGAGCGACGACAATGAAGATCGAGAGAGGAACAGGCCTGATTTTATGTTGGGTTTTGTTATGGGAAGGAGGCGGGAAGCAGCAAACATTAAATTATTTTAATAAATAAACCAATAAAAAAATGAAAGCATAAGCCAGCAGCCCCTCACGGACGACTGCTGGCCACATAAAACAGAAACAAAACCCAACATAAAATCAGGCCTGTTCCTCTCTTGATCTCCACTGTCGTTGCTACTCCTTTTATGCTTCCGCTCCTCTGTGAGAGCTACGAGACCGGTGCGTCGCACAGGTGTCACTCATCAGTAATCACGCTGATGATGAACAGTCTTTGCGCCATTCTCTCACGTCCCTCGACCTCGTCCCACTCGCCACAGTGTTCTGATAAAGAAAAAGTCATACACCTAAATAATCAGAAAATTAAGAATATTGTGTAAACTTATTTTAAGTGTTGTGTATAATTTGAAAAAAAAATAAATTCATTTCAGGGAGGGCAGAGAACTGCACTGAACGCTGGATGGTTACCCTAGAGGGTCGTGTTGTTTGTGAGGGCATACAACCTAAATTTCTGACTGGAATAGCAACCATGTTTGCTATGTTCTACGTCTTCAATCTTCAGTATCCAGAGGAGGCATGTGGCACATTGGAATTCATTCAAAGGTATTTTATCACCTTTTATAGTACCCTTTAAATTGGTTTATTATTTTCTTTTATTGCTCCTTAATTTAGCAAATGTATATTGAATCCAATATTTAAATTGATAAAAGGTAGATTTTGTAAGTTTTCTTTTTTAACGTGTGTGTGGGTGTGTTTTTTGTATTACCCTTAGACGATTCGTTGGGATAAACCCTGAAAGAGGTTCGAAGACCTGCAGAGGCAAGGTGGTTTCAAAGAAGACTGGAAAACTTGTCAGCAAGAAGTCTGCCACAGTCAATCCCAAAGTTGCTTCTCTCCTGAAGAACCTCATCGATTTCGAATGGAACTTCGTCTAGGTAACTAAACTTAAATGCCCACTGACACTCACATTTGTGCAGCTTCCTAAAAGAATCAACACCTCTTAACTGCATTCATATTCAGTGAAAGTATCTGAACCCTTTGGAATTGGATGATTTTATGCATTAATTGGTCATAAAATGTCTTCATCAGTCACATGTATAGACAAACACAAAGTGTTTAAGCTAGCTACACAAACAATTATAATCAGTGCAGTGTAATAAAAATGTACATTTTGTTAGTGACTACCTTGTTACCTCTATGAATCACAAATGTTTTTTGTTTTGTGATGGTTGTTCATTAGTACCTTGTTTGATCTGTTACACACAGCTAAACTTTCTAATCTTGTCTTAACCCCATAATCTTTCTGTCAAGATTGTTTTTTATTTTTTTCATCTATGCTGTAACAAACATTACACCATCATTTGCTCTCTAAGATTAGTTATGTACAATAACATGATCATTTTATGTCTCTTTTAAAAGTGTTCTTAGAATATGTGATTACTAGTTTTTGCCATGTGATTTATTTTACCACTTTTTTTTCTTTCCTCTCAGATTTGGATTTCCTCTGAGAACAGATCAAAAGCTGATGTGGGACGTGTTGGCTGTTTTTTGCCTTTTCATACGTTTTTTTCACCAATTGGTTCTCGTCCTCTCAAATCCGGACTTCCCTCTTTGTAAGGTTTCTTCTTTTTGCCTACTGGTTCCTTTTTTTGTGACTTTTTTTCCCCCCCTCAACTGTTAATATATTTGTTAACCTGTTAGATGTTTTAAATAAATGGCAAACAATACTGTACCATAATCTATTTTCTTCATTTATTCCATTGAGTAAAATGTCTGTTTAGATTGTCTGTATACATTATGCTACATATAGGGATGTTAATAGATATCGGACAATAGAGTAAATAGAAAACAGTATTTATATTAAAACTTTTTTATAAATTATAGCTGGAACCTTTACTGCCAGTACTTAGTGAAATTAAAGCACAGCCGTAAAATTTAAAACCGTAGAATTACGGTAAATGGCTGGAACCACAGCTGCCAGTATTTTACTGTAAAATTACAGCATAGTTGAAACCGTAAAATTACGGTTAAGGGCTGGAACCACAGCTGCCAGTATTTTACCGTAAAATTACAGCATTGTTGAAACCGTAAAATTACAGTAAAGGGTTGTAACCACAGCTGCAGTACTTTACTGTGAAATTACAGCATTGTTGAAACCGTAAAATTACGGTAAAGGGCTGGAACCACAGCTGCCAGTATTTTACTGTAAATATACGGGTGAATTTTTTACAGTGTATCTAAGTCCACTAAAGGAGGGAGGGCGTTTTCACATTTAGCTCCTAAACTCTGGAATGGCCTTCCTGATATTGTTCGAGTCTCAGACTCGCTGTCCCAGTTTAAAACTAGATTAAAGACGCATCTCTTTTTGCTTTAGCCAAGCATTCACATAATACTTACCTTTTATACTACAGTTGAATCAGATTGAATGCACTGTAAAAAATTATCGTAATTTTAACGGTAAAAGACTGTAAAAATGCTACAGTGAAAAACTGTTAATTGGTTAACAGAAAGTTTCCGTACTATATACGGTAAATAACTGTGATAGATCTAACGGTACATTTAATGTAATTTTACTGTAACATACCGTTAAATTTACAGTTTTTGAAAGTGAAAAAACAACTCATTGTATCATTTACAGTGAAAAACCGTAAATTGACATTCCCACAATTCCCTGTGACACTTCACATTTGATGTATTTTTGTTGAAATAACTATGTTTGTTTCTTCATAGTTTTCTTCGTTTTTTTCTAATCAGTTATGTACATTAGGGGTTTATGTTACATTTAATGTTGTTAAATTAATGTTTATTGCATTTTTAAAATTTCATGTGTTACCATGATGGTGTTTAATGTTTGTGTGAATGACACTGTGCAGCTTCTATATATATTAGTATTAACTCTCTTGTGGAAGAACTGCTTATGTTGAGCTTTGATTGATCATGTGACTCTCATCACTGCTGTGATTGGTGGTTATCAGTGTAAAAAACAGATATTAATACTTCAATAGGACGGTATATTAACATAATATCATATTACCGAAATCCAATGTTAAATATACAGTTTTTTTCCGTAAAAACAACGGGAAGAAAGACCATTTTTTTACAGTATTTTTCCGTTTTTTAACAGGAATTTTCTGGCGCCCCAGCTGCCAGAAAATTACCGTTTTTTTACGTTTTTTTTTTTTTACAGTGTGCATTAATATAATGAACAGCAGCTACGCTAATTATTTCCCATCTGCTTTTCTGTAAATACAGATCGTCAGCTCCAGTTTGTATCCAGCCTCCCATGGAAACTACAGATGCCCCAACACCCGTGAAGAGACGACTCGACGCCCGTGAAGAGACGACTCGACGCCTGTGAAGAGACGACTCGAAGCCCGTGAAGAGACGACTCGACGCCCGTGAAGAGACGACTCGACACCAGTGAAGAGACGACTCGAAGCCCGTGAAGAGACGACTCGACGCCCGTGAAGAGACGACTCGACGCCCGTGAAGAGACGACTCGACGCCCGTGAAGAGACGACTCGAAGCCCGTGAAGAGACGACTCGACGCCCGTGAAGAGACGACTCGACGCCAGTGAAGAGACGACTCGAAGCCCGTGAAGAGACGACTCGACGCCCGTGAAGAGACGACTCGAAGCCCGTGAAGAGACGACTCGACGCCCGTGAAGAGACGACTCGAAGCCCGTGAAGAGACGACTCGACGCCCGTGAAGAGACGACTCGACGCCTGTGAAGAGACGACTCGAAGCCCGTGAAGAGACGACTCGACGCCCGTGAAGAGACGACTCGAAGCCCGTGAAGAGACGACTCGACGCCCGTGAAGAGACGACTCGAAGCCCGTGAAGAGACGACTCGACGCCCGTGAAGAGACGACTCGACGCCCGTGAAGAGACGACTCGACGCCCGTGAAGAGACGACTCGACGCCTGTGAAGAGACGACTCGACGCTGGCGATATGTTTATGCCCTAAATCAATACATGATTAACTAACTGTATTTCTCTATGTACATTTCTGAAATGCACTTTCTGTAAAGCTGCTTTGAAACAATATGTATTGTGAAAAGCGCTATACAAATAAATTTGAATTGAATTGAATTGAATTGAATATACTGTCTATGGGTTTCACCGCTGCGTGCCTCATTCTGTTTCACAATCCGCTTGTATACTCAACAGGAGCCATTATAGCAACGGGGCACAGGTGCGGAGCCTAACAAGAGAAAGAAACTAATCAGAGCACAGAAACAGATACACACAAAATACAAATACAACACTCATAAGGCTTAGGCCGTAACAAAGAATACACTTGTTTGTTCACAGTTTGAACGTTCTTGTTTCCATTTGTTTAATTTCAAGATCTGAGGTGAATTATCCATTGTTGCTTTTACAGCTACAAAGCTGGGAGCACTAAATATATTCAGTCACACTGCATGCTTTTAATATTAAATACAGCACATAAACAGTAGCCTACCTGAGATTATCATTGCCACTCTTTGTGTTTGTTGATCCAGCGTGACGTCGCAGAAAAATAGAAACCGTTTCTAAAATAGAATCGCCGCGTGTCGCCGTCGCGGCTGGTTAGGAAAAAAACTCTGATTAACATGGAAAATATACCTTTTATCGCACGTCGCATGTAGTTAGGACACGGTGTAATATGACTCGGGACTACCGAGTTGTCTCAGAGAGTGATTTGTTCATTTTGTGTTGACCGCGCATGCGCAACATCCAATAGGTTCTGTACTGGAAACAGAAATGATTAGTTCACATCTCGAGTCTTCGGGTTCGGGTTCGGGTCCGAGTCTTTCGTTCTTCGTGTCAGTCCCATAGAGGCTTTGCTGTCGGTACCAGAAAGAGAAATAATTAGTTTACCTCTCGAGTCTTCGGGTCTGATTCTTCTGAGTCTTTCGTTCTTCTGTCACGTGATGAACGAATCACGAATGACTCGAACCCGAAGTCGATAGACTCGAAACATGAACTAATCAATTCTGTATCCGGTACTATGGACAGCAAAGCTCAGTTTATGAGGATGCCACGGGATGAACAAACAGTTTTGGGAGGTGAGGTAAACTAACAAGACTGCATAGCCTGAAGACCAAGATCAATTAGGGTGAATACTGGTAAAGTGGGACACTTTCTGATAATTTACCTTCTGCATAATGTTTTATTATGATCCAAATGTCTTAGCCCCTCATATGATACTATTCTAAATAGCTTAAAGGGATACTCCACTTTTTTTGGAAATAGGCTCATTTTACAACTCCCCCAGAGTTAAACAGTTGAGTATTACTGTTTTCGAATCCATTCAGCCGATCTCCGGGTCTGGCGGTACCACTTTTAGCATAGCTTAGCATAGATCATTGAATTGGACAGGATCATTAGCATCTCTCTCAAAAAAATGACCAAAGAGTTTCGATATTTTTCCTATTTAAAACTTCTTCTGTAGTTACATCGTGATTTTTCATACATCGTGTAATTACATTACAATATACTATTTTCAGGCGCTGCGTCATATCATTACGCCTGCTGGACTCATGGTACGGCAGCAAAGTTTCTTGATTATTACGCAGGAATGAGAGTATAGTTCCTAGCCATATCAGCCTAGAAAATCGCAACTTTTCATTTTCCGTCGGTCTTAGTACACGATGTAACAAGGTCTAGGCACTAAACACGCTCAGGCAGCGCCGTCCAACCCCGATGGCTGCCCGCACTGTGCGACATTCTCGACTAAGATCCGAGAAAGGAGACTCCGCGTGGCAGTCGCGGGAAAATCGGACCCATGCCTCTCTGCTCAACCCAGAGAGGAACCCATGGATTGTCCTCAGACCACCAGCTCATGGGCAGAGATGGAGAAGGTGTCACCCGTCCTTCCCCCGCTGTTTGATGACCCGTTAGCTGGAGAGGAAGATGACGATGACGAGGTATTGTCGAACATCCTCGACGACGAGGAAGATGCCATTCTTCCCCCGAACCAGTCCCGGCCACCAAGCGCACAGGATGAGAGTTCACCCTCCCCTATACAGGTGGACGCTGATCTAATCGAGGTCTGTCGCAGGGCCGCGGCTAGATTGTCTATCGACTGGCCTTCTCAACAAGTAGGTCAAGGGGCTGAAAGAGACCTGTATGATGGAAAGAGACTCCCGTCACGTCTCCCGCCAGCCAGGCAATTTATTCCAGCCGTCCCGGCCTGTGTGGCTGAGATGAAAAAGTTTTGGGACAAGCCTTTCTCACATTGAGTGCCCGTTAAGGGTTTCTCAAGACTAGATGTTCAGGGAATGGACGATCTAGGGATGGCAGATCCTCCCCCTGTGAAAACATCGGTAGCGATGTTTGCACCCGAGCCGCAGGGCGGCGCTCTCCTCAACCGGAGCCTCGCTGCCAGGAAAGACAGAGCGCTTCGCCGCCTCTGTTTTTCAAAAGATCTATAAGTCAACTGCGCTGTCTGTTCGTGCTTTGAACGCGACGTCGCTGTGGCTGGGTTTGTCAGGACTCTCTGACAAAGAAAAAGTGGAGTTTTTGGATGCCCCTATAGATCCAAAGGCCATGTTCGGCGCGACGGTAACGGCTATGCGTCAGCAGTGTGACCTGCGGAAGAAATAGGGAGAAGCTTTCCAGGTCTGTCTCCCCAGAAAGCCAGCTGCTCGGCCTTATCACCTGAGCCGACCGAATTTCAGACCCTCAGGGTCAGGGAGAGGAGGACACTCTGATTATCAGCCTTCCCGCCCCGCGCCACCGCAACAGCAGGGCAACGCGGCTCCACAGTCTAAGCCCGGTTTCGTTCGGCCGAAACAGTCGTTCGCGTCCGCAGCTGCGAAACACAGATCGGCTGCCCCCCAGGGGAATAAGAAGAGGTGGTCTACCTGATACGTCAGTTCGGCATCAGGAAGGGATGGGAGACAGCACCCAGGGTTTATCTGTCCCATCCCTTCAGAACGATTCCTCTCTCCCTCCCGCGGGGAAAAGGAGAAGGAATGCAGAGGTAAAATGTGTTTGCGTGAACAGTTCAGAGTTCAGTGTGTGCGGGAATGCGGTCAGTGTTCTACTAGTGCCCCCCAAGAGTTTGTATCCCCCTCCACCTTCGAGGTCTGTTATGAGGGGAGAAGGTCTAACGTTCACAAGCATCCCATCAAAAATAAAGTTTTCTCTGACGCATCCAGGTCAAGGACCGAGGGCGCAGAGTGGGATAAAAAGAGAAAAAAATAATAATAATCACAAAAACAATCACAAATGAATACCACTATAACTCCTTCACTGGAGCGGTATTCCCCCCTTTGCCGCTAGAGTGTGCTGCGGCACCTCTAGTGAACAAAGATGGGAAAGGTCCACTCGCTGCTCAGGCAGTGAACTGGCGCGCATGCGCAGTTCATCCCTGGGTGCTAACCACTATAGAGAGGGGATACAGGCTTCAATTCGCTGTAAAACCTCCTCTATTCAATGGAGTGGTAATTTCGGTGGCCAAAGGGGAAGCAGCTCTGGTTTTAGAGGAAGAAATAGCCTCTTTAATTAGAAAAGGAGTGATAAGAGTGATTCCAACGGTAGAGAGCCAGAAGGGTTTCTACTCCCGTTATTTTGTGATTCCCAAGAGAGGGGGGGGGGTCTCCGTCCCACTCTGGATTTACGGGTCCTCAACAGACACCTCAAAAATACAAATAAAAAATGCTGTCTGTCAAAACGCTGTGTCAAAATATTCGGCAAGGAGACTGGTTCACCTCGGTGGATCTCCAGGACGCATATTTTCACATAGATATTTTTCCTGCGCACAGGAAATATCTGAGGTTCGCCTATCAGGGCACAGCATACGAGTTTACGAGAATTCCGTTTGGCCTCGCTTTAGCCCCTCGTGTATTCAGCAAGTGTGTGGAAGGGGCTCTGACTCCATTGAGGAGATCAGGGCTCAGGGTTTCATCATATCTGGACGATCTTCTCATCTGCGCGCCGTGCCAACGGCAGGCAGAGAGCGACACACACACACTAGTGACGCATCTGGAGAGATTAGGTTTCAAAATAAACCAGACGAAGAATTGTCTATCTCCGTCCCGAGAAATAGTCTACTTGGGTCTCAGGTTGAATTCTGTGACGTTTCGAGCTTTCCTATCGGAGGATCGCATCAAGATGATTCACAGCTGCCTCTCCCTTTTTCAAAGAGGGAGATTAGTCTCGTTCAGGATGTGTCTTCGGCTACTAGGACTGATGGCCTCAACTGTGTCCGTGGTTCCCCTGGGACTACTGCAAATTAGATATTTTCAGAACTGGACAGCGTCACAGGGCATTCGCCCCAAGAGCCGCCTCAACCGCAGAGTGCGCGTCTCACCAGAATGCGCGGGCGCTCTCTGTCATTGGAGAGCCCCATCCTTTCTCAGGACAGGATGCCCTCTAGGTCCTATTGTACTGAGAAAAGTAAAAGAGTGGCCAGACGTGTTGCTGTACGCGTTCCCTCCATTGAGCTTGATCGAGCCGACATTACGGAGGGTTCGGGAATGCAGACATGTGATGATTCTGATCGCGCCTTACTGGCCAGGGAGACTGTGGGTGGCGGAGATTGCGCAACTGCTCTACAACCGGCCATGGCCGTTACCAGCGCACAGGGATCTTCTCTCACAAATATTCCATCCTTCCCCTCAGAAACTAGCTCTCTGGGCCTGGCCCGTGAGAGGGTGAATCTGAGCGCAGCCGGGTTACCTCCGAGAGTTACTGAGACAATTCAGAACGCGAGGGCTGCCTCGACACGTTCTTTATATAATCTCAAATGGGGAATTTGAGGAATGGTGCGCAGATAAGAACATTGTTCCTTTCCTGTGTTCTGTTTCGGACGTGCTGTGTTTCCTTCAGGACCTCCTGGATAAAGGCAGAGCTTTTTCCACGGTTAAGGTTTATCTGTCCGCTATCTCGGCATGTCATGTGGGTATTGATTCAGGCACTATGGGCCAACACCCCCTGGTTTGTAGATTCATGAGAGGGGCACGCAGATTGCACCCAGTATCAAAGCCACTGGTCCCGCCATGGGATTTGTCTGTGGTCCTGAACGCGCTCTCTAAACCCCCTTTCGAGCCCATTGATAAGATGGACTTGAAGCTGCTCGCTTTAAAGACGGCTCTACTACTCGCAACAGCAAAGAGGGTGAGTGAACTACATGCGTTATCAGTTCACCCCTCATGTATGAGGTTCGCTCCGGGTGGTCAAAGAGTATTTTTCAGAACTAACCCGGCGTTCGTGCCCAAGGTTTACGATTGTGCGGATAGAGTAAGATCAGTGGACTTGTTGGCTT
Organism: Rutilus rutilus; assembly: GCA_021464565.1. Taxonomy (NCBI): domain Eukaryota; kingdom Metazoa; phylum Chordata; class Actinopteri; order Cypriniformes; family Leuciscidae; genus Rutilus; species Rutilus rutilus. Next base: position 269,875 of record JAJAQA010000005.1, read on the forward strand.
TTCATCTCCGGAGGAGGAGAGGCTACACGGTTTATGTCCGGTTCGTACGCTGTATGTACAGAGAACCCGCACATTGCGTAAGAGCAACCAGCTGTTTGTCTCGTGGGCTGACTCTTACAAGAGAAAACCTATCTCCCGTCAACGCCTTTCCCACTGGGTGGTAAAGGCTATCGTGTTATGTTACAATAGCATGAATTTAGAGCCCCCAGTAGGTCTACGAGCGCATTCTACTAGAGGCATGTCTACATCCTGGGCTCTATTTAAAGGCATTTTCGATTCAAGAAATTTGCACGGCAGCCAGCTGGTCCTCTCCGCACACATTTATTCGTTTCTATAGACTGGATGTGACAGAACCCTCTCTGGCCCACTCAGTTCTGGGAGTGAGCAGTCAGGTGGTATAAGGTGGTTCATAAGGGCGGATTTCTCAGACTATTCTGTTTCTCCGTCTGGGTCAGTGATGCAGTTTTATACTTTAACCCTCTTGTCTTCAGTCTGCTTCGTCAGCATATCGGCAATACTGGAGTTGTCTATATCCCATAGTGAGATACCGAACGAATGTTAGAAAGAGAACAATTAGGTTACTGACGTAACCCAGGTTCTCTGATAACATGAAGTGAGGTATCTCACAACATTGCCCTCCTTGCCTTTTCGCACGGAGAAGAGATATGCGGAGAATGACGAAACGGCAGGTAGCTGCGGTTTATATACAGGGAGGCGGGACTCCCTGATTGCTGCAGCGATTGGTCTGCCATGGTTGGCAGACGTGGTGTAATTGGTGCTTCCGCGATCGGTCACGCCCAGAGGGTTCCCATAGTGAGATACCTCACTTCATGTTATCAGAGAACCTGGGTTACGTCAGTAACCTAATCGATTTTGCACACACACAAGTTGTATTGTATTAGTTTAAATGTAGTGACGCACATTTGTGAATTTGTCAAATAAATGGGTAGTTGTGCACACATTAATAATTAGCACCAGGCCAATTAATTTGTAGTTTGTCTTGTTGTGGGTTGTGAATATGCTTAAAAACCGCGAAAGGAAAGTCTCAAAATCCAAATGAATGAAATGATATTGACTCAGAAAAGACGTCAATGAATGCACGTGTGTCACCTGATCCACAAACACACATCTTTGTTGCATGCGCAAATTATGATACACTAATACAAAAGAAAACATTTGTGTTCACAAAAAAAAAGTCTCTATTTGTACAAATTGCTACACATTCATTCAATTTTGAATTTTACACACGCAAGTTGAAAGGCATTTGATTGTAGATAGTAAAACATATCTGCAACCTTTATCAAGTTCATGCATGCATTATAGTGCTTGCACGTGTTAATCATTCTGATACTATATTCAACCCCTACTAATTTGCATATTCATCGAACTGCATATACTAAATGAGGCAAGGGTGTAGGGTTACATACAGCTTTTTAAAGCATGAAGAATTTTTCTTCAAGAAAAAAACGTTTAAATATGTAATTTTTGTGATCAAATATGAGTTTTAAGGGATAAAATTGACTACAGGGGGATTTTAAATAAAAAAATAAAATAAAAAATAAATAGCTAGGTTAGCCAATCGCTATCAGTGGATGCAATGAGACCCGTTTCCTGTTTGTTCATGTGACGCATAAAGCCTAGATGATTAATTTTCCCCATTTTAAAAAGTACAAAATGGGGAATAAAAAGTATAGATTTGTAATTGTGCATAATTGTAAGTCATAAAAAAAAAAAAAAAGATATTAAGAAAACTAAAGTGCGTAGACTTGATTTTTACAGCTTTTTCGCAGAAATGTTTTTTAGCTATATAAATTCAACATGCATATAGACATATTTTCTAAGATAATATTGAACCTCATTAGTCATTGACATATGCCTTTTAACCTTGATGTTGAAAAATTGTAATAATGATTAAAACGCATTAATTAGCATTTACAATTTATTCATGTTTGTAAACCATAAAGCAGCAGAAAAGACTCAAAATAAACTTTATAGAGATTTTCCTCCCATAATTAATGGAGTTTACATTTATGAAAAAATAAATAATCCAACAAAATAAAGTCTCATGAGAGCTCAGCATCAGTCAACCATCCACTCATCTTGGCTGACATTTCAAATATTTTAGTAATATTAGTGATAAAGGGCACAAATAGCATGAAGTGAAGATCTTGAAGTCACATACAGAAAAATGTGAGTGATTCAAAGCACCAAAAGAAGGCACTAAGACGAGTGTGTACTCGTTACCACCGATTGTTCTGAGCCGACCTGAACAAAGTACATTGGTACGACACACTGTACCTGTCATGTTGTTGAGATCAATGTCATCGTCCGCTCCTGTCGCCATGGTGACCAGTGGGGCAGCCAAGCTCACGTCCTCAGATAGAAAGGGATTCAACTCCAGGGCCTGAGGAGGAGATTGAGGCGATACAGTGATAGCATGCAGAGATTTCAGAGGAAAAAAGGAAGAAGAAATAATAAATGTTTTTTGAGCAGCAAATCAGCATATTAGAATGATTTCTGAAGGATCATGAGACTGAAGACTGGATTAATTATGCTTAAAATAAACTTTCTTCTCCAATATATTCAACTAGAAAACTGTAATATTTTATTTTACAATATTACCAGTGTTGGGGAAGCTACTCTGAAACTGTAGTTTGTAGTTTGACAATATACAAAAGTAGTTACTGGCTGCGTTCGAAACCGCATACTTCCCTACTATATAGTATGGTAAAAAGAGTAGGCGAGCGAAAAAGTATGTACGAGTCCTCTGTTGTTCATAAAAGAGTAGGCGAGAATTACCTGGGTGACGTACTAATTATCGCGAGATTCGGACGTACGTATACTTATAGTGCGTTCGAATATGCCTACTTTCCTACTATATAGTAGGCAAAAACAGTATGTGAAGGAAGCAGTACGTTCGAAACATATCAGTATTCATAAAAGAGTAGGCGAGAAGTTCCCGGATGGCTTACTGCTTCCGCCCGGATTTTTGAGTGCTAAACCATGGATACTTTTCTATCCCAGGAGGCCACGCGAGAGGATACGTCATAAAAGAAGAAGAAGAAGAAAAAGATACGTCATACTCAAACATGGCTGTACAAATGGAGAGGTCTTTCAAATGTGAGTATTAGCCTACAAACCAACATCGCATGTGTTGAATACTGTACAGTAAACTGTTGAATTGTTGAAGGTGTAAAGAGCTATATAATATGGTTCATTTGTGATTTTGCTGTAAATTACATTTTTATTATCTATAGCTATATTAGCTAACAGAGGAGCTCTAGTAGGACACATACGTCCTCCAAAGTGGATTTGCATACATTTTAAACTGTATACATCTAAATTACTAAATGTCTATTAAATATCTGGCAAGAAAATATTCTATAAGAATTGCAGATTACTACTACGTCTAATAGATATGAAATAGACACCTGAGTGATGTATGTGTACTATTGTTTAGGAGAATTTTTTTTTTTTCATTAGACGAATGTTTAATACATTTAGATTAAGTAACTAAACATAAGTAATCTATTTCATTTGTCCATTAGTAGCCTACTGTTGAACAATTGTGGAACGTTTATGATGGATAAAAAGCTAGGTTACTTATCAGCAACAACCTCAACATGTAAATGTAGTATTGAGCTCATAAATCACAGAGGTAACGTAAATCTTGTCTGGATGTTACAGGGACGGATGAGCATACACATCTGCTTATCCGGTGGAGAGTGGCTCATGAAGCACTCTTCACCGGAAAGCGTAATGCTGCCATCAAAGGCTTTGAGTGAGTATACAGAAATGATTAAAAATCTATTTAATTGTTCATTTGTAGTATATTTCAGTTATTGTATTTTCAAACAGAGATATTGCAGCACTATTTTAAATCTTGATTGCTCTGCATTTGCTGCAGATCCTTTGTGGTGGAGCAGGACCTACATGGAAAGGCAACAGCGGCATTTGTAAAAAAATGGGAAAACCTTAAACAGAAATACAAAGTAAGATCATTTTGTCACTTCTAATACAGAATTTAAATATTGTGATGTTAAAATGAATGCTTTTGTATCATGCTTGTGCATTTTTGCAGGATCTGAAATGTCCGCAGACAGGAAGGGGCACTGAGGATGGAGAGACCACAGCAGCATCCTGGAAGTGGTACACTGCCATGGATGAGGCAATTGGGGGCAGACCCTCCATCACTCCTCCTGCCCTCGTTGCCTCATGTGGGCAGGATGTTGCAGTGGCATCTTCGTCCTCAGTGAGCCCAGAGCCCTCAAGAGCCCGGAAAAGGCCTAATGACGTGATGGCATTATTTCGGGAGATGGAGGAGAGAGAAGAGGAGAGAGCGGAAAGCTGCTGAGAGGGAGGAGAGGCTTTGGAGGGAAATGGAGGAGAAGGAGGAACGACGAGAACAAGAGAGAAGAGAGCGAGAAGAAAGACAAGAAAGAGAAGTAAGAGAAAGAGAGGAGAGATGGCACCGGGAGGCAATTGAGAAGGAGGAAAGGAGAAAACGAGAAGTTACAGAAAGGGATGAACGATTTTTATCTGTCCTTGAAATCCTTGCTAAGAAATAAATTATGTGGAAAAAAAAACATCTTATGGTCATTTACACATTTGGGTTAATGTGAATAATATATATATATATTATATATATATATTATATATATATTATATATATATATATGTTGTGTTGCTAGATTCTAATATGAAATCTTCTGATAAATCCCTTAGGAACCTCTCCTAAATGATTTCCATGTTTCAGAACTGACAGTGTCTCAAAAGTAACTGATAAAATTGAAATATCTATGGACGATCTTTTAGTTGCACAACTACAGAAGGACCACGCCAGAGAACTTCATAAAGCTAAGAAAACAGAGAGGAGGAAGAAGAAGGACCCAACATCCACGGAACGAGCTGACATATCAAAGTCGACGAATAATGAGGATTCTCCGACCAGATGGAGAAATTGCATAAAAGATTACTAGTATTGTAAGGGGAGTTATGTTAGAGATTCAGTTTAAATGTCCAAATTGTGAAATATCCTGTTTACAGGAGAAGTTTGAATTGCTTGATGCAAACTTGCCCTTTGATAACGTTTTGTAGTTTAAGTGTCATTGCTTGCAAAGAAGCTTGCAACGCTAGATGCATGTTGCAAGCTTGCTTGCAACCACAGTGTTTTGTGGTTTTCTTTGATCTCTCTGAGTGAGTTCAGTGGGAACAACAGGTGTTAAGGCTATGCCCGCTTAGTTGAACCTTTAACACAGTTCAAGAAGATGGAAAGATGCCCTCCCCACAGTTAGAGATGAGGCGAGAAGCGAGCTGTGGTATTAAACCACCTGCAGGCCAAGTAACGGTCAAAATGTATATTAAGCTTTTTAGCGTAGGTGTGCGGATGAGATAAACCTATACACGCATGCTTATTGCATAACAGCTTTAAGGTCATGGGAAAATTCCAGATCAATTGTTTTATTCTTCTAAGAATTGCTTCATTGTAAGGGACCAGCCCCTAATGCTTAAGACGGCCCCCCCCATCAAACCATATAAAAGGTTTTGTTTCCCAGTTGCTCGGGGCCGCAATTCCGAGGTGAAGACCTATACGCATTTCTGTTATTTTTTCCTTTTTGAATTTATTGTCTTTGTATTATTCTGTAACCTTTTTCTTAAGTAAAACGAAACCAATTTTTGGTGATTCGAAAAACTTTTTTAAAGATCTCAGAGTGATTTTTTTCCCTAGAAGTATCTTTATTTGTTATAGTTAAAGATATTAATACTAAGCAAAAGCCCAGTGAAACGGACCCCGGATCTGAACTGGATCGGACACCGCCGAGACCCTGAAGCCATTTATAACATCTTTAACCAGCAGGTAAGGACAATCCTTTGATTGAAATAGTTATGGATTGTTATAGAAGGATTTGGATGTTACCAGCGGTATAGAAACACAACATGGCGCCCAAATACGTGTGGGGCATTTTGCTAAGTAGGGAACTTAAAAGACAATTGTTCAGGAATAAATACAGGTATAGGTGCAAAGTCCCACATACCACCGGCCACTGTGGTGTTCATAGTTCAGAGAAACTAAGATTGAACACAGTTCACTCGCAGAGTTCATGGAACTGAGTGAAAATCAGCGCCGCAGAGGCTCATATGAAGACCTGTTATGACAGACAAAAAACCTCGAAGCCCAAGAGGAAGGGTGAGTTAGTCTAGAGAGATAAACCGGTTTTGAGTGAACCCAAACACTTGCAGAAAATAAGGGATTGAGTGAACCCAACACTTGCCAGAAAATAAGGGATTGACGTGAACCAAACACTTGCAGAAAATAAGGGATTTGAGTGAAACCCAAACACTTGCAGAAAATAAGGGACATATAGATTTGTGAAGAGTTGCATCACCTTGTATGTAACACATGGGTGGTCTAAGTTTTCAGTGCATGCTTTCAGCACGGCTCGAACGCTGCTCCCTTCGGAGTTGTGGTGTTGGTGGGCATTGGTTTCTTAGCCACACATGTCCACAAGGAAGTGCGGGGGGCAGGCACTTCTTCTGATAAATCTAAGAACAGCACCAGATTCGGTGTAAGTGAAGTAAAGCCAGTGAATCCAAACACTGTAAAAAATAGTAAGTTTGAAGTGATCCTAACACCTTTAGAAAAAAAAAAAAAAATGGCAGAACCGAATGGTGACTATAGATTTAGTTGCTAGTGACACTGTAGGAAAGTTGGAATGGTCTGACTCCCTACTAAGTGTAAATGTGGCTTTAGAAGTATAACCTGGCAAGATGTCAGAGAGGCTGCGCCAGTGGTAAATTTAAGGGTTAAAGGAAGGAGCAGAGGCTCCAAACCTTCATCTACTCAATAAAGGAGGGCAATGATGAAAACCCCAAAGTATGAGTCTTTAATTCAGTAGGGAAGAAGAGGTAAAAGGTATACCCAACGAAAAGTTGGGTCCACCCTAGCCCCTGGACATGGCTCTGAGGAAGAATCAGACAAAGGCTCGGGTAGCTTTTAGTATTATCTCTCAAGAAGAATGGTTATGAATCTTACCGAACCTGACGCACCACTCTATGAAGACCCTGAAAGCCCGTATGAAGAAGCCCATAGCAGAGGTCGAAGGACCCCCCTCAGGGTTATATTTTGCGAAGGGTAGCAAATTTAGTTGTTCTAAAAGCAGGACCTTTACCAGTTGAAGAAGAGCAGACGCTCTTGGTTAAAGCGCTCTAACAGCATCTCAGTCATGAGGATGGCGTCGTTGCAGCAGCCTTTTTAAGACAGGCAGGACGAAAGTTTCAAGACAAGTCAGATAAGTTAATGCAACGAAGAAAAACCTCTCTCCATACTGGAGATATTCTCCCTTACAAAAAATAGGAGGGACCGAATGGCCAAAACCAGTAATACATGCAATAGGGTATAAGAGAGGTAATGGCCATGACTCGAGAGGAAATTACAAGCTTTAATAGCCCTAGACATTTTAATAGACAAAATCTGTGCCTGTGCTAGGGATTATAAGTTATCGTGTGATAGCCATGCGATAAGATCCGGAGAAGAGTTCGGATTTAATGAAGTTAAATTAGGTGCATACCTTGTAACTGCACTGTTAAGAAAGGCGAGCCAGACTAGCTGGACCCTAAAACATGGATGATCTGTCACCCTGACTCAGCAGTGCTAAAAACGTTAGCAAAACTGGTGAATCAAATGACGCAGCGGGGCGTAGGGGGATCAGATCAAAGAACAGGACGGGGGTCATATAGCGAACGAGCTTAGGCGGAAGGCCCAGAATGCGGAAAAGACCCGGAATGGCCAGCATTAAGGCGAAACAGTCACCCTCCCGAGGTGCAAAAGACCCGGTTGAAAACTCCCTCCCCCCAAATTAAAGCTCGGTAAGAGCTATTAGACCTTCAGAATAGGTAAGGGATCGTACGACCCACTCATGCGAAAAGTAGAAAGAAAGAAACTCTTTTAGAAAAAAGAGACATGTGGGATACTGAATATGCACCTAGGCATCACCTGTGGCCCAGGTTTGGTGTCTGCTCAATGGCGGTGGACGCAGAGGAAATTCTTGCAGACACTCCCGATTAACTCAAAGGGCTAAAAGGGCCATATAAGCACAAAAAGATCTAACAAACAAGGCAGCCCTAGAGAGAATTATCAAAGGAAGTGTAGGTGATTCATGGTATGATCAGTATTAATCTGATGTGGGTACAGAGAGTGATAATGATAGTGAAGATGATTCACCTAGTGACTCAGATAGCGAGGAACCGACAGATAAAGAATCACAAGTACCAATTGAAAGTGCAGAGGGCGGATACCCCCGCTCGAAGCCACAGGTTCCTCGACAGTAGCGGTTCACGAGATGAAACCATTGACACCAGACGATCAGTATGAATTAGAAAGGGATTGTCCTGCTGAAGTGCATGAGTTAAATCAGCACTTGGAAGCTCTGCATCTGGGAACACCAGGAACAGAGGCCTAAAATTACCAGCTGGTTTAGGGCGGTCCTCCCCAGTCACAGAAGTTAATCAGTAAGAACTAGGCCACCTTGGATTACCTTTTAAAGCGCGACAGGAAATGCGCATGCTTAAAAAGCAAAGCTAAAAAACACCACGGTAAAAGGAAAGGTTAGAGAGATGGTTCGTTATGGAGAACAGATGGAATAACAGGTGAATCCATAGATTCACATATTTTGGCTGAATTTGGAATTCATGGGGAAGGAAAATTAGCTAAAACGTTAGAAGGATTGATCCGGACAGATAAGAGGAGTCTAGAGCAAAAGCACGTTCGAGGAAAGTGGGGCCGCTGTAGGAGCCCTGTCCGCATGCCAGGAAATGCACAAAAGGGCGTCGAGGGGCTATTGCGACACATATTTAGGGGGTGGTGAAGAATAATGCTCTTACTGGAGCCTGAGAATTCCTCTTATATGGCCCTGAGACGGTACCAAGAGGAGCTAGAAAAAGCCCTGATCAGATATGATCGTAGAACCGAACTAATTCAGGCAGAAAAAGGTAAAACCACAGTAACAAGCAGCATCCATCAAAAACTCAGACCCGGAGGTCAGAGCGTGAAAGGAAGCCGTATAACCGGCATGAGCCAGAGAGAATAATAATAATAATAATAATAATTCGTTACATTTATATAGCGCTTTTTCTGAGACCTCAAGCGCTTTACATATGGAAGGGGGAAATCTCCTCAACCACCACCAATGTGCAGCATCCACTTGGATGATGCGACGGCAGCCCATATTGCGCCCAGAACGCCCACCCACACACCAGCTTACAGGTGGAGAGGAGACAGTGATGAAGCCAATCAGTGTATGGGGATGATTAGAGAAGGCCCGCACTACCCCATGCTCCCAAAATCGATCAGAAAAGGTATCTAGGAGAAAATTATTATCGTAGAAGCATGAATCGGAAGGTGACAGGTACAGAGATCGATCGAGACCCAACCTGAATAGGGGTGAGAACAGCAAAGAGAGGGGGACATATATCAGTCCCGCCAAAACATGGATAAACTTAGCACGAAGAAAGGGCACGATTGAGAAAAAGACAGAGAAAAGACCAAACCGGGCTGCTAAGGTAGGCAGAGTTTAAAGTTGAAAAAGCCTAAAGTAACACAGAAGTTAGAGATGAAAATTCTAGGAAACAAAACCCAAGAAGAAGAAGAGAGCAGATCCTGAAGACTAGGAAGACTAGAAGAAGCGGCCCCCCTAAAGACGGCCCCTACTAAAACCAGTAGAAAAAGATAAACGGCTATACAAAAGTTTACGATGATACCACATTCCGTGTAGATACAGGGGCCGATATTAGTGTAATTAAACCTTCAGAAAACCATGGAGAATTGATTTTGATGGTCGTGTAAGTGACAAACGCGTTTGGAAGGAAAAGAAAATAGACATAGTAATAGGAAGTGACAATTTGCTTTGCCCAGATGGACCTAGTGAAAATAGGAAAGTTAGGGATTGTGGATCCAGATGAGGAAATCCAAAGAATTTGAAAGATAAAGATAAAGGGGGGCTGGAAATTTTGAAAGATAAAGGGGGGCTGGAAATACTTTTGAAAAAGTATTTGCCCTACTACTCAAAGAGCAAAAAATGATTGTGGGAAAGTTCAATCGAATAATGAACATATAATTTCACAGAGGAATCCCACCGCCACAGAGGCAATATAAAATTAATAGCAAAGCTGAAAAAGAAATCGGCGAAACAATTAAAGAACTGACAGATAGACTAGCACGAGGAGTAAGTTAGAGGAGTTGATAAATTCCAGTCCTCCAAAATCCAAAAAAGCAACTACAATCACTTGCTAGGGACGCTGAATTACATCAGAGATTAATTCCCAAGTATTCTAGGGAGGCCAAAGTGCTATATCAGGGCACAAAGGAAGGAAAATGGCAGTGGACTGATGAGATGGGAGTCAGCCAGATTAAAACTGATAAGAATAGGCGTTAGACAGCGGAGAATTGGAACGACGTGATGAAACTGTTTCCATTAATCGTTGAGGTGAAAGAGGCAGAAGACGAAGTCGCACTCAAATTATCGAATAGAGACGGAAAAGCACCTATAGCCTTCTTAACTCATACGCAAGAGCCTGCTATGATGAAGTATGAGGAGAATGGGCCAGAGAGAGTGCTAGCGGCAGTGACAAAGAGACTATCGCAGCTTAAAACAGTAGCAAAAGAACAACCTATTGAGATATAATCGCAAGCAGGAGAATTAACCAGGCTGAAAAAGAATCTAGTGATGAATCAGGCAAGAATTCATTCCCAAAGATGGGATCAATGGAACTTAATTCTAAGTGACAATCAGTTAGAATGGAAAATGATCAAACTAAAAAGGAAAGAAAAATGACCAAATACCATGACACCAGCACCTGCCAGAGTATTTCACAGATGGAAGCGAAAAGGCAGGAAGAGTAAAATGGGGATATTTGATTAAAAAAGGATGGTCAGTTAGTAACTTCCCAAAGCAGGGAAAATTCAAGGAACGGCCCAATTGGCTGAGGTCACTGCAGTGCAGGAAGCTCTTGAAAAGGCAGTAGAATTAGGACATAAGGAAGTTGTCCTAACATGTGACTCAGATGGTTTAAACAAAGAGATTGAAATTTGGAAAGCTAATAGTTTCCATAATGCGCGTAATAAGCCTATGTCACACAAAGAACAATGGGAAAATATTTATGAGCTTATGCAGAAAGTTACAGTACACTGCTATCATCAGGTCAGCCATACAAAACAGGAAAGTGAAGCCGCCCAAGGAAACAGAGAAATTGATAAATTCATAGGGACGGTTAAACTGCAGGAAGTCACAGAGCTATTTGAAAAAATGCACAATGAATTAAACCATCCTAGCTATAACATGATAACAAATGGAACTTAGATTGAGGAATCTAAACATCCCAAATTGGAGGATGAGGTATAGGGAAGTAAAAAAAGAATGAAAAAAAAAATGCAGGAAATTTATGACGGCTAAAGGAGCAAAGGACAGCGAACTTCCTAAAGAATACAGAGGTCAAGAGGTCTCTGTCGTCGTCGCTGGTCCTCTCCAACCAAAAACGAAGTTACGTAACTGTTACTTCCTCTTGGCAATCGACAATTTCTCTAAGAAAAAGATGATTTGGCCAATGCATGCCGCACTAGAGAAAAACGTAGTTGAATATTTAAAAGAATGGATCAAATGGGAAGGAAAAATGGAATCCATTAGAGCAGATGGCGCGCACAACATTAGTGGGAAGCTCGTGGAAGATTTTTGCAAAGAAAACAAAATAATACTAACCAAGAGTATCCCTTATCGTCCAGAAACGAATTCGATTGCCGAGAGGGCTATTAGAGAAGTGAGAGAGTATTTTAGCAAGAATGAGGAACTCGGGGAATGGAATACAATAATTGATCAATGTCTTCTACATCTCAACAGATGTGATCACGTGACACCAAAAGAAAAGGAGGTTAAGAGCAACCCGAGGTTCAAATCTGGAGACCGTGTGATAATCTCTAGACGGAAAAGGTAGGGAGATTCTACCAGGGTTTAGGAACGGTAGACACGGTGAAATCTGTAACTGGATCAAACACAGTGGAGTTAGAAAATAACGGAATTCAATCAAATAAAGATCTAGTTAAGAAGTAGTAATGGAGGAAATAATTCGGGTCACCAGTAGGAGGGGTCTGATTAGAGTGGAGCATAGTCAACATGGTTCGAAAGCCATGTTATGGTTGGAACCGGAACTCCAACGGGTGTTGGGTTTCATGGGAAAAGAAGCCACGCCTGTGGAGATTCGAGTTCGCCCATACATGTGTGTGATCTGTGATCAAGCGGTGGCCATGCCCTCTCTTGCCCCAGATGAAAAGAAATCTATGGGTGCAGAGTGGCTGGTCAATGAGCATAGCCACATTGAGATAGGAGGCATCCTGATATGTAGGAATTGTTGGCCAAGGCATCCAAAACTCCGGATTGATTCGTACAGAGTGTCCGGGGGTACAGCGGAGAGATATAGCTGTACATGGATGGAGGGAACAGCTGGACTTGCGTGGTATGTGGCACTAGGGACAGGACACTAATGTCGTCCAGGTCCGTATGGGAAGTCATAAGAGTTATGAAACCCATAGGACTATTCCAAGAGGGAATAGTCACCAGGTTTTCCAGACACCCCTGGGTGGGGATGAGGAAGCATGAGAGAATAGCTTTTCTGGAAACCAGAATCCCTATTTTCCCCAGCGATGATAGGGAAATTAGAAACCAAGCGCTGCGAGAGAGGGAAGCGTTGGTTGGAGAAATACTGGATAAGGATCGTGAGAGCGATTTGTCTCTAGCCGATCTGGAATCCACGAGATGGAGCCTCATGCTGTGGCAGGTACCCATACTCGGCTGTTTTCCAGAAGTAGAGATGACAAGAGGCTCTTCGGGGAAACTAGCCTGGGTCTATGTCAAGCGAGGCCAGGAGTGGCGAGTAAGAACCTGGGGTTCTCTAGCCATGGAGTTAGCACAGGAAAGTGGATGGGAAGATAGCCCTAACTATAATAAGGATTATAGGGGAACCCTTTCTAGGTCAAATGTGACGAAAGAAAAAAGACAGTCAAGAAGGAAAGAGAAGTTTGTGGAACTGGAGGTAGCACCAGTCAAAGACATGAAAGAGCACAAAGTTTGGAGAGCTGATGAACAGAACTTTTGTGTGGGGAGCTATTATGGGGACGACCAATTAACAGAAGTCCCAGAGAAACAGTTCAAAATAGTGATGCATTTAAAAATAAATGTGTTGACCTGTGCACACCCCGACTTTAACTGGATCGGGGGAATTGAAGCTGAATTGCATGAGAAACAACCTGAAGTGAAAGTGATAAAGAAAGGTCTGTTTCGGCGGGCCAAAAGGCTCGTAGAGCCTAAGAACTAACCTCTAATTACAGGAAAATGAGGAAGGCGAAGTCGTTGGACGTCCTGACTGAAGAGATGGAGGGAGCAAGAGAAAATATCAGGAGGTTGAAACGGCAACGAAATCGCTGGAAATGGATAAGTACAATTGTATGGTTATTATTAGGATTGGGAATACTTATATTGGCCATAGTACGAGTAAGCTACATATTACAATGGGAAATATTAACCGGACAAGTAATATTAGCGCAAGTTCAAGTAGACAGAGAAAATGTCTCTGGATTTGATTTAACTGTATTCGCTACAAGGGAAAGGAATAAAAGTAAAATAGAAAATGATAAATATTTCTGGAAGTGGTTAAATGGTAACCTAGAAGACAAGGATCAGAACCATGAGGTGTGGTATTATTTGGTTAGAATACCAAAAGTTAAAATAAAGCGCACGGTAAAAATGAAGCGCTGGTACAGTAAAGAAGTGGAAATCTATGAAACTAACAGTTACATTACAGACCATTACGGAAACGAGACGCTTAAATATTTCATTGGTTCAACGAGTAGAACTAGCTCTAATGAGGAGCTAGGGGGATGTTGGATATTTAAAATGAATAGAAAATTTAATCCGTGGAAAATAGGTCAATGTAAAAATAAAGGGACTGTTATAAGACGAGAAAAAAGAAGTATAGGGCTGGATAAGGAAAAATATGAAAAAGCAGTAGAAAAGAATGTGATGGAATGGATTAAATCTAGTAGACTTTTAAATCCCTTAGGGGAATTTGTCTTACTAAGTACAACTCACGGTCGCTATTTAAAATCCCAGTTGTCTCCCAGTATGGACAATCGACTCGGGATGGAATTAGAAGAAGGCGAGAGACACTCTGCAACAAAAATTAACCTAGAACTAAATGAAACCATTCCATGGATATGGCGGAAAAGACTGAAATTACCAAGAGTTAAATATAATTATAAGAAGGAACTATGGGAGGTAGATAACAAACGGAAAGATACCGAAGTATATTTGATCAAAATGGTAATCGATGACTCCTTAGAAACGGAAGAGGATATTAAGAATCATTACGAAGGAAAAATGAGGGCAATGGATAAGTGTATCCGACTAACGATTAGTAAGAGAGACCACAAAGCTAAATATCGGTATAACAAGAATGGCTATAATGATTTTTCGTACTCTAGTTTATGTGATAAAAGAGGGGAACTTATGGATTGTAATGACCTAATGAATGGTACCAATCCGATAACAGGAAACCGCACAGATAATATTCTTAGCATAAAAAGGAAATTATTATTGAAAAGAGTGGGTATGACCAAACGGAAAGAAGAGGATGGTAAGTATAGGATGAAATTAATCTTTCATGATGATGACATGATGGGCTTAATCGGAAAGGAGTGTGGTGAGTTAATCAAACAATGTTCGAGTGGACATGACTACATAACTATTAATCAGATGTTATCTGTATTATGTTACTGGCCTAATGGAATCATGCCATTACCATGGACTTTAGTTAGAGATAATCTGTCCGACATTTATGAGATGTCATATGGGCCAGGCGGAGTCATCAGAACCGTAGATAGAAAATTACAGTGGAAGGTATTCCATGTTCCTGCTAGAATAGACGAGAATATATTTGTCCGATATGACTTGGTACGAGAAAGCCCAATAAAGTTAGCTAATTTAGAGGCAATTGCTCTGGATGACTTAGATCAATTAATATCCAGAAAAAGTTGGAAGAAGCTGTGGTGTAAGGGTATGGACAATAATTACTATCTAGGCATGGACTGGATGAAAAGAACTATTTGTAAACGTAGTATTGAAATTATTGGAGCAGATAGCTATCCCAGGTGGTACGACGAACCCAAGGTATTTTTTGAAACAGGAATACAAGGGGTAGTTAACGCAACGACAGCCGTTGTTAATTTCGTAACAAAAGATATATGGGAATGGATAATCAGCTTCTTAATTGATATGGGATGGTATGTTTTGTACTGTGCATTGGGGATTTTGGGGCTGATGTTAATTCTCATTATAGTGAAGTGTTCATGTAATGCTTTAGGAAGAAGGATTTGTTCGAAAAGTGACAAAATAGATCAATTAGCGGTCTTAGAACAGTTGGTAAGCTTGCAAGGCTCTCATTTGAAGAAAAAGAGGACCCTTTCTGAGAAATCGTTGCTGTAGCAACATGCAGAGGGGGTGGCCCGGAAACCTGTGACTGACAGGCGGAGTCACAAGAGTATATAGGTTAGGCAGCTGTGTAGGTCAGACATAGAGGAAAGTTAAACTTCACTCTGCATTTCCTGAAGATAAGAAGTAGAAGGGGAACCAATTACTTATTTCATTAAGAAAAATTAAGAGCAAGAATTGTTCCAGTAAGACCAACAGAGATCTAAATTGATAAATCATTAACATGGCATCCAACGGGACAAAGAACGAGACTTCAATTGGGATCGCCGACGAGGCTGAGAGTTTCCCAGGAACCTCTAGTAGCTCGTTTGCGCAGGTCAGTGAATTTGCTATTTATTTTGTATGGATGCTTTTAAATGGTTACAACCAAAATCTCTGTTGGCACCTGTTAATTTCTGCACTCCAAATTGGAAGAATATTTATGATCGGCAAATTAAGCAAACTGATACTAGTTTGTGATATGTTGATTAATTCGGACGGATGGTCTAAATTATTGGAAATGCGAGGAGCCGTAGCTCTCCATCTATTGAGTGGGGGTAAACTGGCAATCGACATAACCATGAAAATAATTAAAAAACCTGAAATTACCGTATGGTGCGAGATAACAATAATCGCAGTAACGACAATGTATTTGACTGGATTATTGATATTTCGACATGGAAAAGAATCTAGGTTGTGGATTTTAATTGGGGTAGTAACCATGAGTATTTTTACTTTGGGAATTTTTATTCCCAGCGAAAATATTTTGCTATTAGGAATTATAATCCTTTTCCATAGATGGGATAAGATGAAAAAACCGATAAAACATTGTAAAGACTGTTGGAATAATCTGAATTCTGTAAGTCCTAATTAAATGTCTACCCAAATTTCAGGAGCTGACACGTCAGATTGAAATTGTGGGAAACAGACGGCTTAGCAAAAACGAACATGGTATTCAAAATACAACGGAGAGAAATTTCCGTGAAAATCATTGTGATGAGTGTGGGAGATCAATAAGTCGAGTGTACTTTGAATTAATTAACGGTCAAAGATGGTGTGGATCTTGTATAAATGATAGAAACAAAGTGGTACAGAATGGGTTCCATGGTGAAACCAAGAGTTGGGATTTTGTAACGAGTATGAGTGTTCGAGAAGGCCTATGTTTAAGAAATGAGTTGAAACTACATGGCTTCTCGGAAATTATATTGGGAATGGATAGATTTAGATATTATGTGCTTCCAGCCTGGTTAAAATTGTGTATTCCTGGAAGACAGTGGGTATCGATCTCTGACAATGATGGGAGATCTACATGTACTTTCCAAATTGTAGAATTTTTGGATGATAAAGAACTCACAATTTGGGATGGAGTTGCTTTAAGACAAACAACAATGTCTGTGGGATCGGGGGCTTTTGGACTTGCGTTCATTGATAAATCGCGTGTGTTCTTCAGATGCCTCAAGTGCTGATCCAGGAGACCGGAGGCCAGTTGGCTGGAGAAACCTTCGAGCAGTTTCTAACACGGGCGAAATCCCGACCGGAGACGGCAGAGAGGGTATGGTTCTCCAAGGCAGTAATGAGGCTATGTGTGGACCACGACGATAGAAATGATAACTTTATCCATGAGACCCCCAGATACCAGGACCCAAATTTTAAATGGTCTAACAATCGTTTTGATGAAGTAACTTTGTTTAGACGTAAGAGAAATTTATTTGATTTATATGTCGAACAGGAATACCAAAGTGCAAAAAGGGGAACTGTTGTGATGTTAGACTGTCCTCTAGACAGACTACCAAAGACAGCACAATTCACTAGAGGTCTTTACCATAAGATTTCAAGAGAGGGTGTTGTGTTGCTAGATTCTAATATGAAATCTTCTGATAAATCCCTTAAATTGGAACCTCTCCTAAATGATTTACATGTTTCAGGAACTGACAGTGTCTCAAAAGTAACTGATAAAATTGAAATATCTATGGACGATCTTTTAGTTGCACAACTACAGAAGGACCACGCCAGAGAACTTCATAAAGCTAAGAAAACAGAGAGGAGGAAGAAGAAGGACCCAACATCCACGGAACGAGCTGACATATCAAAGTCGACGAATAATGAGGATTCTCCGACAGATGGAGAAATTGCATAAAAGATTACTTAGTATTGTAAGGGGAGTTATGTTAGAGATTCAGTTTAAATGTCCAAATTGTGAAATATCCTGTTTACAGGAGAAGTTTGAATTGCTTGATGCAAACTTGCCCTGTGATAACGTTTTGTAGTTTAAGTGTCATTGCTTGCAAAAGAAGCTTGCAACGCTAGATGCATGTTGCAAGCTTGCTTTGCAACCACAGTGTTTGTGGTTTTCTTTGATCTCTCTGAGTGAGTTCAGTGGAACAACAGGTGTTAAGGCTATGCCCGCTTAGTTGACCTTTAACACAGTTCAAGAAGATGGAAAGATGCCTCCCCACAGTTAGAGATGAGGCGAGAAGCGAGCTGTGGTTTTAACACCTGCAGGCCAAGTAACGGTCAAAATGTATATTAAGCTTTTTAGCATAGGTGGTGCGGATGAGATAACCTATACACGCATGCTTATTGCATAACAGCTTTAAGGTCATGGAAAATTCCAGATCAATTGTTTTATTCTTCTAAGAATTGCTTCATTGTAAGGGACAGCCCTAAATGCTTAAGACGGCCCCCCATCAAACCATATAAAAGGTTTTGTTTCCAGTTGCTCGGGGCCGCAATTCGAGGTGAAGACCTATACGCATTTCTGTTATTTTTTCCTTTTTGAATTTATTGTCTTTGTATTATTCTGTAACCTTTTTCTTAAGTAAAACGAAACCAATTTTTGGTGATTCGAAAAACTTTTTAAAAGAGTCTCAGAGTGATTTTTTTCCTAGAAGTATCTTTACTTTGTTATAGTTAAGATATTAATACTAAGCAAAAGCCCAGTGAAACGGACCCCGGACTGAACTGGATCGGACACCGCCGAGGACCCTGAAGCCATTTATAACATCTTTAACCAGCGGGTAAGGACAATCTTTGATTGAAATAGGTTATGGGATTGTTATAGAAGGATTTGGATGTTACAGCGGTATAGAAACACAACAATATATATATATATATATATATATATATATATACAGTACTGTGCAACGACAACAACAAATGGTGGCCTAAGACTTTTGTACAATGTTATGTAAAACAAACTATTTCTAGGCAGTCACAGTGCATTATAGACTTCTATAAATTTAGTCATACTTTTAGTTTGATAAAATTCATAAATTAAATATTTATGAAGTGATGAATCATTAGTGAATGTGTGGTGTAATGTAAAAAAAAAAAAAAAAAAACCACTTTAAAACAACAGTTTTATTGGAATTTATTAAATGACTTCTAAATGCATTCAGAGCTCATGCAGGGATTTTCAAGGCAGGTCATGGAGGGTTCAGTTCCAACACACCTGTCTGTAATTTATTAATTGGTTTAAATTGATTCAGCTGTGTATAATTAGGGTTGAAAACTCTGAACTTGAGACGGTTTACACAAACTACCTTAAGTTTTGCATTAACTACCCACTGTTAAAATAGTGACTAAAGGGTTTGTGAACCCAAGCAAAATAATTGAGTCATTATTTACTCACCTTCATGTTGTTTGATCCCTTTGTTTTTTGTTTTGTTTTCCTGAACACAAAAGGTGATTTTGGTCAGGTTTGTACTGTTGGTTTAATACAACATCAGTCAATGGACTTTCAGAAGATTCAAAAACATTATCAAATAATGCCAAGAAGCTTCTGATAGTTGGCCTCCATTGACTGATATTGTGTTAAACCAGCAGAACAAACTTGACAAAAATCCCCTTTTGTATTTAAACAATAATAAATAAATTAAAAAAACAGAGTAATGTAACGGCATGAAAGCAAGCAAATAATGGCTGTATTTATATGTTGAGGTGAACTAACCCTTTTTCCCACTTAGTAGAAATTGTAGTAAATGTATGTATTTTGTTAGCCTGGGTGCCAGCCCGAACCCCGCCCACAATATTTTTTGGTCGGGAAGTTCGGTCTGGACTCGCTCCGTTGAGGAGCTATTATGCCCGAACAAAAATTGTTCGGACCAATCAAATTGTCAGGGCGGGCTTTATACGATGATGGACAGATAAGCAACGGTAACGTCATCATCCACGTCATCAACGAGCGCTTGGGTTGAATTCAAATGACTGCCGCTGAAGAATTGAGATTTCACGAGTTCACGCTTACAAATAAGTCAGATAGAATAAATGCATATTTGGCGTGCTGTCTGAGGAGAGGCTTCGGGCTCGGTATTCGGCCCGAACCCAAAGTACTCCCCCCGTATTCCTGGCTGTGGAAGAACAAGCCAAGAGTGAGTGCAGGGATGCTGAAAACTGTCATGTTAGGTGAGTTGACCGAGTGAATATGCTTTCCTCTCATGCTGATAGACGGTTGATTGGATTGATTATTTGAATGTGCTCCTCCTGAAATTTGTTTATAAAACATCATGTGTAGATTCCGCCATCGCGTCTGTTATAGAAGATATCGACAGCGCATTAATTTTAAAAGAGGAACAGAGAACCGCGATCGGAAACATGAATGAAAAACATACGTCACTAACTCCGTTGCTCTGATTGGTTGTAGGTCTATCCAATTGAGTGCAGAGGAATTTTTTTTCCTGGTTCGGTTGAAACACGCCCCATAATCAAAGCTCAATGGAGAAGTATCAGACTCACATTCTGACTAGAATTGAGTATGACGACGTCAGGCTAGTATTTTGTAGTAATACCTTGAAGAAATAAGCAGCTTTGAGCGTTTATGCCCGAGACTGTTTCTTTACAAAGATCCATCAAATCTATGCATTTGGCAGATGTTTTTATCCAAAGTGACTAAATGCATTTATTACAGGGACAATGACCCTGGACAAACCTGGAGTAAAGAGCCTTGCTGATCGACCAGCAATCTTCTGCTAACCATTTCAGTGGTTTAGCCCACTACACCACAAAGGTAGTAAAGCTCTAACAAATATTTGCATGTAATTGTTAACCTATAAAATGACATTTGACAAGAAATGGAATGCTGACAACATGAATTAAAAAAAAAAAAAACATTTTAATCTTCCTAAATATTTTAAAGGTAGTCATGCTCATGGAGAGCAGGCACAGGGATGTTTGGAGCAGACACCGCAGCAGCCAGATTGTCCCGTACATCATCTCCCACTCTTGCTGCAAGGTTGTGGGGCTCAGGGGGGCCGTCATCATGGTCATCCTCATCCTCTGGCTCAATATCTCCATTGACCTGGGGTGCGTTTCCCGAAAGCATCGTTGGCCAACTATGGTCGCAAGTTCATCGCAATGTCCATTGAACTCTATTGGTAACGACGGAACTTGCGACCATAGTTGGCCAACGATGCTTTCGGGAAACGCAGCCCAGAGCGAGATTGTGAAGAACAGCACAGCACGCAACAACCTCAGGCACGAAGGCAGGGCTCACCTCAAAGGCCTTGAAGAAGATACAGCGCCAGCGTGTCTTCAGCATCCCAAAAGCTCTCTCCACGATGTTGCGGGCACGGGAGTGCTTGCTGTTGAAACGAGCCTGCACAGGGTTCTGTACTGGCTCTCTGTACGGCGTGATGAGGCAGATGGGTGCACTCAGGCAAGGATAGCCTCCATCCCGAGGATGCATTTGCCTGCAGGTGGATAAAGGCCTTCAGCATACACAGGGCTGTTCCTCAGCACCCTGGCATCGTGCACAGACCCAGGATATCCCACAAAGACATCTAGGAATTTCCCCCGGTGATCAGTGATGGCCTGGAGTTGGATGGAGTGAAACAGCTTCCGGTTGAAATAACAGTGGGAGTTATTTGCTGGCGGTTTAATACGGATATGACAGCCGTCTATCGCACCAACTGCTCTGCTGAAAGCTGGTGATCCAGACAGCTGTGCAAATCCTGCTCCCACTGCCTCCAGGTCATCACCGGTTGGAAAGCAAATCACCCTCCTCAAAATTCCCATGATGGCCTTGCTTACTCTGTGCACAATGTTATACACAGAGGTCTTGGGGATATCAAAGGTCTGCGACACCACCCTGTAAGATGCTGCATGAGCCAGCCAGTGCAGGAACACAAGCACCTCGATGTCCCTTTCCCATCCATGGTCAGATTCCAGTCTGACTGCACCAATCAGGGACCTGATGGACGGAAGAGACAGGCGAAGGTGGGCACGGTGGTTAGCTGCTTCATCAAAATAAAACTGCAGAATTGGAACAGCTCCATTGAGATGGCAGTAGGATGTGGGGTTCACCGCCTGTAAAAACATGATAGTTTGTTAGAACAAAAAGCTTGAATAAAGCGATGTTTCATGTAGTATTGACTCGTATGTATTTATTTATTTATTGTGATTATTTATTTTATTCATTTACTTATTTTTATTCATGTTTCATATTGTTTTCAGTAAATAAAACAATTAATTTCATGCATTAATCATTGCTTGAATAAAAATGTATTATTCACATCAACTGCATTTGTCTAATGTGTATTCATGCATAGCTATGTCATACAATACAACAGTTTGCTTGTTTTACCAAAATAGATCATTTTCATTAAGAAAATGGGTAACACTTTACAATGAGGTACATTAGTTAACATTAGTTAACTCAGTGGTTCCCAATTCCAGTCCTCGTGACCCACTGCTCTGCACATTTTGTATGTCTCCCTTATTTAACAGACCTGAACCAGATCATCAGCTCATTAGGAGAGACTCCATGAACTGAACTGAGTGTGTCAGATAAGAGAGACATACAAAATGTGCAGAGCAGTGGGTCACGAGGACTGGAATTGGGAACCACTGAAAACTACATTAGTTAACGTTAACTACATTAGTTAACATTAACAAAGATGAATGAATGCTGTATAAGTGCAGTTCACTATTAGTTAATGTTAATTTCAACATTTACTAATAATTTATTAAAATCTTGTTAACATGAGTTAATGCACTGTGAACTAACATGAACAGCTTTATTTCTATTACCTAACATTAACAAATATTCATAAATACTGTAACAAATGTATTGCTATTTGTTCGTTCATGTTAGTTAATACATTAACTAATGTTTAATAAATTAACCTTATTGTAAAGTGTTACCAGAAAATGTTATATAAATAAGTGTTGGTCAGCATTTGTCATTAGTATTGTGCATAAGTGTTGGGGTGGGCTAGTAATGCAATTCATTCTGGGGTAGTCTTCATTTTTTAAGTAGTAATACTTGCCTTGTTTGAATATAAAATCATCAACCTTCTCCAAAGGCGAGATCTTCGAGCAGCTGCCCGATGTCTCCTTTGTGCACAAATTATTCTTCTAACTATTGATGACATGCCAACCATTTCAGACGCTGAACCGTTCTGGACTGGTTAGGTGGTACTGATGTAATCAGATGTCGGTGGTGCACACCTGTCGCTCATAACTTTTAAATTGTTGTGCTTGTGATAACGTCATAGGTCACATGATAACGTCAACATGGCAGATGACGTCCGAACCGCATTCATACTCAACGAGATTTGGCTATTAAGTACCTACTCTTTTAGCTCTCGTTAAGTATGTACTTATTGAAAAGAAGTACCTACTCGTTGAGTATGCGGTTTCGAACGCAGCCAAAGTCCAACTGAAATCAAAATTGACCCCATTTACTTTGTTAGCGCATATTACTAGTCTTGTGGTGAACAATTAATCCGTGCAAGTTAATACACAGAAAAAAATGTGTTTGCCGTCGTAATCTTTAATCAAAGTCTGAAAAGTTGCTTCCGGTCTGGAATGGCGTTCCTTCTCTGATGACGTAGGTTTGACGGCTTGGGTTGGGAAACGCTTTACCACTCCCCTCAAACCGTTAGTCTGTAATGAGTGAGAGATGGAGCGGAGGAGCGCTAGAGTAAAACCCTGCCCTCTGGTCAATATTCCTTTTCACTGGGAAATACGTCACAACACTGGAGAAAAGTCGTTTGCAACTTCCGGTTCACGCAGACTTTAAGATACAGTCTAACTACTCTTTTGAAAAAGTAAAACTACTTAGATTTTTTTTTTTTTTTTTTTTACAGTGACATTGTATATTACACACAACTGAATAATTGTTAATGAAGAACGATTCTTTTTCGATTGACAGATGGTTTGCCAAAGCAATGGTGCCAAACACAACATCGTTATAAAACTGTGGCGGGGCAGATTAAACAGATTTAGGTCATCATAAAATCTCAAATATGCAATAAAGCAGGACAATTAATTAAAAAAGGCTATGATTCACCTGTAAATGCACAGACAGTGTTTTTAATCTTTGGCTTGCATATTCATAACTAGCTCACTGGAAAAACTACACTGCTTTAAAAGCAACTTAGCTCCTGTCAAACTACTGAAAATTTTGTTTAGTAGCGTAGCTACTTGCAGTTAGCTACTCCCCAACACTGAATATTACAGATTTACTGTATTTTTGATCCAACATACACAGCCGTGGTGGCCAAGAGAGAGAGGGGAACAAAAACATCCAAACTTTTGAATGTTAGTGTGACATCTGATTGAAAGCATTTACTTAAAACACATTTTACACACTTCTAGAACATTCCTTCAGTGTACTCACATCCTCCATGCTCCAGAGATCAGAAGAGTCACTCTCCATGCTTGAGTAGTTGATTCCAGTGTCCAGGAAAACATTTGCATTCCCATTTCCCTGCAAAAAACACACACACACACACACACACACACACACACACACACACACACACACACACACACACACACACACACACACACGTACTTTGCACTCGTACTGTATATGAATGGTCTTGTAATATCTTCTAGGACAAAAGGGAATAGTACGGCGTGGGGCTTGACTCACAGTGGCAGAGGTGTGATTGAGGACCGCTGAGAGGAGCCGGATGTACTCTGTTGCAGCCTTCAGCATGTCCACTTTACTGGGCTTTCGATCTCGCGGCATCACTGGCACAATACGGCGAAGGTACGAGAACATGCTGTTCAGGTTCCTCACCTGAGTGGAGCAGCAGATGACACCATTAACAGGCAACATTTCACATGGTTAGTGTAGGCCTATAGTAGGCTGTGTTATGTATCCTGATTGACTTTATGATTAGTTAAATCTGTTTTGCACATGCATCGCCACAGAGTTAACCATTTCAGACAGTACCGGACAGCCTCTGTCTCGTTCACTTCACGTCTGTGGGCGTTACGTACGCACAGCCGCTCCAATTTACCTTCAATGAAATCTATGTCAAAACGCATCAAAAGAGGCAATGCATTTACGCAGAGCAGGGTCATAAACGCCCACTCACACCAGTGGTCCACCCACTCACACCAGTTTAGAGATCCAGTCGTTGACAATCACACTTTAACGTGATTGGTTACAAGGTAGTTAACACCAGCAATATCAAATTGTGTTTTTGAGACTGTCTTTGGTTCACTGCAGTTTTAAGGAGAAAATATTCAGCAACCCGCCCCGCCCCGCCCCGCCCCGCCCCGCCCCGCCCCGCCCCGCCCCGCCCCGCCCCGCCCCGAACATGTATGGACAGAAGTGCATGCCTGAGCTTGTATTTTCGGTTAAGCTGCGTTGCTTTGACATTGTGGAAAATAAGATAATAGAAACAAAATGTATTAGCCTTTTTACCCGTTATTATCAATCTAAATTAATCTCGGTTTTAATTTAACTTAATTTAGTTTATTTCAATTTAGTTTTTCTTTAGTTAAATTTAGTTTTTTCTTTAGTTAAATTTAGTTTTTTCTTTATTTAAATTTAGTTTTTTCTTGATTTAAATTTTGTTTTTCTTAATTTAAATCTACCTTTTACTGTGTCAATAATTTGTTAGTCAGAAAAATATTAGACTACCTTAACCCTCAATTGGGCTTTGGGGTCTATATGAGATACTAGAGCACAAATGAAATGTGGAACAAACATGACCACTTGCACACACACATGTTCGCGCCCACAAACACACACACAGGTCTGACTCCAAAAGAAAGCATTTTTATAGAAATTATAAAAATAGAAACACACATAAATGAAGGCCTGGTACTAGAGCACTAATGCAATGTGGAATGAACATTATCACACACACATATGCGCCCACACAGACACAGACACAAATACACACATAGACAGAGAAAGGGTGTGACTGCAATAGAGATCATTTTTACTGAAATTGTGAAATAAAATCAATAATTTCTGCATAAATCTAAAAAATTTCACACATAAATGAAGGTATGGTATGAGAGCACAAATGCAACGTGGAAAGAACATGACTACACACAGATCAAATACACACAGAGAGACAAACACAAACAAACAATAAAGATATTATTGCAAATTTATATAGCATTATTGCAATAACAAGACACTTCAAAAGACCTCAAACAACAACAACAAAAAATTCTAAACTTTGACAAAATACTGATTTAATGTATTTTAAAATGTTTAAATATGTAATTCATAAAAAAAGCTATTATAAGAGCATTAAGTCACATCCAGAAAAATGAATGGATCTCTATGGGGCCTCTGCTGGAAGTATATGGTAATTACACTTTTTGGCTAAAACTATATTAGCTACAAAAAAACATCTAACCAGCAGATGGCAGAATTATGCATCTAACACCTAGATCAATATCCAGAAACAACTCATAGTTAAATTTGATCATCATTAATGTGTTTTCTTCATAAAAAAAATTATATTTCATATGTATGCTAATGGTGTAGTTGAGGAATTTTGCAGTAAATAGGTAAAAAAGTACTTCATATCCCCCAAAACACAGCATTAATGAATAGATGAGAAGTAAACAAAAAAAAAAACATATATTATTTGTATAATTAAAACTGTATATTTTTTGTACAATTTCTCTATCAATTGTTGGGGTCATATAGACCCCAAAGACCAGATTTGTAAACAGGAAACGAAGACCTTATGAGGGTTAAAAGTATTGCTTAAGTTAACAGACCTGTGTGTGTGCGTTTTCACTAGTGCAGTGTCTGTTCTCGGAGCATACCTAACCCCGGTTTCACACCGCAAGCGTCAGCGGCGCGTGAGCAGCGCGTATTTTTTTCGGCGTCCATGTTAATCAATGAGTGCATTCACACCGGGAGCAGGAGCAGCGCGTGAGCGTCAAGCAGGAGCGTCGCGTGAACAGCAGTGCAGCGGGGGTTTCGGCGTCTGGTCTATTTTTTGCTGTGCTGCTCACGCTCAATTAAAGTGAAAGCACACTTTTAATGCTTTTGATGGACAAAATAAATGTGATTTAACACAAAACGTGCTCAAAATGCACAGAATAAGCATGTCAAGAGTTTTAACAACAATGCCAATGTCTAGTGTTTTAATAATTATGCCAGAAAAGAAAATTAAGTATAACAAATATGTATTTACCCATTTAAACTTTTTAATTATTCGTTTTGGGTGAAAGTAAGGTGTATTATTATAAAAACAAAAATGTTGAAAGAACTGACCCATTGTTTGAAATAGTTATATTGTCTGCCAAACACGGTTTGCAGCCGCTGCTGTGACGCTGTACTACGCTTCCAGTGTGAATACTCGCGGGAGTCTCCTGCTGCAGTGATGATGTAGTTGCGCGGATGTGCCGCTCGCGCGCCGCTCACGCTTGCGGTGTGAAAGAGGGGTAAGCCCTGCCCGCGTGAGGCGCGCCGCTTCCCGCTCGCGCTGTTCTGTAGTTTACTAAAAGTGTATTAATTCTGAATGTGTGGCGTCTCGCGTGTCTAAGTATCTATATTGCACCAAATGCACACTGCACTCCCTTGTGAAGTCGATTGGATGAACGGTTCTCGAAATAATCAAAATGCAAACGGACAGACAGACACAGAGATTCCTGCCTTTATTAGAGAGAAGAAAATGTTCAGCACCCTCTCTCCGAAGCTCAAAAAAATGGTATTTGGACCAGCCCTACGGGCGGCACAATTGTTTTTCGCCTAGAGCGGCAGTGGTGCACTCGCCAGTCCTGCCTAAAAAGTTTTATCAAAAGTTATAGTGTATTTGGAGCCATTACCATGGAAAGAGAGTCAGCGAAGAGCAAAGGATGAGATGAGACTTGTGAAGGAATATTTTTGACCAGTAGCTTATTTTTCAGTCAAGCTGTAAATGGAAACATTATCCAAAAAGGGCAAAACATTTATTTTTTACCATTACTTTTGGCAAGTCGGTCGATTTATTCGAGAAACGTAAAGTTTCCATCACAGAATGGCATCAAGTAAAACAACACCGTAACTTACAGAACTAATCAACTAATGTAAACCTGCAGCGCTTCACTCGCCAAAAGAGGGCAGCAATGTACAAATGCTGGAAACAAATTATGCCTGCTGTCGTGAACTTTGCAAACACTCACCCGCAGTCTCTCCTTTGCGTTTGCAAGCTGTCGTCTCTTAACAGCTTTATCTCGGTCCTCCGTCTCGAGGTACTGGCCGTCGTCCAAACGGACAAATTTACCAATATTCACGTGAACGGGAAGTGAAGGTTCAGCGCTCTCGCACAACAAAATATCGCCCATAAGCTCACGCTCTGGAACTTTCATGAGACCCACTATGGACCTGAACTTCTTGCCGGTCATTTCACCTGACATTCGTGTATTTTCTTTAAAATACTAAATGAGAAAATTGCTCAACAGGCCTATGGTCTACTCTAAAATAACACAGGTAAAGCAAATTATATGTTTGGAAAGAAAAAATACTTGTAATTGATCATAGGCTACTGTAGAATCTATTGGTCTAGAAGTTGGTCAAATGACTCATTAAAAATCTAATTCTAACTGATAGCACCTGTGCGACAAACTCCAGCCTGACTGATGTAGATTAGGTGCTTTTCAGGCTTCACCGCTAGATGGCAGTGCAGGGTATTATCTCTTGAATCTGCATGAAAAGTAATTTTACCCTGAATCCTTTCCAAACCGACTGATGTGAGTGAACGTAAAGTTCACTGCTGGCAGTAATGTTGATATCCTGATATATACATATTTTTTTAAATTGAATGGGACGACTGAGTTAGTTGCCACGTGGGGAAGTTCAGTTGTCACAAGAACTGTCATCCAGCTGCAGCCTATTCATCTTATTCCGCCCCGCCCACTTTTAATACTTAGCGCTTCCGCATTTTGTCATCCGACTCCCGCTAAACTGACACGGCACATCCGGTAGCTATTTCAGTAGTTAGAAGATTGTTTATAGTTAGCCAAAACTTTATCAAAATGATAACGTTAATACCGTAAATGTTTTAAATTGGGAGCACGGAGAAAACTTCGTACGACTATCAGTTCGTCTCACATTGTCTCATCCATCGTCATTGTTAACGTGGCAATAAGAGGTATTATATTATAATAATAATATTATTATAATAATAATAATTAGAGGTAACGGTAACCTATGGGAATATTTAACTACGTCCTGTCAGAAGGAGTTGATGGAGCAGCAATGAAAAATTATTTGTAAATAATAAGGAATGAGAATTTAGGGTTAAGGATAGGAGATTAGGTAATTGGTTAAATATGAACGATTCAATAAGTTGTATAAAATCAGTTGTAAGAAGTGTTTGATGTTTTCAGGAAGCTAGAGACACCTACTGACCTTCATTACATTTCACCATTTAAATTTCATAAGTAATAAACCAAGATGGTATTCATTTGCAAACTTGACGTGACTTATTCCTTCTAACTAGAAGACTTAATTCATTTAACTTTTAAGGGGAATCTACAAAGCTCACATTATATTATTTTATAATAAATGACTGACAGGTAAAATCTGGTCACATTGTAAAGGTTTATAAAAATAACTTCATAACAGGTAACATCTGGGCACATTGTAAAGGTTTATACAAATAACTTCATAACAGGTAACATCTGGGCACATTGTAAAGGTTTATACAAATAACTTCATAACAGGTAACATCTGGTTATTGTAAAGGTTTATAAAAATAACTTCATAACAGGTAAAATCTGGTCATTGTAAAGGTTTATAAAAATAACTATTCATAACAGGTAACATCTGGGCACATTGTAAAGGTTTATACAAATAACTTCATAACAGGTAACATCTGGGCACATTGTAAAGGTTTATACAAATAACTATTCATAACAGGTAACATCTGGGCACATTGTAAAGGTTTATACAAATAACTATTCATAACAGGTAACATCTGGGCACATTGTAAAGGTTTATACAAATAACTATTCATAACAGGTAACATCTGTTTTACAAGATTCACAAGGAGGACAAGTTTCACCTTCCTTTCATTGAGGAGATCGGTAATGAAATTAATTATGCGATAACTTAAATTAGATTTAAAATTATATAACCTACATATGTGTTTCAAATTCTTTTTGTAACAAGAAAACATCCCTTCAACTTGCGAAAGTGAACATCAGTGTTTTACTGTATATAAGACGTGTTATTTTAACATCAGTGTAAACCACGGGGTTCAGGTTATCCTACATTAGGTCTATTTAACAACAGAAACTGAATCAAATGTAAAAGTAAAACACTGCTTAGTTTTTCACTCTATGAATTATATAAACTGATTAAAACTTATTAAAGCTAAAAAAAATTATGCATATTGCGATATATACATTTGTGATATTTTGATATATTGTGCTCTACATGTTGTGTTTGGAAACTGCTCTGTGAAACACTTCTCCATGATGTCAAGCTATGCGAAATCACCTTGCTTACAATGGACTGAGAAACACCAAACCTTTCAGCAAGATCACCCTGCAATAAATGAAAGGGTTAGTTCATCCAAAAATGAAAATTATGTCAGTAATTACTCACCCTCACGTTTTTCCAACCCCGTAACTGACAGAGTTTTCATTTTTGGGTGAACTAACCCTTTAAGATGCAGCTTCATCAGAGTCATCAGGAGCTGATACCAAGTGTGTAGCTGAAAGCTGTTGGTGTATCAATTGGTAAGGTGCTCGGCAACTGAATGGAATGCATCCAATGTCGACCCTGTGTAGAGCTGCCAAAGGTGGTCGTTTCTCAGCAGAGTTATGTAGTATGGCACTGGCTCGCTCAACGCATTGTGTTCCCATTTCAGATGTAGGTGGCTTCAGGTTGAGTTGAGATTTTGGAGCGTAGTTGTGGTCAGAGACAGATGGATCCTCCCATTGTGTTTCTGCATCACAGGTCTGGGGCATGTGGCTGTGATCATCCTCACAGTTGTCCACTGCAACACTGACGTCATCGATGATCTATGGAAATAATATAACCATAAACATTTTTACATTAGTACAAATATAGACTTAAAATAGATTTAAATAGTACTTTTTAAAATTAGATTTAAATTAGTACTTAAAATGTTCATTTAAATTAGTACTTAAAATGTTCATTTAAATTAGTACTTAAAATGTTCATTTAAATTAGTACTTAAAATGAGAATTAATTAATTTATGTTATGATGGCACTCATACTTAGAACAGTGTGAAAGATGCATTAAAAACGAGACAGTATACACACAATCTCCTAACTCTATGTAGGTCAATATCAATATCTGAATAAGAGATCTAGCAAGCTGGCCTCCTTACAGGAATAATGTGAGCTATTGTAAGACTGTAATGTACCATAATATATTGTACTATTGTGAATATGATAACAAGCACATAGATAGGTAAGTTAGCTTACCTGAATCTGACAACCTGTTCAGCACCCGTCGGGACTTTTTTACCAGAACATCGTAGCCGAGGCATTTCTCGGGGTAAGGGTGTTCGTTCGTCAGTCTGCTCCCCGTCCATAAACACACATGGTACGAACACACAGCACGAGGCTGAATCCAGCTTCTTATTCGCAGCTTCTTATTGACGCTATCCGTTCCACCTTAAATGACGCGAACTTCTGCGTTTGATGGCTTCTTATTGACGCTCAACTTAGGGACCGTGCGGTTTTTCTCTTTCGCGTTTTTTAACGGAATTGTGTTACTTTTGTGTCTATTTTCAGAATAAAAGTATAATAAAAAATGTTTAAATGCAAATAACACTGATATATCAGCGACAATGGACTGTAAAAATATAAAGGCACATACGGTATTCTTTAATTATTTTACATGTCATCAGCTCAATTTAGGGACCATGTGTTTTTTCTCTTATTTACACTTTTTAGGCACCCTGTTTATTGTAGGCCTATCTATTTTCCGAAAAGAATAATACACTATTTTGAAAGGTAAATAACAAATAATAATAACATAAAATGATTGTAAAAAAAATATAATGAGGCCTATACATCAATCTTTAATTAGGCTACTGCAAGTAACATAATTTGAATGTATTTAAAAATAAATATATTGAATACCTTTTTATTTTTATTTTTATTATTATTACAAATTAAAATTTCACAATAACCAGAGATTATGCTCCAGCTTGGATCCAGACCCTTATGAGGACTTCAGACACATTTGAAGAGATGAAACCTACTCCTGCAAGGACTCCAGAACATCAAACATGGATGATTATAAATAAATAAATGATCATTTTATCATTGCTTTAAAATGCACATTAATTTAGCTTAAAATGCATGAGTTTGTAAATACTAATTTGTTCTATCTTATAACTGTACTTTATATCTCATAAAATCCTACTGTGGTTTTGTAACAGAAATCTGCATTTTCTATAAAGCTGCTTTGAATTATGTATTGTGAAAAGTCTTATACAAATGAATGTATGTATAAATTAAATTGAACTGACTTGAAAGAGCCATTGCATTGTTACTGTACATTTTAAAGTTATGGACCCAATCTGACAACAATGCACTTTACACGTCCAATAATCCGCCTAATGTATTTGCTGCCCATTTCGCGGAGCTGTTTCTCAGCTGCCTCAGAGGGTGCGTTAAATTGGACATTATCCCATTATAGTAGAGCTACTACTCTAACGAAATCCAAATTTTAAGCACTTTTTACTGTGGAATAATTTTTTTATGAAGCTTTAAACTTGGTACCGTACACAATGTACAATAATCCGCCTAATGTATTTTCTGCCTATTTCGCGGCGCGTTTTCTCAGCTGCCTCAGAGGGTGCGTTAATTTGGACATTATCCCATTATAGTAGAGCTACTCCTCTAACGAAATCCAAATTTTCAGCACTTTTTACTGTGGAATTATTTTTTTATGAAGCTTTAAACTTCACACAATGTCCAATAATCCGCCTAATGTATTTTCTGCCCATTTCGCGGCGCTGTTTCTCAGCTGCCTCAGAGGGTGCGTTAAATTGGACATCATCCCATCATAGTAGAGCTACTCTTCTAACGAAATTCAAATTTTCAGCAGTTTTTACTGTGGAATTATTTTTCTATAAAGCTTTAAACTTAGTACTTTACACAATGTCCAATAATCCGCCTAATGTATTTTCTGCCGATTTCGCGGCGCTGTTTCTCAGCTGCCTCAGAGGGTGCGTTAAATTGGACATTATCCCATTATAGTAGAGCTACTCCTCTAACGAAATCCAAATTTTCAGCAGTTTTTACTGTGGAATTATTTTTTTATGAAGCTTTAAACTTCACACAATGTCCAATAATCCGCCTAATGTATTTTCTGCCCATTTCGCGGCGCTGTTTCTCAGCTGCCTCAGAGGGCTCAGAGGGTGCGTTCAATTGGACATTGTTAATAAGGTTCTGACTTTATCTTATGTTTGTGTTATTATAGTTATTATTTAGTTTACTGTAGTTTCACTTTCCACTTTCCACGTGCCCAGCAACAGTTAGGCCAATCAGCAATCCCCCTTATTTTTCTCCACCAATCAGACAGTTTCTACTAGCGCAACTCCGAACTGTTGTCAGTATGCATGTAAATTTCATCGGAGACACTCGCTCCATTCCTGATCCGATATATCTAGAGAAAATATCTTTATTCTTCAGTTCTGCTTCATGCGTCCATGAGAATGTGAGTCTATGTAAATATTGTTATCTTTTCCTTGCTTAGATTAATGGTGTATGTGTACGATTCTGTACACTTTACTTTGCCTATCGATGTGTGCTTTCCTGGAGCTAAATAACCAAACCAAATTTAGGCTACATGATAGTTTCACATTTTCCCATTTCTTTGATAATGTTTAGAGTGATTTCACCGTGTTTTTGGCTGTGCGCATCGTAAGCTTTAACTCTGATCACATGACACCAGCATGCGCTCTCTGCATGTTTTCGGATGTGGCGCGATTTATCCCCTTCTTAGCTAAATGTTATAACCACCAAATTATAGTATTTTGGTGGTTTCCAGCCAACCAGGCAGTTTAATAATTTATGTCTGTGCAATTCAAGATAGTATTGTATGTGCCATTTGTATATGTACTAGTTGTATAATGTTTGGCACTTTTGAGATTTGTTTATTGTTATATTCTATCCATTGTAGCGATTTAGAAATCTTCTTTTCATACCTCAATTGCATTTAATGTTACAATGGTGATGAATACTTATTATTCATGAGTCCACTTTTATTTTCTGTTTTATTTTAGAAACCATGAACAAAACTCACATCGTCTATGTCAAACTGTTTCATTAAAGAGTGGCATGAGAGTGTAAAATTCGTCCTCATTATTGTTCTGACCGGACAACCTGGGGAGATTGAAGATTTTGTATCAACCCTAAGTACAGTCCTTCTCAGAGGTCACAAGTTTGGGTCTCCTTCCTGACACCTCTTTTACATGGTCCTTCGAGCCGGAGCTTCAGTTTCCTCAGCTCTACAATGGATCACACTCGTCCGTGCCGTGATATCCGTCGGCCTCGCTACCTCGATGACTTTCTGGTGAATATCCCGCCACGTCGTCCTTCTTCTCTCACACTCCATGGCCACTCCAACGAGGGAGCAGCTTTTCAACCTCATGCTCCAGTCATCACTCCAGATCCAGTTGGACCTGCACCTCAGAACCTCAGCTCTGAAGCAGTCATGTCAGCTTTGCAGGAGATGAAAGAGGAGAACAACCAGCTCAGGCGAGATATGCAAATCCTCTTCAATTCTCTCTCCTTGAGATCAGCGCCTCAGCCTCAACACCTCGATCCAGGGCATTCTGCTCAGTTTGAGGATAGCGCCACCACATATATGCCTTATCATCTTCCTGAGAGAACATCCACTCCTAATCGCAATCTTCAAGCAGTAGTGGATGATCTTCCGCCCTGGCCTGACGCTGTACCAATTCCTCCCTGGAGCGAGCCTCTACCTCCTCCACCTCCAGCTGACGTGCCGCTACCTCCTCCGCCGCCTCCGGTGTCATATTTACCTTCATATGAGGCAGGGATTCACTCCACTCCAGCGTATGTAGAGCCGTATACTCTCCCTCACAATACATACTCTGTGGAGGCGACATACAGAGGTCCAAAGCCGGACATTCCATGTTTCACACATGATGATCCACGACAATTTGCCCGCCTCAAGATAGCGCTTGACAACCTCTTGCCTAGAGATGCAACTGAGCGGTTCAAATACCAAATACTAGTTGATCACCTCAAGTTCGAAGATGCGCTCCTCATTGCAGACTCCTACTGTAATAGTCCAACTCCCTACTCGAAGACAATGGCCTCACTGACTGAAATGTATGGGCAACCTCACAAACTAGCCCTGCAGCGCATCAATGAAGTCCTGGCCGAGCCTCCAATCAGAAGTGGGGATAGTCGAAGTTTTCGCCTCTTCGGCCTCAAAGTCAGAGCTCTGGTCGGTATGTTAGATCAACTGGGCAAGGAGGGCAATACTGAGCTGGATTGCGGGTCACACACCTCACGACTTCTGTCCAAGTTGCCGCATGAACTCAGAGCACAATTCAAGCGTTACATAGACCCCATCCGCACTCCGATACCTACCTTGGTGCACTTCTCTAATTGGCTTGAATACGAGGTCCGTGTTCAGGATGAGGACTATCAACCTTACCATTCACGGTCTCCACGAGACGAACATCAGAAGGGCTTCAAGCCCAAGTTGCAGAAGTCCAGTGCACGTCCTACCACAGTTTTGCTTGGCTCTGATCCTTCTCCTAATTCACCTGAGTCTTCGTCACAAGTTCGACCTCACGTCAGCACTAAACTTGAGAAACCTAAGAAGTATTGCCCCTTTTGTGACGACATTCAACATTACTTCAATCAGTGTCAAGAGTTTAAGAAGTTTTCCACTGATCAGAGAGCGTCATGGATCAAAACTGGCAAGCGCTGCTGGAGATGTGGCAGAAGTCACCTTGCTTCTCAATGCTATCTCAAGGCTAAGTGTCAGCAGTGTAATCAGACACATCTTGATATACTGCATGAGGTCAACACTCCCGCAACCAAATCAGCCCATCCAACCGCAGCGACTGGACAACCAGCTACCTACTACCTCGATCCAGACCTCAGGAGTAGCTGTGTATTGCTGAAGATGGTCAAAGTTCTTCTCCACAATGGCAAACACAGACTCGAGACTTATGCCATCCTCGATGATGGCTCTGAACGCACCATCTTGCTTCACAGTGCCGCTCAAGAGCTACATCTCAAGGGACAGAGTGAGGACTTAGCGCTCAGAACTATCCGTCAAGATGTGAAGACTGTTTCAGGAAAGTCAGTGTCATTTTCCATATCCTCATCTGCCCATCCTCAGAAACAATTTCGCATCCACAAAGCCTTCACTGCGGTAGAGCTTGGCCTTTCCAAGCATTCTCATCCTGTTGAGGCCCTACGGAAAACGTATCGTCATCTCAGAGGCCTCCCGCTACATTCAATCAGCCAAGGGCAGCCACTTCTCCTCATTGGTTCAGACTACCCCCATCTTCTCTCTCCAGTTGAGCCTGTGCACCTAGGCCCACCAGGGGGCCCCGCAGCATTGAAAACTCGTCTCGGCTGGACTCTGCAAGGTCCTGCCAAAGTCCTGCTGCACCAGACGTCCACCCCCCAGTGTCTCCTTATTAACACTCCCACTTCCTCTAATGACCTTCTCAATCACGTGTCCAGATTATGGGAGATGGACATTCTTCCCTATCGTAGCGAAAAGCTCATCACCAGGTCAAAACAGGATAAGGCGGCCATCAAACTGTTGGAGGAGAAGACAGTCAGAGTTAACATTGACAACGTGCAGAGATATGCCACCCCACTGCTCTGGAAGGAAGGTCTTCCTCCTCTCAGTGCCCCAAAGGAAGCTGTCCTGAGTCACCTACGAGGCACAGAGAGTCGTCTCGCCAAAGACCCAGTCAAGGCTGCATCATACAGCCAAGAAATCAAGAAACTGGTGGATTCGGGTTACATCAAGAGGCTCACATCACCTGAAGACCAGAGCAGGCAATCGTGGTATATTCCCCATCACATGGTCCATCACAATGGCAAAGACCGCATTGTCTTCAACTGCTCATTCACCTTCCAAAACACCAGCCTGAATGAACATCTACTTCCAGGGCCAACCCTAGGTTCCAGTATTCTTGGTGTCCTGCTCCGTTTCAGGCAATATCCCACTGCGGTGAGCAGCGACATTAAGGGCATGTTTCATCAGGTCCGCCTCCTGTCTGATGATCAGCCCTTCCTCCGCTTCCTTTGGAGGGACATGAACCGCAGCAACAAGCCTGACATCTACCAGTGGCAGGTGCTCCCTTTCGGCACCACCTGCAGTCCCTGCTGCGCGACCTTTGCCCTCCAAAAGCACGTCATTGACCACAGCAGCCTTGATGAAGATACTCGGTTTTCAGTGGAGAACTGTTTTTATGTAGACAATCTTCTTCAAAGCTTCCCAACCATCTCAGAAGCAAAGCAGCTCATCCACAAACTTCAGACTCTGCTCCAATCAGGTGGCTTTGAGCTGCGTCAATGGGCCACCAACGTTCCAGACATCATCAGTCATCTGCCGCCTGAACTCAAATCCGAGAGCAGAGATCTGTGGCTATCAATGGAGGGTGCAGATCCCCCAGAACGGACCCTAGGGCTGCACTGGCACTGCAAAACAGATACTCTCACCTATCGCCTTCGCCACACAAAGCAATCTGAGCCCACAATGCGCAGCATTTACCGAGTCCTAGCTCAACAATATGACCCTCTAGGACTGCTCATTCCCTACACCACTCGGGCCAAAATCCTGGTGCAGAGCCTCTGGGGAAAGAAACGGGACTGGGACGATCCTCATCTTCCCGAGGATCTGCTCCAGCTGTGGCAGGCGTGGGCGAGTGAACTTCCATTACTTCCTAACGTTACTGTAAATCGTTGTTATGTCCACTCAGATACCGACCTCCCAGCGACCTCCCAGAGCATCCACATTTTCTCAGATGCATCAGAGAGGGCCTATGGATCGGTCGCCTACCTGCGTACTGTCAGCGCCGATGATGATGTCCAGGTAGCGTTCCTAGCGGCCCGTTCCCGTGTTGCTCCAGTCCGCCAGCAGTCCATCCCGAGGCTGGAACTCTGCGCTGCCCACCTCGGGGCCCAGCTTGGTGCAGTCCTGAAACGAGAGCTCACAGTCTCCATCTCCTCCGTCACCTACTGGACCGACTCCACCACCGTGTTGGCTTGGTTGCTGTCTCCTTCCTGCCGCTACAAGGTGTTCGTTGGTGCCAGAGTTGCGGATATCCAGGAATTAACTGAGAGCAGCTCATGGCGCTATGTCCACTCCAGTGAGAATCCTGCTGACGATATAACTCGCGGACTGACCCTCTCACAGATCCAGAGTCACAGCCGCTGGAGATCTGGACCTGCCTTCCTTCATGAAAGTGAGTCAACCTGGTCTTCCTGTCCAGACATTACATGCCTTGATGATTCAGCAGAGCTGCGCAAAGCCAAGTTTTGTGGTGTCATCTCTACTTCCCCTCATCCACCTTTACCCGACACTAGCCAGTTTAGTAGCTTCCAAGAGCTGCTGGAAGCCACAGTTCGAGCATGTCACGGGGCGGCCACCGACTCTAAACCCACAGCTGAGTCTTTCAGACAAGCTGAACTCTCTCTCTTCAGACAAGTGCAAAGTGACTGTTTTCCAGAGGAGTTTGCTCTCATCTCCTCCCAAAAGCCCATTCCATCCAGCAGTAGGCTTATCACTTTGGCCCCAGAATACGACCCAGAGACTCAGTTAATCCGTGTCGGGGGCCGACTAAGACACTGTGAATCCCTCAGCTCAGGCACTTTGCATCCCTTTGTCTTAGACCCTCATCATCCCATCACAAAGTTGATCATTGCTGATTACGACAGCAAGCTTGCACATCCAGGCCCTGAAAGAGTCTTCGCTGAGCTACGCAGAAGGTTCTGGATCTTGCGAGGCAGAGAGGCTGTCCGCAAGCAGCAACACCACTGTACAGAGTGCCGCAAGTGGCGTAGCCAACCCATTATTCCCAAAATGGCCGACCTCCCGCCTTCCAGTCTAAGGTTACACCATCCAGCTTTCTACTCAACTGGCATGGACTGTTTTGGTCCTTTCCTCATTAAAATAGGGAGGCGCAATGAGAAGCGATGGGGCATAATATTCAAATGCCTCACCACACATGCAGTGTACCTAGATCTGCTGGCCAGCATGGACACTGACTCGTTCCTCATGAGTCTACGCCGTTTCATCTCTAGACGGGGAAAGCCTCATGAATTGCTGTCCGATCAAGGTACAAACTTTAAAGGTGGCAGCTCAGAACTTCAAGAGGCCTTCAACTCACTTGCCCCCGCTCTGCAGTCACAACTCGCTAGCCAGCAAATCCATTTCCGCTTCAACCCACCTAGTGCCCCTCATTTTGGGGGTTCCTGGGAGCGAGAAATCCGCACCATCAAGTCAGCGCTGCATGCCATACTGGGATCACAAACGGTCACCGAAGAGGTCCTCAGAACCATCCTTACTGAAGTTGAGAGCATTATCAACTCCAAACCGCTTGGTTACACCTCT
This sequence comes from Rutilus rutilus, assembly GCA_021464565.1. Classification (NCBI taxonomy): domain Eukaryota; kingdom Metazoa; phylum Chordata; class Actinopteri; order Cypriniformes; family Leuciscidae; genus Rutilus; species Rutilus rutilus. Next base: position 309,188 of record JAJAQA010000005.1, read on the forward strand.
TCTGATGTGGCAGACCCAGATCCAATCACTCCAAATGTGCTGCTGATGGGGCGGCTGGACCCATCTACTCCGCAGGTTGTTTACTCAGGTACAGAGCTCCTCAGTCGACGCAGATGGCGACACTGCCAGGTCTTAGCGGATCAGTTTTGGATCCATTTTATCAGGAACTACTTACCATCTCTCCAGAGCCGCTCCAAATGGCAACAAGACCAAGAAGACATCCGTATTGATGACATTGTTCTTGTTGTAGACCAGCAGCTTCCGCGTGCCTTGTGGCTTGTTGGCAAAGTCACAGAAGTTTTCCCTGGAGCTGATGGCAGGATTCGTATTGCTCAGATTCAGATCAAAGACAAATCCTACACTAGACCCGTCGCCAAGCTCATCAAGCTGCCTGCACTTCCTCGAGACATTCCTGACTGACTCGTGTTCAACTTTGCTGCCCAAAGTTGGGGGCGGCTGTTAATAAGGTTCTGACTTTATCTTATGTTTGTGTTATTATAGTTATTATTTAGTTTACTGTAGTTTCACTTTCCACTTTCCACGTGCCCAGCAACAGTTAGGCCAATCAGCAATCCCCCTTATTTTTCTCCACCAATCAGACAGTTTCTACTAGCGCAACTCCGAACTGTTGTCAGTATGCATGTAAATTTCATCGGAGACACTCGCTCCATTCCTGATCCGATATATCTAGAGAAAATATCTTTATTCTTCAGTTCTGCTTCATGCGTCCATGAGAATGTGAGTCTATGTAAATATTGTTATCTTTTCCTTGCTTAGATTAATGGTGTATGTGTACGATTCTGTACACTTTACTTTGCCTATCGATGTGTGCTTTCCTGGAGCTAAATAACCAAACCAAATTTAGGCTACATGATAGTTTCACATTTTCCCATTTCTTTGATAATGTTTAGAGTGATTTCACCGTGTTTTTGGCTGTGCGCATCGTAAGCTTTAACTCTGATCACATGACACCAGCATGCGCTCTCTGCATGTTTTCGGATGTGGCGCGATTTATCCCCTTCTTAGCTAAATGTTATAACCACCAAATTATAGTATTTTGGTGGTTTCCAGCCAACCAGGCAGTTTAATAATTTATGTCTGTGCAATTCAAGATAGTATTGTATGTGCCATTTGTATATGTACTAGTTGTATAATGTTTGGCACTTTTGAGATTTGTTTATTGTTATATTCTATCCATTGTAGCGATTTAGAAATCTTCTTTTCATACCTCAATTGCATTTAATGTTACAATGGTGATGAATACTTATTATTCATGAGTCCACTTTTATTTTCTGTTTTATTTTAGAAACCATGAACAAAACTCACATCGTCTATGTCAAACTGTTTCATTAAAGAGTGGCATGAGAGTGTAAAATTCGTCCTCATTATTGTTCTGACCGGACAACCTGGGGAGATTGAAGATTTTGTATCAACCCTAAGTACAGTCCTTCTCAGAGGTCACAAGTTTGGGTCTCCTTCCTGACACCTCTTTTACAGACATGATCCCATTATAGTAGAGCTACTCCTCTAACGAAATCCAAATTTTAAGCACTTTTTACAATGGAATTCTTTTTTTATGAAGCTTTAAATTTGGTACTTTACACAATGTACAATAATCCGCCTAATGTATTTTCTGCCCATTTCGCGGCGCTGTTTCTCAGCTGCCTCAGAGGGTGCGTTAAATTGGACATTAGCCCCTTATAGTAGAGCTACTCCTCTAACGAAATCCAAATTTTCAGCAGTTTTTACTGTGGAATTATTATTTTTTTCTTTTTTTGAAGCTTTAAACTTGGTACTTTACAATGTACAATAATCCGCCTAATGTATTTTCTGCCCATTTCGCGGCGCTGTTTCTCAGCTGCCTCAGAGGGTGCGTTCAATTGGACATTATCCCATTATAGTAGAGCTACTCCTCTAACGAAATCCAAATTTTAAGCACTTTTTACTGTGGAATTATTTTTTTATGAAGCTTTAAACTTCACACGTCCAATAATCCGCCTAATGTATTTGCTGCCCATTTCGCGGCGCTGTTTCTCAGCTGCCTCCGAGGGTGCGTTAAATTGGACATCATCCCATAATAGTAGAGCTACTCTTCTAACGAAATCCAAATTTTCAGCAGTTTTTACTGTGGAATTATTTTTCTATGAAGCTTTAAACTTAGTACTTTACACAATGTCCAATAATCCGCCTAATGTATTTTCTGCCCATTTCGCGGCGCTGTTTCTCAGCTGCCTCAGAGGGTGCGTTAAATTGGATATTATCCCATTATAGTAGAGCTACTCCCCTTACGAAATCCAAATTTTCAGCAGTTTTTACTGTGGAATTATTTTTTTATGAAGCTTTAAACTTCGCACAATGTCCATAAATCCGCCTGGATTTCGTTAGCGGATTAGCTCTACTATAATGGGATAATGTCCATTTTAACGCACCCTCTGAGGCAGCTGAGAAACAGCGCCGCGAAATGGGCAGAAAATACATTAGGCGGATTATTGGACATTGTGTAAAGTACCAAGTTTAAAGCTTCATAGAAAAATAATTCCACAGTAAAAACTGCTGAAAATTTGGATTTCGTTAGAGGAGTAGGTCTACTATAATGGGATGATGTCCAATTGAACGCACCCTCTGAGGCAGCTGAGAAACAGCGCCGCGAAATGGGCAGAAAATACATTAGGCGGATTAATGGACATTGTAAAGTACCAAGTTTAAAGCTTCAAAAAAAAAAAAAAAAAAATTCCACAGTAAAAAGTGCTTAAAATTTGGATTTCGTTAGAGGAGTAGCTCTACTATAATGGGATTATGTCCAATTGAACGCACCCTCTGAGGCAGCTGAGAAACAGCGCTGCGAAATGGGCAGAAAATACATTAGGCGGATTATTGGACATTGTGTGAAGTTTAAAGCTTCATAAAAAAATAATTCCACAGTAAAAACTGCTGAAAATTTGGATTTCGTAAGGGGAGTAGCTCTACTATAATGGGATAATATCCAATTTAACGCACCCTCTGAGGCAGCTGAGAAACAGCGCCGCGAAATGGGCAGAAAATACATTAGGCGGATTATTGGACATTGTAAAGTACCAAGTTTAAAGCTTCAAAAAAATAAAAAAATAATAATTCCACAGTAAAAACTGCTGAAAATTTGGATTTCGTTAGAGGAGTAGCTCTACTATAATGGGCTAATGTCCAATTTAACGCACCCTCTGAGGCAGCTGAGAAACAGCGCCGCGAAATGGGCAGAAAATACATTAGGCGGATTATTGTACATTGTGTAAAGTACCAAATTTAAAGCTTCATAAAAAAATAATTCCATAGTAAAAAGTGCTTAAAATTTGGATTTCGTTAGAGGAGTAGCTCTACTATAATGGGATCATGTCCAATTGAACGCACCCTCTGAGGCAGCTGAGAAACAGCGCCGCGAAATGGGCAGAAAATACATTAGGCGGATTATTGGACATTGTGCGAAGTTTAAAGCTTCATAAAAAAATAATTCCACAGTAAAAACTGCTGAAAATTTGGATTTCGTAAGGGGAGTAGCTCTACTATAAGGGGCTAATGTCCAATTGAACGCACCCTCTGAGGCAGCTGAGAAACAGCGCCGCGAAATGGGCAGAAAATACATTAGGCGGATTATTGTACATTGTAAAGTACCAAGTTTAAAGCTTCAAAAAAATAAAAAAATAATAATTCCACAGTAAAAACTGCTGAAAATTTGGATTTCGTTAGAGGAGTAGCTCTACTATAATGGGCTAATGTCCAATTTAACGCACCCTCTGAGGCAGCTGAGAAACAGCGCCGCGAAATGGGCAGAAAATACATTAGGCGGATTATTGTACATTGTGTAAAGTACCAAATTTAAAGCTTCATAAAAAAATAATTCCATAGTAAAAAGTGCTTAAAATTTGGATTTCGTTAGAGGAGTAGCTCTACTATAATGGGATCATGTCCAATTGAACGCACCCTCTGAGGCAGCTGAGAAACAGCGCCGCGAAATGGGCAGAAAATACATTAGGCGGATTATTGGACATTGTGCGAAGTTTAAAGCTTCATAAAAAAATAATTCCACAGTAAAAACTGCTGAAAATTTGGATTTCGTAAGGGGAGTAGCTCTACTATAATGGGCTAATGTCCAATTGAACGCACCCTCTGAGGCAGCTGAGAAACAGCGCCGCGAAATGGGCAGAAAATACATTAGGCGGATTATTGTACATTGTAAAGTACCAAGTTTAAAGCTTCAAAAAAATAAAAAAATAATAATTCCACAGTAAAAACTGCTGAAAATTTGGATTTCGTTAGAGGAGTAGCTCTACTATAATGGGCTAATGTCCAATTTAACGCACCCTCTGAGGCAGCTGAGAAACAGCGCCGCGAAATGGGCAGAAAATACATTAGGCGGATTATTGTACATTGTGTAAAGTACCAAATTTAAAGCTTCATAAAAAAATAATTCCATAGTAAAAAGTGCTTAAAATTTGGATTTCGTTAGAGGAGTAGCTCTACTATAATGGGATCATGTCCAATTGAACGCACCCTCTGAGGCAGCTGAGAAACAGCGTCGCGAAATGGGCAGAAAATACATTAGGCGGATTATTGGACATTGTGCGAAGTTTAAAGCTTCATAAAAAAATAATTCCACAGTAAAAACTGCTGAAAATTTGGATTTCGTAAGGGGAGTAGCTCTACTATAAGGGGCTAATGTCCAATTGAACGCACCCTCTGAGGCAGCTGAGAAACAGCGCCGCGAAATGGGCAGAAAATACATTAGGCGGATTATTGTACATTGTAAAGTACCAAGTTTAAAGCTTCAAAAAAATAAAAAAAAAATAATTCCACAGTAAAAACTGCTGAAAATTTGGATTTCGTTAGAGGAGTAGCTCTACTATAATGGGCTAATGTCCAATTTAACGCACCCTCTGAGGCAGCTGAGAAACAGCGCCGCGAAATGGGCAGAAAATACATTAGGCGGATTATTGTACATTGTGTAAAGTACCAAATTTAAAGCTTCATAAAAAAATAATTCCATAGTAAAAAGTGCTTAAAATTTGGATTTCGTTAGAGGAGTAGCTCTACTATAATGGGATCATGTCCAATTGAACGCACCCTCTGAGGCAGCTGAGAAACAGCGCCGCGAAATGGGCAGAAAATACATTAGGCGGATTATTGGACATTGTGCGAAGTTTAAAGCTTCATAAAAAAATAATTCCACAGTAAAAACTGCTGAAAATTTGGATTTCGTAAGGGGAGTAGCTCTACTATAAGGGGCTAATGTCCAATTGAACGCACCCTCTGAGGCAGCTGAGAAACAGCGCCGCGAAATGGGCAGAAAATACATTAGGCGGATTATTGTACATTGTGTAAAGTACCAAATTTAAAGCTTCATAAAAAAATAATTCCACTGTAAAAAGTGCTTAAAATTTGGATTTCGTTAGAGGGGTAGCTCTACTATAATGGGATCATGTCCAATTGAACGCACCCTCTGAGGCAGCTGAGAAACAGCGCCGCGAAATGGGCAGAAAATACATTAGGCGGATTATTGGACATTGTGTGAAGTTTAAAGCTTCATAAAAAAATAATTCCACAGTAAAAAGTGCTTAAAATTTGGATTTCGTTAGAGGAGTAGCTCTACTATAATGGGATAATGTCCAATTTAACGCACCCTCTGAGGCAGCTGAGAAACAGCGCCGCGAAATGGGCAGAAAATACATTAGGCGGATTATTGTACATTGTGTACGGTACCAAGTTTAAAGCTTCATAAAAAAATTATTCCACAGTAAAAAGTGCTTAAAATTTGGATTTCGTTAGAGTAGTAGCTCTACTATAATGAGATAATGTCCAATTTAACGCACCCTCTGAGGCAGCTGAGAAACAGCGCCGCGAAATGGGCAGCAAATACATTAGGCGGATTATTGGACGTGTAAAGTGCATTGTTGTCAGATTGGGTCCATAACTTTAAAATGTACAGTAACAATGCAATGGCTCTTTCAAGTCAGTTCAATTTAATTTATACATACATTCATTTGTATAAGACTTTTCACAATACATAATTCAAAGCAGCTTTATAGAAAATGCAGATTTCTGTTACAAAACCACAGTAGGATTTTATGAGATATAAAGTACAGTTATAAGATAGAACAAATTAGTATTTACAAACTCATGCATTTTAAGCTAAATTAATGTGCATTTTAAAGCAATGATAAAATGATCATTTATTTATTTATAATCATCCATGTTTGATGTTCTGGAGTCCTTGCAGGAGTAGGTTTCATCTCTTCAAATGTGTCTGAAGTCCTCATAAGGGTCTGGATCCAAGCTGGAGCATAATCTCTGGTTATTGTGAAATTTTAATTTGTAATAATAATAAAAATAAAAATAAAAAGGTATTCAATATATTTATTTTTAAATACATTCAAATTATGTTACTTGCAGTAGCCTAATTAAAGATTGATGTATAGGCCTCATTATATTTTTTTACAATCATTTTATGTTATTATTATTTGTTATTTACCTTTCAAAATAGTGTATTATTCTTTTCGGAAAATAGATAGGCCTACAATAAACAGGGTGCCTAAAAAGTGTAAATAAGAGAAAAAACACATGGTCCCTAAATTGAGCTGATGACATGTAAAATAATTAAAGAATACCGTATGTGCCTTTATATTTTTACAGTCCATTGTCGCTGATATATCAGTGTTATTTGCATTTAAACATTTTTTATTATACTTTTGTTCTGAAAATAGACACAAAAGTAACACAATTCCGTTAAAAAACGCGAAAGAGAAAAACCGCACGGTCCCTAAGTTGAGCGTCAATAAGAAGCCATCAAACGCAGAAGTTCGCGTCATTTAAGGTGGAACGGATAGCGTCAATAAGAAGCTGCGAATAAGAAGCTGGATTCAGCCTCGTACACACAGCGCTTGGGTGAACACTTCAAGTTTAGCGCCTTCCGCCATTGCCTCAGGTGCTCCTCGTGTAAATCGTAAAGTACAGCACAACATTCCGATCGCTTTAGCCTACATTGTGTTCGAAACACCGTTGATTAAATTGTTCTATCCTCTTAATCCAATTGTTATGGTAGCCCCTAACTGAGCATATAATACTTTACATATTTTACCGTTACAACTATAGAATTACGCTAGAAACTAGCGTAGGTCCTTTCAGCCGGAAGTTGAAGTCCCGCTTAGCCGGAAGTAAGATGACAAAATGAGCGTAATGGCGTCGCCCTTGTTGTCATGGAAAATAAGGTGAATAAACTTCACTTGAATACATGAAGATTGGATTAAGATCCGGTCTAATGGTGCGTTCAAGTCATCTCGTATAGATCGTATTTACGAGTTGAACGCACATGAACGCCACCACAATGTCGTAAATACCAGTGGGGAGCTCGGGATTTTCTGTACGATCTGTACGAGTTGGGGGCGTGTCAGTGATTAACATGGCGGAATACACAATACGTAAAGGTATGTATTTAGCTGTGATATTGTCAGGCTTTTCTATTTACAACGCAGTTAGCTAATCCCCAACACAGAATATGATAGAATTATAATATAACAATGCAACATATAATGATGAGCTGGCAGTGGCTTCATAAATTAATTAAAAACATAAGAATACAAAGTACACTTGATGCACATTTCTTTGTTCTTCATTTTCTAGAACAAGAGTTTAAGCATCTTACTGTATTTTTGTGTAATTAATTAAGAGAATACTGCGCCATCTTGCTCCGACGAAAGTGACTTGAACGCACATGCAGTTATAAGCACGACTTCCCACCTCGTACATACGAACTTCCCAGGAGTACTTGAACGCACCATTACTCATTTTAGCTTCTCCTTTGTTTCAAACTTTCGATTTTCATTAAACAACAGCAACAACAATAGATAAGCTGTTCATGTCTGTCAGGTCACGTTTTTGTAGCATACCAAAATACAAGCATGAATGTCTTGCATGTATTGCATCATCATTCATATTATTTTGTTGTTGCATTTCTTCCCTTTCAGTAGATACTACTTCAGATCCATCCCCACTTCTTGACTCAGTGAAACTGTACAACATAATAGTCACTGGTCATAAACATATTCACTGAGAATAATTACACACTTACACAAATACGCTCCTTATAGCCTTCAGTCTGAGTCGCGAGTGGCATTGTACTGAACACATACTGTCTATCACCTTTCTTTTGTAAGAAATCATCCTTTATGAACCAGTTAGTGGAAATGTATCAAACTGGTGAGTCATTTGTCTGCCTTACTTAATCGTATACTTTTTAAAACAATATCCTTTTTCAGAGAGAAGATGTATAAAAACGTGGATTAAACATAATCCACAAAATATTCCTAGCAAAATTCAATAATAAATAGCTAAACATCTTAGTGTGGTGATGTCTGAAAATAATCCAATGTAAACATCCTGTTCATCTTCATTACTTCCTTGTTAAATCATAAAACCACAACTAACTTTTATGAATTGATAACCTAATGACGCATCACGCAATCACCAGATTGAGAGTGGATAAAGTTGTCCTGTTCTTATCGGTCTTACATCACACAACATACATCGGTCATACATCAGTCTGACATAACCGTTCTGTAAAAGATTTGATTCAGTGTATTATTTGCTGTTTTTTCCCCATGACAAAGAACTCTTATCACACTTCTTTTGAACATAAAATGAAATAAAAAGAAGCAAACAATGTCTCTAACTCAGTCTGCTGGACAGTAATCAGTAATTATCTCCATAATTCACAACTATAATGGCCTAATATACTAATTTCCAATGCCAAGTGTGAAAGACATCAAATAGATTTTTCTTTTCTGTTTTTGGCTGTTATTATTTTTTACTTTATATATCTATGTAAACAAGAAGAAACAAGAAGTGTTATTGTGCAAAAGGCTCAAGTGATGTGAACATGGACAGAGCATGTACAGAGAGTGTTCGTTCAGACCACGCCCCTTTTCTGACATGTTGCGACATGCCCTGGCTTGCAGAGAACGGCTGTCAGTTTAGTTTCAGTTTCAGTTAAGCTAATCATCGCATTGTGTTCGTGTGCGTCAGTGACCACAAGTAAGTTGAAACTATATCATATAGATAAGTTTATATTAGTAATTTATGTTAAGGTTTATAGTCAGTGACAGCCTTTATATCTGTTGTATGTGTAACTTATATGTTATTCTCATTGTGGTTACGTTTCGGGACATGTTTAGCACTGTTTATTTAAGTGACTAGAGATAGTTATTCAGTTAACTAAATTGTGTTTATGTAAGTAATATTGATGTTTATTTCCTTTCATTTAGAACCACACCTACACTGTAAGTTTATGAGAAATAGTGCCTGTGCATCTGTATTTTAGAAGTATATTTATTAAAACCATTCAACGACTATCCCTGCCTTCCGTGTCCTGACTAGACACCCCATATTGTTGACAAATTTCCTTAACCAGTAGATCTCCATTACAATTTATGGTCCTTCGAGCCGGAGTAGAGTCAACGATATGGCAACCAGTAAAGAAGGAATCAGCCTCCCTGTTTCACCGGTGCGCCCCAAACGCTCAGTGCAACGCCCAAGATATCTGGATGATTTTTTAGTCGAATATCCAGATCAGCATAGCTTAGCGCAGATGCACAGGCACGAAGAGGAGAGGGAGCTACGTAGTCCTGCTAGAAGCATATCCTCAATGCCACCAATGCATAATGCAAATGAAGCCATTGTTCATCAAGCTTTGGAGACAGCGCGGCAACAGAGTGAAACGGCTAAGAAACAAACAGAGCTTTTGGAGTTTTTCCTGCAGCATCACTCCCCTCGGACCTCAGCTCAGTCGTCAAGGAGGTCATCACGGCATCAGACCCCAGTACGCCAACTCTACCCAGACAGAGGAGGTGAACCACAGCCTTCGCCAGCCCTTGTTCCTCACCACCACAGAACTGAGGATAACCCAAGCATAGCTGCAGAACTAACCCATCAGCTAGAACAAATGACACTTCCTCCGTCTCTCAGCCGAGTCACTCAACCCCCTCAGCATACACTCGTTCCACGCTATGACGTTCAAGCTATCAAGCAGGATTCTGAACATGATCCACCGGCTCACCTTCAGCCCAGCCATCCCAGAGAGTCAACCCAGGGTCTACAGCCATCAGTAGGCTTGTTAAGAAATGCCACATCATATAGCTCACTCTCGTCCTACCCTATATCGGGTAATTGTAAGCCCAATGCAGCTACACCCGGCAGCCAACACGAGAAAGGTAGGGAGCCTCAGTTGGGAAATCCACATCTGGTGCCACCTGAGCCTCATACATCACATCTCCCACATGTGGCTCCTCCCAGATCGCTACATGTAAATCCAGCTTTCGATCAGATGATGCCTCTACCTGTGCACCAGTCAATCCATCAGCCTCCTTATGTACCCCAACCTTTCTACCAAGGGAATCCAGCCATGCTGGCCCATTATCCATCCACCGGGTATCAGCATACACCCCCCAATATAGAAGGCCCAACATTTCCTGACTTTACCAAGGAGGACAGAGCTCAATATGTGGAGCTACGCCTTTCCCTTAGCACACTCCTCCATCCTTCTCAGTCCGAGCATTACAAGTATGCCATCTTGCTGAAACATGTCAAGGTGCCACATGCACATCGCCTAGTGCTAGCTCATGCAGAGTCTAGTATGCCCTACTCTGAAGCTCTGAAAGCACTGGATGAACGCTATGGACGTCCATATCAGTTTGTGCTGAAGGAGATAGAGGACATGGAACGCCTACCCCCCATCCGAGATGATAGAGCTCTCGACGAGTTCTCCATCAGAGTGCAGTCGCTGGTAGGGATGCTGAAAGCTCTCCGAGGTGAAGGCCATGAGGAACTCCACTGCGGCTCCAATGTGAAGCGCCTTCTAAGCAGGCTCCCCAAGCACCAGCAAGAGAGATTTCGTCGTCAACAGTATAGGAAGGACCCGGATAAACTGAAGCTAACGCTCATTGAATTTTCAGAGTGGCTGAAGGCAGAAGTCAGATGCCTGGACATTGAGCCCTCACTTCAAGCTCACAGTGAGAAGGATAAGAGAGAATTTAAGCAGCAGAAGTCCAAGGTTAAGATTACTACGGTTATGCATGGGACAGACAGTTCCAGTAACCATCCATCCGACACGCCCTCTCAAGCAGCTCATTCTATGCGAACCCAAGGGAAGGGTAAGATATCCTGCCCTTACTGTGAGGCAGAACACTACCTCAGCCAATGTGAGAGCTTCGCTAAACTTACCAAAGCTGAGATGGTGGACTGGATTAAAGTCAAGAGGAGGTGCTGGAGATGCGGACGTTCTCACCTAGCTTCTGCTTGTGACCTCAAGAAGCCGTGTCGCCTTTGTAAGTCGAAACACCTCTCCGTCCTTCACGAGGTCAACCAGAGGAGTGGGAACGAGCCCACCATCACATCGACAGCAGAGACTCACTACCTGGATCAGCCAAATAGATATAGCCAGGTGCTGTTAAAGATTGTCAGAGTCAATTTGCAATACCAGGATAAAGTGCTTGACACGTATGCAGTGCTGGATGATGGCTCTGAGAGAACCATTCTGCTTTCGTCTGCAGCACGCCACCTAGGAGTACAGGGTCAAGTAGAAGACCTCACACTCCGTACTATCCGCCAAGACATCAAGATACTGTCAGGCTCACGTGTGTCCTTTACGATCACTCCAGCTTCCCAACCAACAAAGAGGTTCTCCATTCAAGGCGCATTCACAGGTGAACACCTAGGCCTCTCTCAGTACAGTTACCCGGTTACCCAGCTCCAGAGAAGATATCGCCATCTACAAGGTCTGGCAATCCCACCCATCGATGGTGCTCAACCAACCCTCCTGATTGGATCGGATAATGCTGATCTGATCGTTCCGATTGAGCCAGTGCATCTTGGTCCCCCTGGTGGTCCTGCAGCAGTCAAGACTAAGCTCGGTTGGACACTTCAGGGTCCAGCAAAATACCTGCAGCAACAGCTTCCCACCACACAGTGCTTGTTCACCACAGTTTCCTCCCCTTCTGCTGAGCTGTTCAGTCAAGTTGAACGGTTGTGGCAGTTAGATACACTGCCTTTCAAAAGTGAGAGATTGGTGACCAGATCCAGACAGGACAAGTACTCAGTGGACCTATTAGAGGCCGAGACCATCCGTGTAGAAGTAAACGGAGTGCATCGGTACGCTACACCCCTTCTACGAGTCCCAAACATGCCCAAGCTGCAAGTTTCAAAGGAAGTTGTGATGAAGAACCTGCGAAACACAGAGAAGAGGTTAGTACAAGACCCACTGCGTGCATCTACCTACCAGGAGGAGATCAAGAAACTTGAGATTGCTGGGTACGCCACCAAGATTGACTCCTGCGAGGTGGACTCATCCGAGGAGTCGTGGTTTCTGCCCCACCACATGGTCAGACACAATGGCAAGGAGCGGATTGTTTTCAACTGCAGCTTCCAGCTTGGCAGACAAAGTTTGAATAACTACCTCCTTCCTGGTCCAGCCTTAGGACCCTCACTCCTTGGAGTCCTCCTGCGCTTCAGGGAGCATCGAGTCGCAGTAAGTGGAGACATTAAAGGGATGTTTCACCAGGTCCGCCTGCTGGACAGAGACAAGCCCTTGCTGAGGTTCCTTTGGAGGGATCTAAAAACGGACAAACAACCATCAGTGTACCAGTGGGAGGTTCTGCCGTTCGGGACGACGTGCAGTCCCTGCTGCGCGATCTTTGCTCTTCAGAAACACGTCAATGAGTCCAGTCAACCAGGAGAAAATGTCCGCCACAGTGTAGAACAGTGTTTCTACGTCGACAACTGCCTGCAGAGTCTACCCACCGTAGTAGAAGCCAGGAACCTTGTGACGAAGCTTAGAACCATTCTAGCTGCAGGTGGCTTCGATATTCGTCAATGGGCCAGTAACCAGCCAGAGGTGATTCGCAACTTGCCTAAGGAGGCCAAGTCTGACAGCAGCGAAAGATGGGTTTCTCAGACGCATGGTGAAGCTCAAGAAATGACGCTAGGCCTCAGTTGGCACTTCATGGAGGATACACTCCATTACAGGCATCGCCCGGTTTCCCCAAGCCAGACGACCATGCGAAATATCTATAAGATACTAGCAAGCCAGTATGATCCCCTAGGTCATATCCTGCCTTTCACGACAAGGGCCAAAGTTTTGGTCCAGAGACTGTGGGCCAAAGACCGTGACTGGGACGACCCAAACTTACCGGTCGACCTCCTGCAAGCCTGGAATTCATGGGAAGAAGAGCTCCCTCAGCTCCCAACGGTTAGTCTCTCCCGGAGCTACTTCCCACTGGACGTGGATGTAAGTGCCATCACCCTCGAGCTTCACGTATTCTGTGATGCATCAGAGTCCGCCTACGGGTCAGTTGCTTACCTACGTGGTGAGGATCCTCATGGCCAAGTCCATGTAGCCTTTGTGCTGGCACGTTCAAGAGTGGCACCGAAGAAACAACAGTCAATGCCACGCCTTGAGCTCTGTGCCGCCCTTACCGGAGCTCAGCTTGCCCAGATGATCCAGAGAGAGCTCACCCTTCAGTTGAGGGACACAGTGCTGTGGTCTGACTCCACCACAGTACTTGCCTGGATACAGTCAGAGTCCTGCAGATACAAGGTGTTTGTAGGGACTCGTGTATCTGAGATTCAGGAGTTGACGGATCACCGGTCATGGAGGTATGTGGACACACAGAATAACCCCGCAGATGCTATCACCAGAGGGATGACACTATCCAACCTAGCCAAGCCAAACCAATTCAGCCAAGGTCCTGCCTTCCTTCGGCTACCACGTGAGAGTTGGCCAGCCGCAACTTCTTTCGTGGAGGTCCCAGATGAGTCAGAGATGAAGAGGTCTGCGTTCTGTGGCATCATGTCAGCCATTACTGCTCCAGAGATCCCAGCCGCTGAAGACCACTCTACCTTTGAAGATCTCCTTGAGGCAACGAGTAGGTCACTGCATGGGGCGGCCTCCCAATCAAGCGCCCTTAGTGCAGATGACTATGCAGAAGCAGAACTCAGAATCCTTCAGAGAGCACAATATGATAGCTTTCCAGACGAAGTCAAGTGCCTACAAACAGGGAAAGCACTTTCATCCAGCAGTCGGCTCTTGTCACTTGCTCCAGAGTACGACATCTCTAGGGGTCTTATCCGAGTAGGTGGTAGATTGCGACGTTCTACTAGTCTGGAAGAAGGTATCGTACACCCAATTGTGCTGGAACCCAAGCACCATATTACCAAACTTATCATACGACAGTATGACAACAAGTTACTCCATTCTGGATCGGAGAGGGTCTTCGCAGAGCTCCGGCGCAAGTTTTGGATCCTCCAAGGCCGAGAAGCTGTGCGTCGTCATCAGAGATCCTGCCCGGAGTGCCAGAAATGGAGAGCAAAGCCTGCTATTCCTAAGATGGCAGATCTGCCCCCTTGTCGTCTCCGCCTCCTGAAGCCTCCATTTTATTCAACAGGAGTAGATTGCTTTGGCCCGTTCCAGGTCAAGCGAGGTCGGAGTACGGAAAAGAGATGGGGAATTGTTTTTAAGTGTATGACCACCAGGTGCAGTCACCTAGATGTGCTGCCCAACATGGATACCGACTCGTTCCTTATGTCACTCAGAAGGTTCGTGGCTAGACGGGGAACTCCCTTCGAGCTTCTCTCTGACTGTGGGACCAATTTCCGCGGAGGGGAGCACGAGCTCAAGGCAAGTTTTGAGGCCATGTGTGAAGAGCTGCAGACCAAGTTGGCTAAGCACCAGATCCGTTTCCAGTTCAACCCACCAAATGCACCTCACTTTGGTGGAGCCTGGGAGCGGGAAGTCAGATCCATTAAGGCTGCACTCTATGTTACTCTGGGAGCACAGACAGTGACCGAAGAAGTCTTGCAGACAGTCCTGATTGAGGTAGAGGGAATCCTCAACTCCAAGCCACTGGGCTATGTGTCGACAGATGTAGCTGATGTGGATCCTGTAACCCCCAACTACCTCCTCATGGGGCGGCCCGACTCTTCGCTTCCTCAAGTGGTGTACCCTGAGTCTGAGATTCTCAGTCGAAGAAGATGGCGTCACAGTCAGGTGTTAGCTGACCAGTTTTGGACCCATTTCATACGAAACTACTTGCCTTTCTTGCAATCAAGGCAGAAATGGGTAAAGGACACAGAGAACCTCACTGTGGGTACAGTGGTGATGGTAATTGACCAAAGGTTACCTCGTGCATTGTGGCCTGTGGGACGAGTCACGAAGACCATTAAGAGTGTCGATGGGAAAGTGAGGACTGCTGAGGTGCAGGTAGATGGGAGGACCTACACCAGACCAGTGGCCAAGCTCATTGAGCTGCCAGCCATACCGGATAATGCCTCGACAGCAGCTCCTGTGGATAGTTGAGCCTCTCCAGGAGATAATTCACACCGTGAATTATGGGGCGGCTGTGCAAAAGGCTCAAGTGATGTGAACATGGACAGAGCATGTACAGAGAGTGTTCGTTCAGACCACGCCCCTTTTCTGACATGTTGCGACATGCCCTGGCTTGCAGAGAACGGCTGTCAGTTTAGTTTCAGTTTCAGTTAAGCTAATCATCGCATTGTGTTCGTGTGCGTCAGTGACCACAAGTAAGTTGAAACTATATCATATAGATAAGTTTATATTAGTAATTTATGTTAAGGTTTATAGTCAGTGACAGCCTTTATATCTGTTGTATGTGTAACTTATATGTTATTCTCATTGTGGTTACGTTTCGGGACATGTTTAGCACTGTTTATTTAAGTGACTAGAGATAGTTATTCAGTTAACTAAATTGTGTTTATGTAAGTAATATTGATGTTTATTTCCTTTCATTTAGAACCACACCTACACTGTAAGTTTATGAGAAATAGTGCCTGTGCATCTGTATTTTAGAAGTATATTTATTAAAACCATTCAACGACTATCCCTGCCTTCCGTGTCCTGACTAGACACCCCATATTGTTGACAAATTTCCTTAACCAGTAGATCTCCATTACAGTTATGAAAACATTAATCACAGAAGACTTTCATATGTTGCATTCGTTTCAGCAAGTAAAGATACCTTTACCCCAGTTTACAGCTTGCTCATGCAAGAGACTGTAGTTGCCCTCACGATAATGATTTTGAGAACAACTGAGGCACAATTGTGGGTTTGGAATCTGATCAGCTGCTGTCTTACATTAATGTGCCTGTGGGATGTCAGGAACTCAATTCATGCTTATCTCATAACAGGGAACCAGCTCTCTCCAAAGACATTCTGTGAATTCATAATCGTACTAACCCAAATAATAGGCAAAGTGGTGTTGCGGGTATTTCAAAAGTGAGCTTCAGTGAAAGGAGGAGTACTAACAACATTAGTCACTTGAAAAACTAATTTCTTTTGTACAACATCTTGTTGACACATAACAGTAAAATACTTAATGTTAAGGTCTGAATGGAACCCATTTAGGCTACCCATGAGCATTAATACATAGAGGCAGGAAGAAGTACTTTAGAAACCAGCCTTTATTAATTTTTAAGAGATTGGGTTTGGGGCTGGGTCCGTGGGACTGTTTCTGGGGGACGAGTCTGAGGGAAGAACAGTAGACAATGGTAAGGAGAATGCAGAAGAAAAAAGTTAGGCAAAATAAAAAGTGAATCCCCAGAAACAGTCCCACGGACCCAGCCCCAAACCCCATCTCTGCAATAATAATTAATAGAGGCTGGTTTCTAAAGTACTTCTTCCTGACTCTATCTAGCCTATTCATGCTCATGGGTAGCCTAAATGGGTTCCATTCATACCTTAACATTAAGTATTTTACTGTTATGTGTCAACAAGATTCAACAAGACATTTTCACCTGGCTATACCCAATGTTTAGATCTGTTGTGGTATTTATGCAAATTAGCACATACGTAATTAAATTATGCACCGTTTGTCTATGTTAATAAACCATTTTAAAAAACTTGTAATACATTTTTTGTTTGTCTTGATGTAAGCAATCAACACAGTAATTTTCATGGTGATATCTAAAGGTTAAAATGTTTACCCTATTAACATAAAAAAAAGAATGAATAGGCGTATGAATAGGCTATATTTGGGTCTTTTTCGAAACTTTCCCCTAATGGGATTCTTCGGGGCTTTTTTTTTTCCTTACTCAGGACATATTGAGGATACAAAATCAGTTGAGTTTGCTTCTGTTGCAATTTGTTCAACCTTTTTTTCATAAAATGACTGGACTACTATGGAAAACATCTTTTAGACTCCCAAATGTGTAGGGGGACAAATGCAAAGTTTGCAGTCAAGAGACTGTTTCTAAAGAAGTCATGATGAAACTATTGCTGTGTGTGTCATACAAGGAGATGTGCCAAGTTGCACATCTAGTTCTAGGTTGTGTCATACAGACAAAATGAACGAATTCAGATGAAGAGCACGTACTCTTGCTGCAACCTAGACTCCTTTATTCTTAAATACATAAAAACATCATCCCATTATGCTGTTTAACCAGAGCTTTCACTGACAAATGATCTTGAATTACAGTAAATTGCTATTTTTATCATGTCTTTTTTGATGCATGATTTGATCAAACTCCTAAAAAATGAAGACATATGTTAGCCTACAGAAAATTGGATTAAAAAAAAAGACAAAATTATAATTTTATTATATCATAAATTATGCTGGGATTGGTTGAGAGTCTGGATGGGGGTGTCCCAGAGTCTGTAAAGTTTGACACGCCTTCTTTGCGGCCAATCAGCAGCAAGAATCTCAGTGACATAAAACTACTCAAATTACTAGTGTGAAGTGGGTGGAATTAATAGTGACATCACTTTGCATCATCATCATCGTACCGGATAGCGCAAGTCCAAGAAAGAGTTTGAGAAACTTGAAGAACATGAGCTCGCACTCAAAGTGACTTACAATCAGTTCAGATCACATTCAACACACTTAAGAAGTTTAAGACAGCCCAAGCTGACAGAAGACGATGATCGCCTCTCATTTACTGGCATACAACTTCACTGAGCTTCATCATGACCACGTCCAGAGAGTAAGTAGCCTACTACTGTAGCCGGCTTGCGCTAAATCGACATCTCACATTGTATATTGACTTAATCAGGCAGATGGACGAGTGAAGATCATTATCGGTCAGTTACAATGTTCGTTTGTTGGTTTTTAATGTAGCAGCTAAGTCGTTCACATCCTTTCGCATCTACTACACGTGTGTGTGACAGCGAGGTCAGCTTTACATCACTTGACACAAGATACTAGGCTTGTTTGAGATGAGCAAAATCTGCGCAGAACCGATCACCGGTGATCAGCGCGAGATGCATGCCGGTTAGAAATGTGTCCGAGTGCGCCCGCCTTGCTCTGATGTCATGCTGACGTATGTCCAAAATCTCTCGCGACCGCAAGGCGCACGTGTCGGATTCTGCAGTCGAGCGCAGTTGCTCTCCACCGACTGCGCTGATCAAAAGCATGATGGGAAACGACTTGCTGACGACACAGCTTAATGCTCATTGGTTTAAACAACTGTGATGTATTGTTCTCTTTTAAAATGTTTGATTTTAAAACTCTGATATCATGTTTTATGTGTATAGCCTATGTTATGTGTGAATATTCCCAAACTATCTGACAGTGCGATCTCTTTGGGTTATGCAATTTCATTTTTATAAAAAATAAATAAATAAAAACACATAAGTCTGTATTAACCCTCATGTGGTGTTCATGTCATTTTTGACTGGAGAAGATTTTCTTTTTCCTGAAAATACTAGTTAATGTTATCGCATTGAACTGAAACTTAGTGACTTTGTTCACAGAGACTATAACAACTTGTCCAATTTTTTTTTTTTTTTTTTTTTTACTTTTTTTGTGTTGTTTTTTTCACCTTGTTACACCTATGGTGTTCCCGGTCAAAAATGACAGGCCTACACAAAATAGCTTATAAATCCCTCGTTATGCTATTATTATCCCCAAAAATTGGATTCAATCTTTTTATCAACTTGTTTTCTTTCAATTAGGACTGGTTTTGTATTCAATTTTCAAACAGTTTAATTGTAGGAGTCATTTATCCGAGCTTATGCACCTCAATTTTTGAGTGAAAAAAGCATTATTTGTTAATAATTTTGGCAATATTGAGAAAAATATGAAAATAAATTGCACTGTTGATCACACTAGTCTACTTTAATGTTTAACCAGGAAATTTCTTTTGAAATGCTTTTATTTTGTACAAAATGACACAGAGTCACACTTGTGGTGTTCCCGGTCAAAAATGACCAGCCTACACAAAATAGCTTATAAATCACTTGTTATGCTATATTATCACCAAAAATTGGATTCAATCTTTTTATCAACTTGTTTTCTTTCAATTAGGACTGGTTTTGTATTTCATTTTCAAACGGTTTAATTGTAGGAGTCATTTATCCGAGCTCCTGGTCATTGAAAGTGAATGGGGGAGACTGAAAATTAGAGAAAAATTTAGTTGTCAGGAGCATGTTTATCATGTTCACATATGTATATGTGTGCTTGCAGACATAGAGCCATTGGACATGTGCATGCATGGATACATGTATGCCACACACACACACACACACACACACACACACACACACACACACACACACACACACACAAACACACACACATACAAACACCAGAACCAACAGCAGCACCAGGTCCTTCAACTGTCACAGGCAGAGGAAAGAAAAGGAAGAGATGCACTTTGTGTGCCCCAAAATATGTGCAAACAAGCACTGTCTGTTTCAAATGCAGAGCGCACATTTGCAAGGCACATAGATTATGCTGTTGTCAGTCATGTGCATAAGTGGCACAAAATGACCAATTGCAAGTTACCTTAAAAATGCTTTTGTTAGTCATTTGCATGAGTTTACACAGAGACCTGGTGTTTGTCGTTTTGGTTAGTTCATAATTTGGAAAACTGAAAGAAGTGTTTGATTTGTGTTCTCTATATGACAGCGTTAATGTGTTCTTTCTTGTATGTCACAATGGTTAGATTTGTCAAGGAACAGCACAAGTGTTACTGTGCACCCCTTTTCTCAAAATAAAAGCATTGCAAAATATAAGTGCTGTGTTTTGTGATCTTCTACATTAACTTTTTAAGTGTGACACTGTGCCATTTTATACAAAATAAAATCATTTCAAAAGAAATTTCCTGGTTAAACATTAAAGTAGACTAGTGTGATCAACAGTGCAGTTTTTTAAAATATTTTTCTCAATATTGCCAAAATTATTAACAAATAATGCTTTTTTCACTCAAAAATTGAAGTGCATAAGCTCGGATAAATGACTCCTACAATTAAACTGTTTGAAAATTAAATATAAAACCAGTCCTAAATGAAAGAAAACAAGTTGATACAAAGATTGAATCCAAGATTGGGTGAAAATGTGGTTAAATGAGTGATTTATAAGCTATTTTTTATAGGCCTGTCATTTTTGACCGGGAACACCACAAGTGTGACTATGTGCCATTTTTGACAAAATAAAAGTTTTTCAAAACAAACTTCCTGGTGAACCATTAAAGTAGACTAGTGTGATCAACAGAACCAATATTTTTTCATATTTTTTTCATATTTCCAAAATTATTCAAAAATAATGATTTTTTTACTTAAAAAATTAGATGCCTACTCTCAGATAAATGAGGCCCACAATTAATTAGATGCAAATAGAAATATAAAACCAGTCCTAATTGACAGAAAACAAGTTGACAAAAAGATTGAATCCAAGATTGGGTGAAAATGTGGTTAAATGAGTGATTTATAAGCTATTTTTTATAGGCCTGTCATTTTTGACCGGGAACACCATAGGTGTTATAGGATTTTGAACACCAACACAACAAACAACAAATCCATTTGCCTTAACCATTGTGCGCTGTTCAGGGTCTTTTTGACCCACATTTCTGACTTTCATTCATGGGGATAACATGGATAATTTGACATGATTAAGTGTTTTTAAAAGATTTTTGCCAATCTTTTGGAAAATGCTGTTCTAAAAGTAACAATTTATCACTTTAACCAGTAGATGGCTGCAGAGCACCACTATTTGCTATTTGCTTTTTGACTAACTGAAAGACATCTTTTCACAAGTTTTTCCAGTTGTACTCATATCTACATATAATGAAATCACAATTATAATAATAAAAGTAACTTTTTGTCAAAGTTTAGGCACTCTTTGTACTGAAAAAAAATCTGTTTTTCAGTAATGTTATATTATGATTAGAATCAAATGAATTTGATCAATGGACAAAATTCATCCTCAAAATCAGAAACAACACAGAACACACAGACAGAAATGAAGTGGCACACTTTAAATTTGTAGAATTATATGAAAAACAGATGTTTGAAATAAATGATAAACTCTAAAATCTCCAACTTTTCTCTTTGTAACATCCTGATCAGGTTTGATTCTAATCATAATGGAACATTATTGAAAAACTGATTTTTTTTCAGTACAAAAACTGCCAAACTTTGACAGAAAGTAACTTTTATTGTTATAATTGTGATTTCATTATATGTAGATATGAATCTAACTGGAAAAACTTGTGAAAAGATGTCTTTTAGTTTGAAACTTTTAGTACTTTTAGAGCTCTGCAGCCATCTACTGGTTAAAGTGATTTTTTTTTTTTTACTTTTAAAACTGCATTTTCCAAGATTTGGCCAAAAATCTTACACTAAACCATGTCAAATTATCCATGTTATCCCCATGAATGAAAGTTAGAAATGTGGGTATTTTATAAGGCACATTTTTTATTAATTTTTTTTTTCTTTTTGGAGAATTTTTCTTTTCTTTTTTTGAACATTTTGTGGAGTAAAAATGTCCAAATGTAGAGTAAAAACATTAATAAACTGAGTAAAATTACATTTGTTTAAAATATATATATTGTTACAAAATAACATTTTGTTGCCTGGGGTCTCTCAGATCCCAAACAGCCTGACTGTAAACCGCAAACAAGCGCACAAGGGTTAAAGTTGTGGAACATAGTGCAGAACAAAGTGCAGCCATAACAGGGCATTGTGTATCAAAAAGCTAAATGAAAATAAATAAATACAAATAAATAGAATGAAGAAAAATATATATCTATATAGAGATGTCATTTAAAGGGTTAAGTTATGTTTATGCACTAAACAAGACCAATAAACTTGATTTATTAACCTATTAACACAGTATACCCCATTTTCCCAAGGCATTTGCCCACCGGCAACTATAGTTGCCGCTTGGACTTTTGACTAAGTATACAAAAAACTATAGATCTCTGGTAAGATTTGTTTTGTTTGGCTGATTCTAGAGACCTTCATGATTATGTAGATATATATATATGTCAACAAAAAATACTTATTAGTAACATGAAAATGACCTTTCTTTGGGAGGGTTTGCCTTCGCCCTGCTTCCTGGAAATAGGGGTAGGAAGTTGACAGGCTCATGTGACAGGAAAATGACAACCATGTACAGCGGCAACCAGGGCCGGAGTGGGGCCACTTTTCAGCCCGGGAGTTTCAGGCCCAAGACCGGCCCACTTTTTCCATGGTGGAATTCCAAATTAGCACTTTTTCTAAATTGGATAAATGAAGCAACAGTTCAGCTCTTACTGTTGTGTAGTTTGTATTAATACCATGGGTTAACATATAATGTAAACGTTAAATAATAATTCACTTAGACTTTATAAGAAGCAATTGCGACTTTTTCACACAATTCTGACTTTATATTTCACAATTCTGACTTTATAACGCGACTTTATATCACAATTCAGACTCTATATCTTGCAGTTGTGACTTTATAAGCAACTGCAACTTTATTTCACGCAGTTCTGACTTTATTTCTTGCAATTCTGACTTTATAAGAAGCAATTGCGACTTTATTTCACACAATTCTGACTTTATATCTCGCAATTCTGACTTTATAACACACAATTGCGACTTTATTTCACACAATTCTGACTATATATATTGCAGTTCTGACTTTATAAGCAATTGCGACTTTATTTCACGCAGTTCTGACTTTATATCTTGCAATTCTGACTTTATAAGCAGCAATTGCGACTATTTCACACAATTCTGAATTTATATCTCGCAATTCTGACTTTATAACACACAATTGCGACTTTATATCACGCAATTCTGACTTTATATCTCGCAATTCTGACTTTATAACACGCAATTGTGACTTTATTTCACGCAATTTTGACTTCATATGTCGCAATTCTGAGAAATAAAGTCACAATTCCGAGGTGTAAACTCGCAATTGTGAGATAAAAAGTTGCAATTATCTTTTAAAATGTTTTATTCTGTGGCGGAAACAAAGCTTCCAAACCTCCTGGCCTCTTCCTCCCATTAGGGTGACCACCTGCTAATAAGCCCAAGGGGGGACAAGGGGTATGTTTCTGAGGGACAATGGGGGACACTGCCTGGCGCGGCGGTGCCCCCACCCCACGGGCAGACTCACTGATAGTGGTTTACCCATTTCTAGCACATACCACCTTACATGGTATATTAATAATGCCCTATTCCCCATGTGTAATTGCTGATGTATGCTCATAGGCCAACCAATGTGTATTTTTTTTCTAAATAAAGATTCATAATATTTTGAACATTCAATGAATTGACAGATGCACTTACGATTTACTATTTAATTTTATTTATTTTTCATTACAATTTATTCACTTTAAATAAATTATAATATAAAATTATAGGATTAACAGGAATTGTAGTTGCTCAACACCACAGGAACAGTTAAAAAAAGTATTTAAAAAAAAATACGATTGACATCGTAGCCTATTCCCCTCCATGTCCGATTGAGAAGGACGTTTTGCAAAGGTCACAAAAAGACCTCTCGGTATCCCCCTCAACACCTTTCAGCCACAAATATTCATTTTCCCAGTCTTTCTTGTACCCACACCTTCTCTTTTTAATTGATGATGGCGGTGCCTCTCAGACTTCAGTCTCTTTCTCCATTTTTCGAATTGGAAAGCGCGCATCTAAAAGGTCCTTCCCATTGTGTCTGGTATGCACACGTGCGTGCGCTGTCATGACAACAACGAAAAAGTTGATGACAACCTAGTTAGCAGTTCAACTGAGGGGTGGGTGTGGCAACAGTAGCGTGCTGAACTGTCAAGTAATGTTCGTTTGGCTGCCTGGGGCTCGAGGATATAGAGCGACCAACTGTTTTTTTTTAGTAAGCATAGATTATGCGTAACACGGTCTCAATTTGCAGGACGCATGAATTGGGTTTCAAACGCTGTGCGCGCACGCGCTACGCGGGACGGGTGGTCACCCTACCTCGTAGCGGTCACCCTACCTCCCATCCATCCTCCCTGACGCGTTACTGCAGGGCCGGCCCAGCTATCGGTAGGCCCCGGCGGTGCCGCGGTAGCCTACCTGAGAAAACGTTTTGGAAAAGACGGACTACGGACCCAACCAACTCTATAGGAGGGGAGGGGAGAACTCCCTCACATGGTACAACCCATGCAGAGGCTGCGCGCTGCGGTGTCAGAATGCGAAACGTGTGTAGCCTATGTAACTAACGTGACATTGAAATGTGAAAAAAATAAATAAATAAAAAATCCTCGACCGGCCCAAAAGTGAAGCGGCCCACCGGGAATTCGCCCGATTCTCCCGATTACCTACTCCGGGCCTGGCGGCAACTATAGTTGCCGGTGGGCTTAAATGGGTTAACTGAGCGAATGTTGCTCTGGTAACCTGAGACAGTAGGCTTGTTTGAGATGCGCCTAGCCTCGCCTGAAATGTAGTCGAGACGAGTAGGCGGCTGCAGTGAGAGGAGGAGTGAAAAAAGCGCAGGCAAGCCAGACAGATCTCTCTTCTATTTTACCCCTTTTCCACCAACAAGAACCGGGTGCTGGTTCAGAGCTAGAGCTATTGCCAGTTCGGAGTTGGTTCGACTGACGAGCTTACTAAGAACCGGTTTGCGTTTCCACCGGCCAGAGAGCCACAACAGAGCTATATCTTACGTCACTGCATACGTATCATGTTGCTCAGCAACGCGCGTGCGGCAGCGCCAAACACAAACACACCAGACTTGTTCGAGATGCATCGGCTTCTCGCAGAACGATCAGCACATGAAATCAAAGCACTGCGAAAGCGATCAAAAAGCACAAGGAGTCGTATGATCTCCAAACACTCCCGCAGCTCTGATCGGTCCACGCTGCTCCGATGCATCTCGAACAAGGCATCAACAATAATAGACGTTGCGTTACTATGGATGCTCATGGGTTTGCGAAAATAAATCGGCATCCAAACACGGCGAATCCAACGCGTTCGTGCAGCTCGCCGTAACTTACATAGATGGATATTATAATCGAGCTGCTATTAGCTCGACTAGCTGCTATTTAAAAATGGCGGTCACAAGTTTCTCTTCAGTCTTGTTGGCCACGGTAACCCCGCCCCCAGCCTCTGACGCAAGCGGTTCTTTCTTGGCTCCGTTCTAGACCCTGCAATGATTTGGTGCTACTTAAGAACCAGTTTTACTGGTTCGGAGCTGGTGCTTTGGCGGTGGAAAAACAAAGAACCGATTTGAAACTAGGCTCTGGCTCCGAACCAGCACCAGCTCTGCCTTGGTGGAAAAGGGGTAATAGTGGATCTGACACCTGCGAGATCAAAGATGGATATCGCTGGATTCACGCTCGTGCACAGTGTTGCTAATAAACTGGATGTAATTCAATTTATGTTGCTTTTATATGAAAATAAATAAAATGAACAAGACACCCAAAGTAGCCTACTTGTTATTTAATTCCATTCCAAATACATGTTTATCAATATTTTTTTCTTTAATACAGACATATGTGTTTTTATTTATTTATTTTTTATAAAAATTAAATTGCATAACCCATAGAGATCGCACTGTTAGATAGTTTGGGAATATTCACACATAACGTATACACATAAAACATGATATCAGAGTTTTAAAATCAAACATTTTAAAAGAGAACAATACATCACAGTTGTTTAAACCAATGAGCATTAAGCTGTGTCGTCAGCAAGTCGTTTCCCACCATGCTTTTGATCAGCGCAGTCGGTGGAGAGCAACTGCGCCCGACTGCAGAATCCGACACGTGCGCCTTGCGCTCGCGAGAGATTTTGGACAGACGTCAGCATGACATCAGAGCAAGGCGGACCGCACTCGGACACATTTCTAACCGGCATGCATCTCGCGCTGATCACCGGTGATCGATTCTGCGCAGATTTTGCTCATCTCAAACAAGCCTAATAGCGCCCTGCTAGTCACGTGTGTCACCTCCTGGGCGCGCGACTTCAGTAAATTCCATTATGACAAAAGCATGCAGTGTCTTCTCTGTGACCTCTGACAAGTACATTGTAACACTTAAAAAAAAAAAAAGAAAAAAAAGAAGAACTGATTACCGGTAAGTTAATTTGATGTGATGTCCTCCATACTCTTCAGAGCAACTCAGGAATTGACAAGATGTTTATATTTCATGCCTTCATATTCATTGTGATATAGGCCTACGCCAAAACTTAATCTGTATTTGTTCACACATTAGCAGATTACAGTTGACAGCCCTTTTTTATATACTATCAACTGCATTCTTTTACTGAACTGACTCACCTTTGTTTGGTTAACTAGTGTTGCGTGAATGAAACTGCACTGGATGAATAGTTGTCTGACAAGTCAGCTATTAGGCCTACCCTCAGTGTCTTATAGCCTACGTTATCAACAAATGGCCAAATGAATGGGATCATTGTACAAACAACAAACTGTATGAAATTAATATACCCTGGTTAAAAGCTGCATTTTTATTTTCAACTGTCTCTGGGATCAGATGATATACACAATGCCGAATAGAACATTCCAGAATCAAACACAAATTCTTAATACCAAATGAAGAACCACTGCCATGTTCCTCATGCCAGAGTAGAGTAGGCTGTCTCTTAAACATATTTTGATATGTGGCAAGCTCACAAAAATCTTATTAGTAGAGACTACTAACATCTATCATGAATAATTCAAATATGTTATGATAAATTATTCTTAGAAATATCATCAAATCAGCGTTATATCTTTCCAGAGTTATTGGTCTATATGAAAAATGATAATATTTTCATTGCATTTAAGCACTGCAATCTCTGACCAAATAACACGTCAGTTTAACACAGAAAGAATGAAGACTTAGTTACTTTTTTGTCCATCCTTCTTTGAATTTTCGGTCTACATTATTGTCTTCTGTGTATCAGATCAGTAATTCATCGTGTCATTGCATTCATAATCAGATGTACCGTAGAATCAGTATCCTTATGTGAACATATCATATATTTAATTTGAAGAAGACATGATGAAATATGTCTGTGTGCGCATACACAGTGCTGGTTCATGTGTGGAGCACTAGGAATGAAATATGTCTATAAAAACTTGAAACATGCTTTCTCTGTTCCAGTTATGAACTATGATCCGCATTGCGAGTATTGTTAAGGGCTGTCTGAAGGACAGCAACACAAAGCTGAACAAGCAGATTTGAACAAACAGTGCTGAAACTGTCTTTTGTTGACATTTAAAGGTCCCATTGCATGAAAATTTCACTTAATAAGGTTTTTTAACCTTAAAGTCCCTGTAAAGGCAATTCTAAAAAAATAAAATAAACACATTATAAGTGTTAGAAATGTATTGCTAAAACATATTACAAAGACTGTGAACTGTGAAGTACTGAATTGTGGAGTTAGACTGTTAAAAGGTTTTTTAACCTTAATATGAGTTTCCCTAGCCTGCCTATGATCCCCCAGTGGCTAGACGTTTTGATGGGTGTAAACCATAGACTGTAAAAAAAATATGCACGTAGTGTCCGTGACGTCACTCGTAGGTTTCTGAAGACCGTTTTTGAAGCCTAAAGTGGGCCATCTTGGTAGCGCGTCACTCCCGAATTTATTTATTTTTACAGTCAGACAATTAGCTGAGGTAACGTGACGGCTAACAAACAGCAGATAAATGGCTAATGATGACTAATGATGACCACTGCAGCGGGAATCCACCTGTCACTCAAAAGTGGACACCCTTAATTATGCAGAACTTTAAGGCTTAATATAATGTAAACGGATGAGTTATAAAAAAAATTACCCCCCTCACAGTTGTCATGAAGGGAAAAATAAGCTATATAGACCAAAGCCACTTTTTGCACCAGGGTGTACACGTGTTTTTTTTCTGCTGTAAAGTTGGGTATTTTAACATAGGGGAGATACAGATTTGACTCACTTCTGCACCCAGCCTCAAGTGGCCAGTTGATGAATTGCCGTTGAATTCACTTCCGTGTTGGTTTCAAGAGAGAGACAGGGAGGTTACCGCTGGTGTAAACGAAGCCCTGGGTATTTTTGAGAAAATGAAAGCTCAGACGGGAGAATCTAGAAATCTTCCCCTTATGTTGTCATAAGGGGAAAGGTCACCTCCCCTTTCTCTTCTTTTCCCGTAAAGAGAATTTGGCCCGCCCATGAGAAAATGAGCTGCGCGAGCACGATATTGTTTTTTCCTCGAGAGACATCATGGCTTGCAAACGAGCGAAGCATGGCAGTTGCCCAGTGTTTGGATGTACAAATGAACACAAAAGTATTTTTTTAGTTCCTTCATCCGAGCCTCTGAAGAACCAGTGGGTTATGTGAATTTCTGATGTGTAATTGTTCAAGTTCAGACAGATAATCTTTCTCTTAAAGTCGTTCAATACTGTTTATGCATCAGTAAATCAAGCCAGTGACTAAACGATCAACTTCACGTCGTTTCTCTTATAGGATGAAAATAATCTTACTTAAACTGTGATTAATATATATACAGAAAGCGATCAAAGAACAATCCCTTTCCAATCGCCCAAGCTGTCAATCACACAGCGCGAGTTTATCTGGACACTTGCTGTTACACTGCACAACGAAGCTCTTACTGTACTTACCTCATGTTTGCATTGGTGAAATCATTAGTGAGAGTGCAGAAACTGCGTTGCAATGATAAGATCTTCTTTCACGCGATCAAAAGGCTGTCATCTGCTCAGTGCTCATCACTGCAACCTTTTATGTGAAGGGAATAGATCTAAATACTTAAACTTCTCACGATTCGTTAATCCCGATAGCTGTAATAGTAAAAACGTATAATAGCTGTAATAGTAAAAGTTTTCGAGAGAGTTCCACATGTAATGCTAGATATTTCATATGCAAGCATGTCAGCCAATCAAAGCAGTGGGCGTTTACACTAAAGTCTCACAGCAGACACGCCCCTTCAAACAGAGCGTTCAAATCCGAGGCTAAAATCAGGCTAGGAAATATGCCTTTTATTTCTAAATTATGACAACTTTTGATCTAAAAAACATACTAACATTATAAGGGCACCCCGGGAAACATTCTAAAATAATAAAATAATCCATGCAATGGGACCTTTAAATTATCTTCTGTAATGTGATCTCATATGGCGCATTGATTGGATTAAAAGAGTTAATTCCTATGAATAATGCAGAGAAAAGCTCAGAAATTGATGACAGATGCTCTCCAGACACGGCACCACTCTGAATTAACGCAATTTTTGTGACTTTCATTTGTGACGGTTTCAGTGATTAACCTGTTATCTCTGAATTGCAGATGATTGGCTGAAGTGTATGGTTGTACACCTGAACGTAATTATGATGCTCTATTAAAGACTGGGACAGAGATGAGAGCGCGCGGCGGGCTGAGCTTGGCCTGGTTTCGTTTGTTCTGTATTGGAACTCTTGTCGGTTTGAAGAACTGAAGAGATGTGAGGGATATGGGATATCATCGCCGCCTTTTGCTCCATCTCCCGTGGGATGGTTGGACTGTTACTTTTCATGAGTGATATACATTTGCACACAACTACTGACACACTGATTGTCATTTATACTGATCCTTAATGTTGTGTTGTCTTACACGAATGAATAAATTCATTGATCAATTAGCTGTGGCGTGTGGTGACTCCCTTATTCTTGTTGCGACTCAGAAGAGATCGTAACAAATGGGGGCTCGTCTTAAAGCGAAATTATATCATAAGATGAAATTTGATTCATATTTGGTATGATTTCGATAAAAAAAAAATTGATAGGGTAGAGTGGGGGAAAACGCCCCCCTTAAGGAAAATGTGACATTACAGTGAAACAAAACATAAATGTGACTAGAATTGCCATCCCGGTTTTGAGTGACTATGGCAGGAGTTATTCACCAAATATTAAAATTGCTCAGCCTTCATAATTAATTAGTATTTTCACTGAAAATATTTTTGTACAAAGGGGGCGCTTTGCCCCAGCGGTGGGGTAAAACGCCCCCCAAGGTGGGGTAAAATGCCCCCTTTCTTACCAACCAGTTTGCTTCATAGATCAACAGCAAAATTAACAGACAATATTTTTTAATCTCTAAAGGTAAAAGGCAAGTAATGTATCAACATGTATATATATTAATATTTATTTCAGCAATGTCCAAAATAGCCAAATTTAACTACCTTCCATCAGTGAGCTAACTTTGCTAGCAAGCTAGCTAGTTAATGCTCACTTGAGGTAATTTTTTCATGTTTTGTTCAAATATTTAGATTTTACCACCTAGTTATACTGCATTAAGTGTAAAACAAAGGATTTGATAAACAGAAATATTTTATTATAGTAATTATAACTATGCCCCCGGGGGGGGGGGGGGGGGGGGGGGGCGTTTTACCCCTCAGCGTAGGGGACGTTTTACCGTTTGACGTTAGTTTTTAAAAAAATGTTTAATTTTTAAAATATAATTATATTCCTTATAAATAATATATGATCTCAAACTACAGACTTCACTATTCATCTATCATACATCACTGCGATATCCTGCAGAACAATATTCTCTTAAACACTTATTTACTAATATCTGAAAATTATAGCATTTACCATGTAATCCTCTTCTCTTCAAATGTGTCGCTGGTGTCAGCTTCACCGTAGAGATTTGTATATCCCCGTTATCAACGTAGTGCATAGCAACAGTAAAAATGTATCTTGACTACTTTTAGTGGTTATTTTGGGAAAAACAGGTGGGGGGCGTTTTCCCCCACTCTACCCTACAGCCTTGAGCTTTCGGTATTGCACGTTGTTTTGAGACGCGTATTAGATACTGTGTTTAAACCACTCCGTGAGTTCGACATTAGTCATTAAAGGTAAGTGCATTTTTCTTTTTCAGGTGATGTATTGTTCATTTTCTCCCGTGTAGGAATTAGCAACGCTTAGCGTTGATTTATTATTTTGCCTTTTTTATTTTTGTGCAGGTGTTACGGATCAACTGGGGATCATGTTAACTGGGGACGCGCGCGTGCACGCAGATAGTTTTACCTGGATTTCCAGCAGATGTTGAACGGTGACAGATTCGTCACAGCGAATCTTTCACTGAGCAGATTTAAAAGCTTTCAACGTTATTGGTAAATGTTTGTATCATATTAGGACACTGTTGTTTACTCTGTCGCTGCTCCGCTGAATGTTTCAGGCGCATTTAAGGGAAGTTTTAATGTGTTTTAATTTCACGACACAGACCACGCCCACATTATTTTGTTACATTCGTTTCAATGAAATTGAATATCTGATGACAACTGTAAGTAGATTAAATAAATTATGCTATAGACATTGTGTCTTTGCAGTGCATGTATATTCGCAGATTATTGTTATGATGCCAATTTGTGGCTTAATTTAAATTGAGCAGCAGTAGGCCTACTGCTAAAAGGGATGTCAAGCATTTATTTATTATTTATTTTAATGTTACTGAGGAATGAGTTAAAACAAAGCATACAGTAGGCTAGACTCCATAAATGTTCCTAAAGAGAGTTGAAAATTGAGAAGCCATAGTTTATGGATCCAGTGAATTACCCACAGCATTTTTTCAGGGGAATGTTCAACAAACATATTCATTAGCTAACAGGTATGAAAGTAACAATAAAAAAAGGAAGAAAAAAAAGAGGAAAAAATAATAGGCAAATTAGCATGCATGCAGGACAGCTGTATTTGCCAACAGTGGAAGATCTGACCACACAGTCCCACCTTCCACATTCTCTTGTTAAGCTGGGGAAGAATAGTCTGTATAAGAAGGGGAAGAAGGGGAAGAAGGGGGGAGAAAAGAGGAAAAAAAATGTGAGAAATTCAGGAAGTCATAGGTTCGAATCCACGCCGTCACATAAATTTTTTGATTTTATCGATTGTTTAGTTTCTAAGTTTGATTTAGAAAGTAGTGTGTGTATTTGATTTTTATCGATTGTTTCATTTAAAAGTTTAATTTTTCTTTTTGAAGTAAACCATTTGAAGTCATAATAAAATTTCATCCATAATACTAAGATAGTCATTTTTGTCCAAATGCAATTAAGGTAATCATTTATTATGGCAGTAGGGGCAAAATAACCCCCTTATTACTGCATTCACACTATATTATAATATATTCAGAGTGAAAAGGAACAGCTAGGCTACTTGACACTGAATGCAACTGTACACTGAATTTTATTACATGCAATAAAACAAATAAATACAACACACCAGTCTTCATAGAGAAACAGATTTATTAACTATATACATATTAGAAAAATGTGGAAAAGTACTAAATTCACCATATGGAACAACAAAAGAACACAAACATAAAAATAAGTTTAAAAAATAAGAATGTATGAACTATATAAAATATAAGTATATAAAAATATTTGTATGTGCACTGTACTTATATATAATAGTTTATTGTTGTTTAATATTTATTATATATTTCAATATGTATTATAGTGTAATTATACATCCTTATACATACTCACATATACATATTTTTGTATTTTACTTGAAATGGTTTTCATAATAATAATACAAGATTAAAAAAAAAAAGTGCACAGTATAATACTTTAAAATTAAATATGTCTGGAAGATAAAAAAACAAAAAAATAAAAAAACAAACAAGAGCTGAGCCAACCAAGAGAGCAAAATGAATAAATCACAGACACACAAATAACACAAAGTGTTATTTTCTCATATTCTGTAACCACTGCTCCTTGGTAATTGTCTCTTTATTTGGGCAAAATATTTTGCCTTTGTACTGGCTATGGCCAGTTTCTTGTGTACGAAATTGGCCACACTTTCTGCACTTATTTGCATTTACAGTACGATTGTACGACCGTTTGGTTGGGGTGGCTGTGACATTTGCAGGTGGGTCAGAGGAAATTGCTCCAGGGTTAATGGTGGAAAATGGGCCTGGGCAGGGCAACAGTACCATCTGAGACACAACAGGGGCAGTGGGTGTGTCAGGAACCAATGGGTGCGAAGCTGTCGGCCTGGGATAAATTGTCCTTAGCTGGCTGAATGTGGCTGAACGCTGAGGGTGTAAGGCTGATGGCTCAAATGAAAATGCTGTGGCAGATGTACAGGTAGCTGAGGGCTGGATCTTTCTAAACTTGGTCTTTGCCTGTCCAGCTGTGTCTGGTGGCATCTGGTAGCTATGCAGCTGGTGGCTGTATTGTGGAGGCACAACAGGCTGCACTTGTGCTGGAGGCAGAGCATCCAATGCCACTGGACGTGCTTCAGGAAGCTCCAGCCCTTGCAACAGCACTGAGACCTCCTGACCCTTTAAACGTTCATTGTGCCACGTTGTAAGGGTCCTCTGATTTACCTCAACTAGCTGAAGGGTTGTTTCGCTCATCACCGTTCCATTGCTCAGAATTAGCTGCCGAATTCTTCTGTAATCGCGAAGAATTAGATCCCATCTTGACAGAGATTGTGTCCTCTGTTTTTTGGGGCTTCGGTGGATGTCACACAACCTTATGAAAATCAATTCAACAAGGCGACAACAATTAGGCCACTGTGCTGGAGAGCCACTAGAACCCAAAACACATCTCTTTGTGCTGTCGACACCAGGAGTGAAGACAGCTTTCTTTTTAGGGGACCTAAAACGTCCTGTAAGTAGCCTGTCTTGATGACGAGCAGCATACATCACCCTGTCTTTGTCAAATTGGTCCAGGTTCTGCCACAAACCCACAATGGTTGCAACTTGTTGGTTGGTAAGTGTGAGGCTTGCCTGTGTGCGCAGCTCCACCAGACACTCCGCCAACTCATCCACCCGATCCATTCCAGGAATGCAGTGCTTGTCAACAGCCTGGAAAAACATAACTGTTGGTTAGATAATTACATGCTAATTACATGTTGAGTTTGTGGATTTGCTGCTTAAGGGCGAATAAATTAGAAACAATTGGTCTAGAAAAGAACATTTTACCATTGCTGAGGGCAGTGGTGCAGCTGATGGAGTCTGGAGACGGGGCACTGGTGGAGTCTGGAAACAGGGCAGTGGTGCAGCTGATGGAGTCTGGAAACCGGGCACTGGTGGAGCCTGGAAACAGGGCAGTGGTGCAGCTGATGGAGTCTGAAGACGGGGCACTGGTGGAGCCTGGAAACAGGGGAGTGGTGCAGCTGATGGAGTCTGAAGACGGGGCACTGGTGGAGCCTGGAAACAGGGCAGTGGTGCAGCTGATGGAGTCTGGAGACGAGGCACTGGTGGAGCCTGGAAACAGGGCAGTGGTGCAGCTGATGGAGTCTGGAGACGGGGCACTGGTGGAGCCTGGAAACAGGGCAGTGGTGCAGCTGATAGAGTCTGAAGACGGGGCACTGGTGGAGCCTGGAAACAGGGCAGTGGTGCAGCTGATGGAGTCTGGAGACGAGGCACTGGTGGAGCCTGGAAACAGGGCAGTGGTGCAGCTGATGGAGTCTGGAGACGGGGCACTGGTGGAGCCTGGAAACAGGGCAGTGGTGCAGCTGATGGAGTCTGAAGACGGGGCACTGGTGGAGCCTGGAAACAGGGCAGTGGTGCAGCTGATGGAGTCTGGAGACGGGGCACTGGTGGAGCCTGGAAACAGGGCAGTGGTGCAGCTGATGGAGTCTGGAGACGAGGCACTGGTGGAGCCTGGAAACAGGGCACTGGTGGAGCGGAAGGAGTCTGGAGACGGGGCACTGGTGGAGCCTGGAAACAGGGCACTGGTGGAGCGGAAGGAGTCTGGAGACGGGGCACTGGTGGAGCCTGGAAACAGGGCAGTGGTGCAGCGGGTGGGACTGGTGGATCTATAAGGAATGAGTCATCTAATGCCACAAGATTTGTCACTGTGGCTTCCTCTCCCAACAAATCAATGAAACCCTCATCCTCTTCCCCTTGCTCCTCCACATCTATCTCCTCCAGCAACTGAGAGGTCCTATCGGAGGTAGGGCACATGTCCTCCAGGGGCTGACTATTCTGCCTCAACAAATATTGCACTCCAATGAGCTCCCCTGAGGAAATATTTGGAACAGGAAACATTTTTAAAGGAAATTAATCAGAAAGGTTTATTAAAATGCAGTAAATCTTTTTGTTGTCAGCTTGTGCATGAACAAAAAATCTGTAATTCAGAGGGCATCATAAAAGACAGGGTTACTCTATATTCTAGTAATAATTTTATTTTCTATCCTGACACCTAGGACACAGAATCCAGTGTACAAAAATTCTGGTAGTATTATTTTTCTCTGATCTGTCAAAAATTACATAATTTTTGTCCAGAAACACTTGAACTTGTGAACATTGTGAACTGCATTTATCAAAATATATTTACCTGTGTATACTGCAGGTGGAGTGAAGCAAGGGACCAATTTCCTGCCATACAACTTGTTGTAGTTCTCATTGACAGAGTAAACCAGCTCCCCTGTGTAAGTACGCAGGGTTGAACTTCCACCTGCAACAGCAGCAGCAGCCCGGTCCTGATTCCAGCGTAACAAACCTTCCAGGAGGTAAATCTGGAAATTCAGGCTGTTTGCGCTGTTCCCTAGAAAAATAAATAGAAAGCCAAACATTGTTTTAAGAAACTGCAAAAGAGAAAATATTATCTGTTAACTGATATAAACAAATATCTAAATAAACAGGAATTTGTGGCAAGATGTGGTATAATCTGTCATGACAAACCTGGAATAAATCTGTTTAGGTGGCAGTGAAATGATTCCAGGGATGTGGAGCCTCTGGCACACCTATACGTTTTTAGAACCATCCCACCCTTGTTTATGGTTCCAGTTTCTGTGTAGAGTGGCACATCTGGAGGGTCCTGGATACAGGTGACGTGCCGTCTCTGGACATGCCAGATGTGCTGCATCCTCACACTGTCAAGGAGAGGAACACCAAGGGCGTCATTCCCCTTGCCACCCATGAGCTCTCTGATGAGCATATCAAGGAGGCGGATAGTGGTTTCCTCTCCTCGTGTTCTCCTCCTGCAGTGTTGGGCCAGCTCATCTTTGCTTATATGACGGTCAAGCTCTGCCGCTGTCATTGCAGGCCAGCCCTGTTGGGTGAGTTGCTCCCTCTTGGCCCTTCTCAGCAGAGTGAGATCCCCTGCATCCCACTCAAAAATACAGGACGACAACCTAGACATAAAAGTAGGGTACAACTGGTGGGCATCAGTGGTGCACCCTACTGCCAAACGTCGCATAAAATGCCAAATGTCTAGGCGAACGATGACATCGGGCCAGCTGCTGAACCGTCTCTTCAGTTTAGTCTCTCCCACTTCCTTGCAACAGTCACAGTCCACATACAGGATAGTGGGAGGATCAACACCAGCTCTCTGGTACCTCTCCATCAGCCCTGCAGCCATGAGGTCTAACCCAGCCCCTTCATTCGCAGTCAGGACACTCATCAGCACCTGACCTACCTCATTGCCTACTGAGGTAAGCCACTGTGCTGTGCCTTTTGCAGGCCCACTCAACTTCTTGGTGATCTAAAAGAAACAATAAACATAGCAAATAATACAACATACATCCAAATCAGCAACACTGAAAAATAAAGCTATTTTGGTCTAACAATTCATTATAGAAAGGAGTACAGTCATTAAAGCAGCTCCTCTAACCTTCTTAGTTGAATCCATTTTTAAAATTGATCCATACGTGGATGTGATGCTGGCCTTAATGTGATCGAGCCTGTTGAGGATGTCCTGACTGTATACAGTGAGGAGCCATTTGTAGCTGGGTACTGGAGCAAGTGGTGGTGGTTCCTGGAAGTGCAGTGGCTGCAGGCCAGGCTTATCTAAAAAGGCCACACACTCTGATGTGTACCGAGCCACACGTTTTAACCACTCCTCACTGTGGTTCTCCCTCAGCTGGCCGATGATCCTCACTGGGCCATTCCCCATGCCCCTCTCACGCAACAAGCGAATAACTCGAATGTCACAGGCATACCTTGGAAAAAAAAGTATTTATTCAAGTATCTTATTATCAGGTATCTAATTATTGTAAGAAGTATTTATCAAAAAAGGTAGCATATGAGCAACATGACTGCAAAATATTTACTTGCGTGTGAGGATGATCCTGAATTCAGATCGATGGGCCAGGTCCAACTGCTGCAACACAGCATGACTCCAGGACAGGTAGCTGGTTCTACATCTGGTACAGATCAGGGTCTCTGTCACCAGGTTGTAGTATCTGTCAATATCTAACACCTGTCGTACTCTCCTGTGCAGACCACCACCACACAGCTGATGCCTGGCACAGGCAGGATTAGTACACTGGAGCCGCACCTTCCATAGCCTATATGGCATCCAGAGCAAGAGCCGCTGTGAAAAAAATCTATCAGGTGCTGGAGCTTGGTGGTACAACAGGGCTGGTGGTGGGGGGTGATACCACAACTGCAGGTTTTCACGCAGCTCCAGTTTACCCTTTGCACCAACCCTAAAAAGTGCTTCCGACACCCACTTCTGGTCCTGCTGTGGCATTGTCTGTGGCCACAGTAGTGGGAGATCAGCTGGGTCTTCTGGCTGAGATGAGACCTGCTGATATTATCAAAAACATTGGTTTAAATAAAAGTTAAGAGAGCATTAAATGACAAAGGCATGTTTATATTTCGAATGACATCTTACTGGGCTCCTCACAACAGCAAACTCAGAATGAATCGATGGTGTTGCTGTTTCTTTGGTGTGTTGTGATCTCTGAGCTGGAGGAAGGAAGAAGGAAGAGGAGGACTTGATGACAGGCCGATGAGGTTTGGGGGATAGAGGAGGACGAGGATCAGAGGGTGGGCATGAAGCTGCGGCTGAACTGGAGTGCTCTAATGTCTGTGGAGTCAAACGTTATGATTAATCTGTTAAGGGGATTGCATTTTTTATTAAATAAAATGATGTAGTGTCATGGTAAAAGAAGTCATGATGTCTTTCATATTAACCTGAGGTGTTTTCCTCTGGATGCTTAAATTGGGTTTCGCTCCTGCCACATGTGAGCCTCCAAACCTTGACTTTTCAAACTAAAAGGAAAATGTTAGGAAAAATATAGGAAAATGTTGAGATGTTTCAATGTCTGCAGTGATACCTACAATCGTAAGGTCTGCTCACCAT
This sequence comes from Rutilus rutilus, assembly GCA_021464565.1. Lineage (NCBI taxonomy): Eukaryota > Metazoa > Chordata > Actinopteri > Cypriniformes > Leuciscidae > Rutilus > Rutilus rutilus. The sequence continues at coordinate 347,462 of JAJAQA010000005.1, forward strand.
TGACAATGTCAGCTTGGGTTTCTTTGCAGGATGTGACACATCACTGATGGAGGGTGAGCTATGGGCAGGGGTGCTCTGTGATGCATCCACTGTGACTGGTGGATGAACCTGTGATACATGCATTAAGATATACCACACACATAATATTATACAGTCCTCCTAATGCCTAACTTTAGATATGAAGACACATTGATATTGCAAACACATGAACATATGCAACTTGAACTAGGCTAATTGAAGTTACCTTGTGAAATCCACAAATACACTTCTGAGCTTCGTTCAGAAGGGTGGTCTGCCCCCTCATTTGCAGAGGGCATTTTTCTATCTGTGAACATAAAGTGTAGCTATGACACTGTAGTCCATGTTTTCTCAAAACTGTCATCTTAATTATATCAATATTACATTGTATTTACATTGTAAATAATTACATATTCATACACATAAATAAAAATAGCACAATTTATTATTATACGAGTTTATTAGTTCACCCATGAATCTAGCTACATAATTTACCTTCTGATACAACTCATGCCATCTTTTTTGTCGGGGAGAAGGTCTATTCCCCTCCCTCGATGGCCAAACTCCTGTTCGGGCAAAACTCTCCAGACGCGCAAGCCAGTCAGCATCGCTCATGCCTTTGTGTGACTTAGTTGAAGCCATGTCGTTGCCTGAAACAATACAGGACATGTTACACTAACTGCCATTGTAGCCCGGCAACACGGCATTAACCCTCCTGTTGTGTTCATTTCATGTTAGCTAGTTTTGTGTTCCTGGTCCAAAATGACTGCCACATTATATCAGTTTATAAATCCAAAATAATACATACTGTATATCATCACCTAATGTTGTGATAGATCTTTTCAACTTAAGTTTTTGTAAACATTAGCCTACCAGTTTTGAACTTTTATTTGCTATTTATGGCCTGTATGCCTCATTGACCTGGGCTCATATAACTTGTTTTGGAGTAAAAAACATAATGTATGGATTATTTTGACTATAACAAATACTCAGATTAAACATTGTGTTATTTCAACTGTGTCCATCTGATAAATGGGCATGTGGCTGAATTTATTTTTAATTATATTTTTATTATATTCTCGTCCATTCACTTCTAATGACTGGTCATTTTTGACCACAGGTTAAACAAAACACCCAAAAGTTAAACATTATCCAAATTTATTTTGTGTGTTCAGATAATCAATTTAGTACAATGAGCTTTATTGTACATTGATTTATCCATGTCCCATGAAGTAACATACACTATCAAATATGCTATCTTACTATATTATCTTGTATAATTGCAAGTAATGCTGTCAGAAAAAAAAAAAAAAATTAACGTTACTGACAAAAATAAGTTAGGTATAAGTCAGGTGACGTTAAAAAAACAATAAGGTTTGCTTGCTGACTGAAGTTACACAAAGTCAGACAACACCGGATAAAACTATTTACATTACAAATAGAGCTGCGGCAATTAGCCTAGCAACTGATAACTAAGCAGCTAACTTACCTTATTATTTACACAATGACAGTTAATTTACCTTATCAGTTGAGGTAATCGTAAGGTAATTTTACGCTTGCTATTCCTAAAATACAGAAAACGTAAGCCATTTCATTAACGATAAATACAATAACTGTAAATAACAATAAATACAATAACTATAAATAACATACCAGGGGGGTATTCCAGAAAGCAGGTTATGTGACATACCCGGGTAAGTTTAAGAGTAAGTTAGTGGATAACCTCAACTTTCGGTTCCAAAAACGGAGGTAACTTTCTGGGTATGTATGTAACCATAGGAACTTACTCTCTGAAGATAACCTGCTCGGTAGCAGGTTATGTTCCAGGGTTAGTTTGTTTCAGAGAGGTGACGGAGCATGGCGTGCCCTTTTGAAGACGATCCAGTGGATGTGGAAGCACAGATAATACGAAATCTTTTCCGCCGTGAGGGTGATACGACCACGTATCGATGTGTTTTCGTATCCAAATGAATATTTACCGTTTTTCAAAAGAATCGTTAATTTATTAAACAAAGATAATGGAGTTAAATATTTAACTCCATTTATTTAACTTTTTTTGCGACGGGGAGTTTTTTGTATACAATAGGCGATGCAGAGCATGTGGGAAAGGCAACTGTGTGTAGGGCTGTTCGTACAGTATGCATTGCACTCAAACGGTTCCTACACACTTTTGTGCAGTTCCCTGGCCATAAACCACTGAGGGTCATTAAAGAGGAATTCCACAGAGTGGTGGGTTTGTCCATTCTATGATATTCTATGAAAGACCATTTTAGTTACATAGCACTACTTAATCTATTCATACTGTATACAGTCACAATAATTTTAAATGTTTCTAATTATATAACTTTCAATTTCAGGGTTCCCAAATGTGATTGGGTGCATTGATGGAACCCACATTCCCATTAAAGCTCCTTCAGTCAATGAAGGAGACTAGGTAATAGGAAGTCAATCCATAGCATCAATGTGCAGGTGACAATAGATTTTTTGGGTGCTAAATGTTTGGGTGTTTAAACCATTAAATCACCCTCATTACTGGTCCCCACTAACTAGATAATATGTGATGCAACCCCTAATGTTGAAGTCTGTGCATGATGCCAGAATGTTTAGGGAGTCATCATTGTGCCACAAATTTCAACAGGGTATGTTTTGCCTTACACAATGTTTTTTTTTTTAATGCAATTATACACTTTAACTACCTTTATAGGACACTTCAATGGTTACTTGCTGGGGGACAGAGGGTACCCTTGTCTGCCCTATATGATGACACCCTACCCTGAACCTGAGCCTGGACCACAGGCACAATTCAACCTGGCCCACAGCAGAACACGGGTCAAGGTGGAAATGACCATAGGCATCCTGAAGGCAAGGTTTCAGTGCCTGCGTCGGCTCAGGGTCAGCCCAGAAAGGGCATGTGACATCACAGCTGCTTGTGTTGTTCTTCACAACATTGCCACACTGAGAGGTGAGAGGGCTCCCCCTTCTCTTGAAGATGGCCAAGAGGAACCCCCAGTGAACCCAGTAGACCAAAGAGATGCAGGGTGGTACGAGACATGATTTGCCAAAATCACTTTAATTAAAACCAGTTAACAGTCAAGTGTTGTTCATTGTTTCTTTATTACCTGTAACAAAATACATTTGTATTTATTTCTTTAGATTTCATTCAACAACAAATGACAGATTAATGTTCACATACTGTTTCCCACCTTAAGCTGGTGCTCCAGCAATTCAAGTCTGGCCTTTTTTAGGTTAAGCCTTTTCTCCTCCATTTGAAGCTGTATAAGGTCCATCTCCATGTCACTTTTTCTGATTTGCTTTTGAAGGTGGACCTTATACAGCTCTTTGGCAGGCAACTAGAAAGACAGAATAATTAAACATGACTGAAAGTCTGTAATACAAACACAGACCAAATATTTAAATGAGGAAGGAGAACTGCAGAACATTTCTTACAATGCTAAGATTCTGTGTGGAGGTAGATGGACCCTCATCTGTATTAAAATCTCCTGCCATATTCTGTAAAATGACAATGACAATTTATTTATTCTCTTATGCAAAAAAGGGGGAATGCATTCTATGCATCATACCTCTATGGGCCTCCCCACATTTTCTGGTTCTGTCACAGCAGAAGTGGTCTCTTCATCGTCAGCCTACAGTAAAAATAAGGAATGCTTGGTCTAGCAAACAGAAACCTAAAGACAATACAACTGTGACAGAGTGTGGTGTTGCAGGAGGATCCAATAATACAATGTGGCCATCAGCAACTGCAAGATAATTAAACCAATAATATAATCATGCATATTCAATACTCAATGTATATTCTTAAACAAATACAACTAATAAAGAAGGACATTAGGAACATCTAAGAGTACTAGTAATACGATTACAGTACACAGCATATGCAGTCAAAGCAGCATGCATACTGCACAAGTGAATCAATGACTGTAAAGTGCATTCAAAATGCCTATTTAAAATGGTGACAATGTTGATGATTTTCTTTATTAAAACACTGACAAAAACAGTGAAAACATCAATAAATCATAAGTATTAATATGGTACACCTACATTTTACTAAGCCACTTGTCTTGGTAGCTGAGTCCGATGAACTGCCCCTGGAATCCCATCGACCACAGGTCGCCCTTTATTAAGGGACAGTGCCAGCTCCTGGGCAGCTGGGGTGAGGGAAGGTGGAGATGGACCCCCACCTGTTTTACGGGCCTCAGCCTTCTTTCTATTGGCTACATAGAAAACTAAATTAGGCTACATTAAATACTAAATTACATTGCTGGAGAATGTTTTTGTGTTTCATTTTGACTTAGCTCACACTTCTTCTGGCTCCAGAAGGATTACACCTGATAAAACAAGAAGCCAACATACTAGCCAATTATGTGCATTACTACTGTAATATTAAGAAATGTATGGAGGCCAACAAGTAAATACTTGTCTATTTTTACTACATGCCCCAAAGAATTTTTGCGTCACAATGAAAGGGGGAAATAGGCCATTTATAATTTTATAAACTCACGCATTTACTCAGTCCGTTATTTTTTGCCAAACCAACTCTCTTTCTTTTGCTGATGCAGCAGTATTGCTTTTTTTTTTTTTTTTTTTTTTTTTGTTATAATGTGCTTATAGTCTTCACAAGCAAGCATTAAAACCTCCAACTCAGTTTCACCGAAATATGTAGCTCGCTTTTTTTCTCCCTGGGTCTCCATGGTGACTCCTGAAATCGGTGATCCATTGAAAATGTCTTTATGTACTCGCGGTGTGCGCGCATTAACTCTGGGTTACCAATAGGAGGTTGATTAAACTAACTCTTCTCAGGTGTTTTGGAACCGACATACTCATGGTATGCGGGTTTGGGGTAAATCAACCCAGAGGTTATGATTTACCAAATGGTAAGTTAACCAAGCTTTCTGGAATACCCCCCTGAGCAGCTTGCGGAATATAAATAGCCTAACACCGGAGATTGTGCTCAGTGTTGCCAGATTGGGACGGTGATTTCCAGCCCAAAAGCTCACCAAAACCCGCCCACTACAAGAAAAAACCGCCCAAAATTTTACTGCCGCCAAAATAATATGATATAAATTCATTACCATGTCATTCAAGGTTGATAAGCACAATTTTTATCTCCTTAAAACAAAATAACAATGATAAAAAAAAAAATAAAAAAAAAAAATCCAGGAAAACAGATCAAAACAGGGCAATAATAAAGGAGAATTAGCCAATATGACTAAAATGTCCAGATGGACACTGTCAAAACGGCAATCAAGAAATGAACCGATTACTTAACCTCGGAAGTACACATTGCAGAACATAACGCAGAATTTAGCAGTCAAACTCATTCATCGTTGATTCAAACCTTTTTCAGCAGCTGTCAGGGTCGAGTATATGCAATCTGGACGGTGTAAACGTTGCCGATGTCTCTGGTAAGGTTAGGTTAGTGTGCACATGGCCATGGACATATTTCACGTCCCATATTTCATTTCATTTCAAGTCATTCAACTGTGCTCTCCTCAGAGTTATATTCACCATCTATCTCCCACCAGGTGTACGTTTTTAGAGTTGCTCACTATCTTACTCTTTACTGTGTAGATAAAACTTACTGTTTAGTAGGCTAAATCACTTTGGCATTAGCGATCACTGAATATACAGCAATAGCATCTGCCTGCTGATCACTGATTGGCTAAAAGTGCGTGCTCGTCGGTGATGTCAACACTAACGCCAGCTGACTCTGCATGGGCGTGTGTGTACAGTAATGTCATGATGACTGATTTTATGGACTACATGCACACTTTAGTTTAGTTTTTTAATCAATTAGACTTTAAAATGTAGATGTTTGAAAACCGCCGAACTGACCCCAAACCAGCCCAAATTTTGTCCACCCGCCCAAACCCTTTTTTACCCGCACAATCAAATTCAAAACCGCCCAATTGGGCGGGAACCCGCCCAATCTGGCAACACTGATTGTGCTACGTGCGGTGATTGGTCTATGAAAAATGGACCTTGCCATTTCATTGGACTGACAAAAATGGAGAGAATATGAGCGGAGATTGGATGGAATTTGCTCAAAGATGGACAAAAATGGACTATGTGCGGTGATTGGTCTATGAAAAATGGACCTTGCCATTTCATTGGACGGGCAAAAATGGAGCTCGTAACGTAATTGGTTTTTAAAAGAAGGAACTCGTCATTGTATTGGATAGATTTTACAGACTTTACAGGAAAGCTCAACACAATGTGTAATTTAATATTACTATATATTTGCTATAAAGAATTGTTCTGAAAGAAGAGTCAAAATTCGTTTTTATTTTTTTATTTTATAAATCTGTTGAAAATGTTACAAGTTCATGAGATAATTAACTTCATGACCCTACGTGTATAAGCATAGCTGCTTTATGTCCAGGGAAAAGGATACAGAGGCGTCAGAGCTGGTTGTACAGAAAAGAGATCTTAATATAATCAGCAGAGTAAAATAAGCTGATAAGTGTTTTTAAATAAAAAATAATAGATCCATTATAAAATTAGGCTATATGCAGATCAATCAATGCAACTTGAAAAAAATGTAAATGACTTTGAAATTTATGTTTCTTTTAGGTAGCCTAGCTACTTTAATTTATCTACTGTCTGTTGTTATTTGTGATTAGAACTCATGACAACACACTACAGAAAATATGATACACTAATGTTAAGAAGATTCTTACACGTCTTCTGAAGTGCACTGACAAGTCTGTTCATCCAATGAAACCGAATGCCCCATGTTAACATAGGCGTGGTTTCTGAGCTTGACACTTAAGTATGTTAAACTTATTTGAAATTGCGTCAAATACGCAGGAATACACACTTCAAAAACAAATCGCTTTATTATGCATACCAGTGTGCATACAACTGGTGAAACATACGTTTTTAATCATGGATCCGTGAAAAATGGCTGCGACGAATCTGTAGCCGTCTAACATCTGCTGGAAATCCAGGTAAAACTATCTGCGTGCACGCGCGTTCCCCAGTTAACATGATCCCCAGTTGATCCGTAACACCCGCACCCCCACTGTCACCTCACGGTTTGAGAACCACCACAAACCCAGTTTGAGAACCACTGCCTTTACATATCTTTTTAAACCGAAAAATAATAATAATAGTATTACAAATAATTATTAGTATTAACCACCCAAACACAATTTAACACAAACTGCATGATACCAGTGCTCTGTCAAAACGTCAGTAATTATTTAATGCCATATTACAAGACGGAGGCATTCTTACACAAAAACAAACAAACTGCACAAACTTTCCATTTGCATCTGAAATTTAACTCAAACAGTTTAGTTACTTTCTCAGACAGGTCCCTCACTCCAGTAACTGTCCATGCTGGATCTGTCGCTGTTGTTTTAAAAAGTAATCACGGAAAGCAAAACAAGGCATTAGCATGAACGCATCCAGCTAGCCAGGCCGATAGACGCTGTCTGATAGAGATGTGCGCGCCTCGGCTCGGGCACGCGCAGCTTGGGGCGCTAAACAGAAGCGCCCATAGCTGACTAGATTTGAGCTCGCTGATTGGCTACAGTTTATGTCAAACATGTATATCTTAAATCAGCAATTGGCTAAGCTGCTTCACAGACCCGCCTTCCTGGGGCGCTTGATGAGACGTGGGGGATGTGTAGAAAAAGCAGATATTTTGAATTTCTATAATATTTTTCACATATACTGGATGTATTTAATATCTCAAACACACAAATACTGACAATTTGTATGTATGATTTATGTATGTATTTACTTATTTAATGAGTGTGGCTCATAAACTGTGGTCTGACCAGAGCCCGGCGTCTACGGAGAGCCTGTCCACTCCCTATTAAGCCCTATTGTACCGAATTTTGGTTGTACTACCACCAGAGTTCCACTGGGGGGCGCTCGCCATGAGTGCAAAATGAATGGGAGTCAATGGGGCTAGACGGCTAAATTTGTCTCTTTCACCCGATTGCCGTTGAGAAATCTCAGATTTGATTGTAGGTTTTGCAAGTTCAACATGGGTTTTAGGTCGAAAGTTTAATGAACGAGTACTTATGTCGTTTTGATTTCTTACAGGTTGAGTTGTTGTTGCCCATAACACGCTAGCATTCTGCTAAAGACGTCAGCATTCTGACGTCATTGACATTTTGAAAGACTTTTTTAAAGCAAATAAGTGACTCTAAAAAATCGAACACCCAGCAATGTGTAATTTCTTTGCATCTCCTTTCGAATACAACATTCAAATTACTAGACAAAAAATTATATCCTGAGAAAAGTGGATTTTGAGGGGTATACCGCCATTGACCTCCATTCATTCTGCACTCGTCCTGTGAGCGCCCTCATATGGAATCAGAGTGGAACTGCAACCAGTTCAGAAGCCGGAAGTGTAGTGAGAGTGAAACTTCTCGCCATATTAGACATTCTCTGGTCTGACTCATGGGGGGGCGGCGCCCTAGCGCCCTCTATTGGCCAGCCGCCCCTGCTAATGACAAAGAAAGGCATCAATTATATCATTTAATGTAGTGAATATAGTAAAACGTGATTATTACTTATGAACCTCGTAACTTACCTGGACGGTTATTTGAGCGCAATGAGAAATCACTGAAGAAATCACCCAATCGCAAAGCAGACTGGCTCCGTCTCCACAGCAACGGATGCTGAGGTTCAAGGGTAATGCTGGCGTCAACTAATTAATTAAATTAAATTAATTGATTTTATTTTAATTGAATTAATGTCAAACAAATCCCCCGTTCTCACGATCAAAAGAGAAACAATTTAAACTGGTCATATCAGTCGATAAGGCTCATGGGTAGCCTACTGTAGATTTCCGTTAGATGACACACCAAACCGATGGAAAAATGGTATTACTCAAAAAATAAATAACATTTAGAAGCGGTAGCCGTAGCACAACTCTGCAGTCTCGTTAATTGAATATATTTACTATATTTTGACTTGTTAGACCTATCCAAAAACTTTTCTTTTTATTGATATCTTTATTCTATTGTATTTATTTGTGCTACTTTTTTTCAATTTAATTCAAAGACTTAAATCAAGCTTCCCTGTTTTGTATAAATTTTTACCAACAAAATTACCCCATTGAAAAAAATGCAATGAGTGAGCAAAAATTTAGGTAAGATAAATGTAATTTAAAAAAAAATGTGTTCGAGTCCAAGTCGAGTCACCAAGGTCTGTTATATTTCAAGACTGCCTACATTTCTCCACTCTGGCACCTTTAGGGTCTACATTAAACAAAAATGACACCACTGTCACGATTGCAAAGGGTATGGGGCGCCGTTTGTAAAGCGGCTCACGCTGAAAATAACAGCAACATTTTGTCACATTTCACTCTAAAAAATGCTGGGTTAAAAACAACCCAAATTGGGTTATTTGGCAACCCAGCACTGGGTAAATATTGGACAGAACATATGCTGGGTCATTTGACCCAGCAGGTTGGGTTTTTATTCATTAACCCACCTGCTGGGTTGTTTTTAATCAGTGCTGGGTCAAACAACTCCCATGCTACAGGTTATTCATTTTAGATAATAAAAAACGAATAAATATTAACAATAACACTACTGTTTATTGATTCAATTAAAGTGTTTATTCCAGGAAATTAATATAATCATAAATACATGTAAAAAAAAACAACAAAAAAAAAAAACACCTGCAACATAAACGGAGGCCCACAAAAATCATTTGTGCTAAAATGTTGGTATGTTAAAAGATTATAAAAGTAAGATTCTCAAAATTCAAAACTCTACACTTATAAACTGTAAAAATAGCCTACAGCTTAAGATTCTATTCACAAAGAATAAAATAAAAAACACATAAGTACATACATTGTAATTCACTTAAATAAGCAATCATTTAGTCCTGTGCAGCAAAAATGGGCGGCACATCTCTGCGTATAAACAGTACGTACAGTACATACATTGCAATTCATTTTAAATAAGCAATCATTTAGTCCTGTATAGCAAAATAAAAACATGAAACTCTATACCTATAAAATGTAAAATAGCCTAGCTAAAAATTATCTTCACAAAAAAAAATATATATATAAGTCAACTGTTCCAGAGTTTCCCCATTCACAAAAAAAAAAAAAAAAAAAAATCCAGCCATTCCAAGCTCCAAGACAAAGGGGAAGGGTTTTGCTTCTCTCTGCCTTTCCAGGTAAAGCACCATGTTGGTTCCAGACTAAATGAGGGAAAGACAGTATCAGACACAGATAATTTAAAAGTGTGTCTTAGGTTTTTATAAGAGCAGTCTTAAATTAGTTAAATACCATCTTAAATTAACTTAAAGAATTAGTTCACCCCAAAATATAAATTTCCTAATCATTTACTCACCCCAATGCCATCTAAGATATCCATGTCTTTCTTTCTTCAGTGGAAAAGAAATTAATTTTTTTTTTGAGGAAAACATTTCAGTATGTTTCTACACAGAATAGACTTAAATGGCAACCAACTATCACAATGTTCAAAGAAGGTTCAAATGTCCGTCTCAATGCAGCTTCAGAGTCTCTACACGATCCCAGTCGAGAAATAAGGGTGTTATCTAGCGAAACCATCAGCCATTTAAAAACTAAAAAAAATGTATATACTATTAAACCACAAATGGCTGATGGTTTCGCTAGATAACACCCTTATTTCTCGACTGGGATCGTGTAGAGACTCTGAAGCTGCATTGAGATGGACATTTGAACCTTCTTTAAACGTTGGGATAGTTGGTTGTCATTAAAGTCCATTCTGTGTAGAATAATCCTCAAATGTTTTCCTCAAAAAACTTAATTTCTTTTCCACTGAAGAAAGAAAGACATGGATATCTTGGAAGACATTGGGGTGAGTTAATTAGGAAATTTTCATTTTGGGCTGAACTAATCCTTTAAAGCAGTGGTTCTCAACTCCAGTCCTCGTGACCCACTGCTCTGCACATTTTGTATGTCTCTCTTATCTGACACACTCAGTTCAGTTCATGGAGTCTCTCCTAATGAGCTGATGATCTGATTCAGGTGTGTTAAATAAGGGAGACATACAAAATGTGCAGAGCAGTGGGTCCCGAGGACTGGAGTTGAGAACCACTGCTTTAAAGAGTTGTGAGAAAATGAAATGCGTGTCAGATCCAAGCAGCAATAACCCTAAACGATTAAAACGATTTATCGTGCAGCCCTACAAACAGGTGTAAAGAAATGAGCCTGCTCTTTTTGTCCCCTATTGTTTTACTTACCGGTTGTACATCAATGAATGAGGTTCTTGCCTCTTGAATAGTTGGCCGAAAGGTTTTGTGGCCAATCTTGTACAGGCGGGGGAAGAATGACAGGCAGGATTGTAAGTGCTAGTATGCCTTTGGAATCTAAGAATAGAAAAATGGCAAATTAGAATTTGTTCGGTCATCAGCTTTTAAATTAAGCAAAGTGCATTTCTAACTAAGGTCAACTTAGAATGAGTGAAATTAGCTTAAATATATAACAGTTAAATACGTACTGTGGTAATCTGAAAACATTTAGTGTTATTAAAGGTATAGTTCACTTTAAAATGCAAATTTACTCACCCTCATGTCAAATTTTCTCGCCTCATTTACTCACCCTCACGTTGTTTCAAACCTGTACAAGTTTCTTTCTTCTGCTGAACACAAAAAGATTTTTTAAAGAATGTCAGTAACAAGATAGTTGACGGTAGCCACTGACTTCCATAATAGGAAAAAAGTACTATAAAAGTCAATGGCTACTGTTAACTGTTTTGTTACCAACATTTTTTCAAATATCTTCTTTTGTGTTCAGGAGAAGAAAGTCATTCAGGTTTGTAATAACATGAGGGTGAGTAAATGACGACAGAATTTTCCTTTTCAGGTGAGCTATCCCTTAAAGCAGTGCTTCTCAAACCCGTCCTGGGGACCCCATACCACTGCACATTTTGTATCTCTCCCTCATTTAACACACCTGATTCAGCTCATTAGTACAGACTGCAAAATTTAAATTGGGTGTGTCTGATGAGGGAGACATCCAAAATTATGGGGGGTCCCAGGACATTTGAGAACCACTGCCTTAAACCAAGAAAGGGGCAAACAAGCAAGTCTATCTATGAAATTACACTGACAACGACTAAGCACAGAAGTGGTACCACAATATAACTGGTTTAAATTCACCCTACGTGGTTTGACATTAAGTCTTGTCATGTGCTTGTACTTTGGTACTTATACATGTAAATTGGCCATTCATGTTTTTGAGCTTATTGTGAATGGTGTAGCAAACTCTGTTAAGGGTTAGGGTTGGCACTGGATGCAACTGTGAAAAAAAGATTACCTACAAAGAAAGAGAATTTGAAATGCAAAATTGTTCATCACATATTTACCAGCAATTTTTCAATGAGGCACTCAAGACACTCAAGACACTCAAGTTTTTGTTGAACAAAAATGTCCAAAGAAAAGGAAACATCTGATTAGTAATATCTTTACAAAGTTAGCATGTCTTATACAATGCTTTTAAAATTAATTTTTATGCTGGCTCCAGTTAATTAAAAAAAATATATATATAAATCATTTTATTGAATCATTACTTAAAAAATAATTTTTAACAGCTTAATTAACTATTGTTAATTCACAAGACTGTAAACAGAAGAAATGTTAATTTTGTGGATAATTAAAAAAATATTTTATAAAATCACCTGTAGATATTTCATAGAATATTTTTGATTCATTCCAATGTATTAGTCTATCGGTATAACAATCGCCTGAGGGCATTGCGCCCATTGACTTATTTGATTGCAGTTTCAAGATAAGTAAAAATAAATAAATGTTGTTAATGTTTATTCTTCCTGACAGTTTTTTTTTTTTTTTTTTTTTTTTTTTATTCATTCACGATTCAATGATCATCATAGTTAGTTATTTTAATGATTGTGAACCAAATTGCATGACAAACCAAAATAATAAATTGTATTAGGCTATTTAATACATAAGCTTGGTTCCTCCTAAGGTTTTTTTCCTCTCCATTCTGTCACCTGATGGAGTGTGGGTTCCTCGCCACTGTTGTCTCTGGCTTGCTTAGTTAGGGGCACTTAATTTAACAATATTATTGATTTAATTGCACTGACAATATCAGAAGATAACTGAACTGAACTGAATGACTCTTTTTTTCAGAGCCGGTTTAAGACCAAATTGTACTTCAGTAACTACTTTGATTATCTTCACATAGTTTCTGAACGTAACTGAAGCAACTCTGAACTGACTTCAAATGAACAAAGACAGTTTTTGATAAGAATTGTACTGAGCTGGACGATGACATCACTGTTTTCTGCAGAAATGCTTAGCCAAATTGAACTAAGGCGCACGCACCCAAACACAGAGAACATACTGCAGCATAAGAAAATATTTTATGTAAAGCTACCTTTCGAAAATGACTAACAAAAACAGTTAAATAATAGGTAACGTTAGACTTACAGCTTCTTTAGCACATCCAGCCACTAGCCAGTGACGTTACACTGCATCCATCCAACACCGCCGAGTCAAGTAACCCGCAACATTTCTGGAGATAAAACAGACACCAACAACTGTACTTAGACATTGTGACCGTGTTATAATTGGAATAATTGATGACAGACCGTGTAAAAATAATGAATGTTATGTGTAACGTAACGTTAGCATAACGGTCGCTAGTTCGACAGACGCAAAATCTAGACTAGAGCATTTGGTCCGTCGTCAAAAATTCATAGTTCATTTCAACATAACTTCTTGTTGATTTTCTGACTTCTTTGACTAACGTTACTTAACGTTAGGATAGTTTTAATAAAACAGGGTTGCTCACCTGTATGCTCGCTCCTGCTTGAACCTCTCGTCCTCCTGTTGACGTAGTGAATAGTGATTTGAACAGTGTGGACAAAAGCGGCGCCTGACGTACTGACGACGTTGTCAGTTGGTAATTTGATGGTAAAAAAATTACAGACATGCGACGTCGAGACTACGTTGTCAGTTGGTAAGTCATGAAATTACCAAAAAGTACGAATAAATTACGTAACTGCGACGTCGTGTGTTAGCTGGGGCTAGCCTACTAAAGGTACAGATAAACCGAGTAAAGCACACAACTCATTCCACTACAAAGAGCAAGACTTCACTATATGGATCTCAATTCACATTTTAGATAACTCAAACCGCTACACGAGCTCGTGGTCGCTTCAGAGAGACCGCATGAATGAGCACGCCATCCCTTTGAACCCAGCTGGACAACTCTGATTGGCTCCCGGACGCCGCCCCAATGATGAGTGACGTCCCGCTAGGCCAGTCACAGCAGCCTGCGAGCCTAGAGCGAGCTAGAAACAGAAAGAGATAATGAGTACAAACAATCAACACGTGCGAAGTATACTAGCGTGCGCAGACCAGTGAAAACAAGACAAAAGACACGTGGAACGTAACACTATGTCATACTACACATGCGCATAATTATATCTTAAAAACAATGAAAATCTGTGTCTTAACATGATTGATCAAATAACCTTATTCAAAATATGGCGGTTACTACTGTATTATCAATGTATAAACCTGGTTCCAGTCCATAACACCACTTTATTTCATCTAGGAGGGTTAGGAGGACCTACCATTTTGAGCAAGGGGTCCACATTACTTTGACTTCTTCTTTTCCCTGAAACCCAAGACAGAGACAGAAGTTGCAGTTAGTTAAAAAGCAGCAAGAGTTGCATTTAGAGCTTTTGTAAGACGATTTATAAAAAAAAAATTATTAAATAAATTATTATTGATTTATTTGGTAGGTAGCCATGTAATAAGCAGGATAATGTAGGTGGTTGTATAGCAAATAAAAACCCCTTCAGGCTGATTCAATACAGGGATGTATATAACAACCGCCTCGCTATACATTATCCCTTACATAAATCTGTGTCCATTTTGTGGAGAATCACCTTTCTCTCTATATCTCCATAGTCCATTAATCCCACACATTCCATAGCTGCATTCACAAACTAAGGTGTCTGGACATTAACAGGGTAAACACAACCCTGTGAATCATTCGGTTCAGACTTACCATCCTGCCGGCTCCCTGGTACAAATCATGTGTAATGTCTGATTAAGGCCATGTGCACATAAGATTTACAGTGAGCGGGGGCTAATGACATTGCACGTTTAGCCACTTTATAGTCTTTTCTACTCACATAAAAGATTTTAAACATTAAAATACCAGCAAATATTTAGTCACTTATTTGCTTTAAAAAGTCTTTTAAAGTGTCAATGACGTCATACACATGTACGACCAGAGATACGGCTTTACGGCAATCCTTCAGTCACTTTGGTGCTTTCGCGCTCTGCACTTTCTTTTCTCTCGAGGCATCAACAACACAGCTGACACAGATAAACACACGTGCTAAGAGTTTTTGTTTTGTTTGTTTCTGGTCCTGCTTTGGATGACACAATGCCATCAAGCGGGATCTCTGGTCGTAATCAGTCCTTCACTGACCAATCATATCTGAGATTTCTCAACGGCAATCGGGTGAAAGAGACTAATTTAGCCGTCTAGCCCCATTGACTCCCATTCATTTTGCACTCATGGCGATCGCCCCCAGTGGAACTCTGGTGGTACTACAACCAAAATTCGATACAACAGGGCTTAATAGGGAGTGGGCAGGCTCTACGTAGACGGGCTCTGGAAAACCCGTAACGGCAAAGATGGCGGTTGTATGCACATGTCCCGCCCCTCCCGCTGGAAAGCCAATCATCTGCTTTCAACAGTTGTTCCCATTCATTTAGATAGGAGCCTGGTCTTGTTAGTCCGAAATAGCTGCCCGGAGGCGTTGCCAAGATGGCGGCCGAGTGGCATGACTTGCCTAAAAGGACTTTGGCTCATCCTACGCCTGTGGTTTAATGTGGAGTTAGAGATCAAACAGGACTTCAGGTTAAATAGGCAGGCCATGCATGCCCTGCAGCGCCTGATGCAGAGAGAGCAGGACCATGGATGGGGCAATGAATTGGAAGTCCTGATACTGTATATGTCTATTGGCTTGCCCATGGACTTTCCTATCGTGTGGTGTCGCGAGTTTTCAGTGTGCCCAAATCCACTGTTCACAAAATTATTCACAAGGTGGCACAGTTCATTTGGGATAATCTACATAGAGCCATTGCCTTTCTGAAGCCTGCAGACCTGGACACTGTGGCTGATGGATTTGCCCAGTGTTCTGGAACGCCCGTCCTCAACAAAGCTGTAGGTGCTATTGATGGCTGTCACATAAGAATTAAGCCCCCATCAGTTCATCGCCTGGACTATTTAAATTACAAAGGGTTTTACTCCATAAACATGCAAGCCATCTGTGACTCTGCTGGAAAGTTCCTGGATATTTTTGTAGGCTATCCATGTTCTGTACACGACACACGCATTTTGAAAAACAGTTATTTTTATCTGGCCAGAAATTATCCACCCAATGGATACTTTATCCTGGGAGATGGCGGATATCCTTGTTTGGAGACACCAATCTGCCTCATCACTCCATACAGGGAACCTGTGAATGGCCCAGTGCAAAGGAAATTCAATTACCACCAATCAAGGGCACGTTCCATTGTAGAGAGGGCCTTTGGCATCATGAAGACTCGTTGGAGGTCCACACTTTTCAGGGCCCTGGAGGTCAGTCCTACGTTTGCACCCCAGGTCATAGCATCCTGTGCTTTCCTGCACAATGTTTGTATTGACAATGGAGATGTCCTGGAACCAGACAATGATGTGGCAGTGGACATCCTGGACCCAGAACCTCCCCTACAAGAAGCTCCTGAGGCACATGAAACACCAGGGAATGCCACAAGGGACTGACTTGCTGCCTTGATCAGCGCACAAGCCCCTCATTAGAAAATTCTGATGAAAATTGTAAATAGTTCAACTCTCTGAGTGTGTTTTTTTTTACATGCCCATGTTCTTTTGGGTTGTTCTAGTGTGGACATATGGTTAATTTTAACTTTAGTTCTATTAAACTTAATTATATTTTGAAAACATGTTGGTGATGGTTTCTTTTATAATGATCTAGACATGCAAAAAAATATTGAACATTTTAATGACATCTTAACACAGCTGTAAGAAAAAATGATGTGGACGTCGAAGATCTCAAAAATGAAGTTTATTACAGCATAGCAGTGGCAAGGTACACGAAGCACCTTGGGTTCACCGGCGTCAGAATGAACCCAGAACATCAAAATCTCAAACCTTTTATCCTGTTACAGTTTACAACTCTTAATGTCAATGAAGTTGCTCTTATTGTAACAGCTGTGGTCTGTATGTTAATGAAGTTGAGACACCCCATTGTCTGAGAAGGTTCTCTGTGTCTCACATCTTTGATGTTCTGTGAAATCAGCACAGCAAAAGGTTAAGGTGATAAAATCTATCTGAAGTGGATCTTCTGTTAAAACAAAACGGTCAAATGTTTAAGGTGACAAGCTATTTGAAGTCCCTGTTATCAAGATGGTTGTTGGTTGCCCTCTGTGATACTATTTACATATTACTGAGATTGGATGTAATTGTCTCTATATGATAATTAAGCTCTTTTAAGTGAAGGAACATTTTGATATATATATATCAAATATATTTATTTGGGGGGGGGGGGGGGTGCTATGTTTGAAAATGTGATAGTTCCTACTAGGGCTGGGTAAAAAATAGATTTCTCGATTTTAATCGATTCTCATTTTTACGAAACGATATCGATTCTTAAATCCCAAGAATCGATTAGTCATCCTGTTTTCAGAATGAATGGAACATTGTAGCGCGCTTCCCATCCAATAAATCGCAATAATCTTTATGCTTTGTTATGCTTCCCATCCAATAAATCGCAATAATCTTTATGCTTTGTTATTATTGATATGAAACAAAGTCTCAGATTTCAAATTACGTATATTTTCTTACAAAATTCTAAACTTTAAACAAAATTCTGTACTTTAAGTGTTTGTATACAAATCAGTTAATTTTTACCTTCAATATTATAGTAGGCTAATGAAGCCTATAGGCTACAACTGACTCCCATAGTTTACAATAATAGTTAAGAGATTTGTTTTCCTTGAGAAAATTTGCAATGTATTGTACGGTTTGTACCTGATATCCAAAATAATCAATATTGAATCGAATCGTAAACGAAATCGAATCGAATTGCAAGCTTGTGAATCGAAATCGAATCGAATTGTGACATTTGTGTCAATACCCAGCCCTAGTTCCTACTACTATCAACTTACCATTAGCAATATTGTGGGGTCCTCTGCCGGCTTGAAAGAGGCCACAATCACAGGAGGATCTATAGCTGGCCTTCCCCCCAAAACGGCATGCATCGCCTCAAAGTATCGCCAGTTGGATACTGTTTTTTCTCCACTTTCTGTTCCTGAGCCTGTCTTTGGTGTTTTCAGGTCCTACAATAAAAAAAGAAAAGAAAAAGAGAAACAGAAACAGCAGTTGTGAGAGGGGTGGCCAAAGGGGTGGCCAAGCCGGTATTTTCCTTACAAATGCTCTATAAAGGCATCATATGTCTTTTGGAATGCAGTTGGCCTATATATAAAAAATACAAATATGAAAACCATCAACAAAAGGCTTTCAATTTCAAATATTCACACGAACTTTGTCCAGGGGTGCGTTCTCCGATAACGTTGTCTCTTAGCGCGCTACGAAGACTCAAAAGGTACACCTTAACTACAGGTATACATTTCCTACGTGTGTTCTCCGAACTATAACTTAGGATGTTGCTTAAGGTAAACCTTCTTAAGTTCGATCTTAGCAGGCGCTGTCCATGGTGGAGGCGCTGAATAGGTTGATATCGATGCCTCGATGATCGATTGTGCGCTCTTTCCTTCACAGCGGTATAGGTAAAGTATTGAGAAAACAATGTTCTTTATAAAGAAGCGTTTTAGAAATAGTACAAACTGCATTTATCGGGGCTCATTGAAATATGTACATGCAGAAATAAATATGAGTAGGCCTATGTGTTTATAATTTAGCAAGTGTGCAATCCCAAACCCTCACGGCCATAATGTTCTCCACAACGTATGCTGATTATCCACCAGCCATGTAGTTGACATACACTAACTGGCTCCGCGGACGTCTTTGATTTAAAACAAGTAGCCTACTCGCTGTCTCGCTGCCATAGCTATAAAGTTTGTGTAAACTCATCTTTCTTTATATAGACTCCTAAGCCTTTTCTGTCAAATGGTTCGCCAGCTGATGTGCCTTAGGATAGTAATTAAAAAAGCTAACAACCATTAGTGTATGGAAACTTTATTAATGAAAACACTTCCATACACTGGGTGTAGGCTATAACAACTTAAGTATTTTATGTGTAAAATTTTAAAGTAAAGTAAAAATGTAATTTTAATACTAAATCAGATTTTATATTAAATGTTCATATAACATTTTCTATGTGTAATTAAACTGCGATGTAGAAAAACATTTTGTTTCATTATTTACTCTAATAAGGGAAATAGGGTTTTTTATGGGTTTGTTGGTTATAGAATTAATTCTCTTCCAGAATTGCTTTGGGTTCTTAAAGTCAGTTGATAAACAATCCTTATAGTAATTTGCTTTAGCATTTCTAGTAATAGTTTTACATTTATTCCTTAGTTCTTTATAAGCATCCCAGTCAGCAGAATCATTTGATATACGATATTTTTTCCATGCCTTGTCTCTTTGTTTAAATAAGTGTATGAGATCTCCTTTGATCCAAGGTAAGTGTCGACCCTTAACCTTGATTGATCTCCAAGGAGCATGTTTATCTATTATCTCAACAAATTCAGTATAAAAGTAATTCCATGCATCTTCAACAGATGGAATTAACTGAAATCTCTCCCAATTTATATCTAGTATGTCTTGAATAAAGTGTTCAGTATTAACGTTATTCCATTTCCTTACTCTAATTAATTTTGGAGGAAGATGAGGCAATTTGATTTTCCAAATACAATAAACAATAGAGTGGTCACTAAGAGAGTCCGGTAATACCCCAGATTTTAAGATTCTACCAGGATGAGAAACCAAAATCCAGTCAAGCAAAGAAGAGGAGCTAGGACCAACTCTAGTGGGTTCAGTTATGAGTTGAGTTAAATTTATGCTGTTAAAAAGATTGCGATCTTTATGAGAGGAATTAGCTAGCCAATTCGAATTAAAATCACCTAATATGATTTTTTCACTAGCACAATCTAAAGAATTAATAGTAGACAAGATACATTCAGTGGTTTCAGCAGGAGCATTAGGAGGTTTATATATATTTCCTATTATAAGTCGTTTTCAAAAATTCACAAATTCACATCTCTACCTGAAGTGATAGGATTTCCTATTAACATCTGCCTCATGTTCTCTTAGAGCAGTGGAGACTGGAGCAATAGACTATAGGGAATCCTATCATAAGATTAACAGAATAATAATAAAGATTTTAAATAATTCTTAACATGTATTATATTGTATAGTACATTTGTGAAATGTGCATTTTGAAGAAAAAAAAAAGTGTTCATGTGATGTCACCCTATCAATATATCTTACCGGCAATTTTATAAAAGCCCTCTTTTATGGACATAGTCGATAAATGTCCGGGGAACAATATTAATGAAACTATTCATGTAGGCTACTCCTGCAGAGCAAGGACCACCTTGCGAATGGTTCGACAAACCGTGTTTTCCCCCAGCTTCTGTGCGTCACCCACCGTGCAAGTATGTATGTACCACTTGCAAAAAAATACAAACGCAATACCATTTGCGGTACAGTAAGTGCATGAATTCGACGTGTTAAATTCTTTATGTGCGGCTCAAGAAGTTCGCAAAATAAGACATTCCTTCCGCGGAAAAGCTGTATCTTTCATACAAGTAACTATCAGGAAAGGCAAGGGGATTTTGTCAGGCTAAAAACTCTTTCTTTACAAAGTGCTCGTCTAACAATTTGCGCTGAGATGTCCACCGGATTTGGAAGAAAAGGTGAAGTCATTGCAACAAACACTTGGAATAAGTTACGTCACCTATATGTTTCTTTGCTCTCAGCTGATTGGTCAAACTTCAGTCTGAGATCTTGAATCCAGAACATAACCTGCCCCGGAGCAGGGGCCCGTTCTTCGTACGTCGCTAACTCAGTTAGCTGGATTTGATTGTTGGCGATTTGGCATGATCTTGGATTGTTTGGTTCTTCGACGCTCATCCTGGACTTGCTGTCATAGCAACAGGTGCGCAATCTTAAACCTGCTCGGGAGCAGGCTTATTTCATGTTAACAGGATTAGACTGCGGCTATCATAATTTTTTATGAAGATCATTCAATCATGACCATGCCATATACTGTAATAGTATATGTCACTCAGGCTTCACTAACATGATTGGTACCATAGGCTAGCTAGACCATAGACTGCCATCAAGGCCTCAATGAAGGGGATTATGTGAACAGAAAGGGGGTTCACAATGTAAATGTGCAGCCCAGTTACTATTGTGATTCTTAATATTCCAGATTAGTAATATTATATCAAATTAAAAGAAAGGCAGTTGACTAAAATCTTCCATATCACAAATGTGAAAGCAAAATGTCCAGGATCTGTGCATGACTTAAGCATTTTCAGAGATTCACATTTATGCACATTATTTGAAAGTGGTAGGAAAGTTCCACAATTAAATATCAAGCTCACTGTATTACATACACTTATGCTGATCCTAACAGAACTGCATTTTTTCATAGGTGATTACATGTTCCTGTCTGCAGACAGGTGTTTTATGACCCCATTCCCTGACCCAAACCAGTTACAATGCAGCTCTAGCCAGGACAAGGGCACACAATGAAATTAACTTTTGCTAACTAAAGGGAAGATGTCAGTGTCTGAAAACTCTTGAGGGTTGCACACCTGACAGGGCCTGTGACATTGTTGCATGTGCCATATTACACAACATTGCCAAAAAAAAAAAAAACACTTTTCATTAAATGTTTAATAAAATACAAATATGCTTAGTTCCTTGAGTTTTATTTCAATTGTTCTTTGTAAAGAAAAGCCAGTGGTCAAGTGCCTGCAACAAGAGATATTAGACACATGCCTCATGCAACAAATAAAAAGGAAAAGTTGGCTATACACTGCCCACCTGTAGGCCTATGTCTCCTCTGTCTGTGCAGACTCTTCTGTAGGCCTTTCTGTAGATGTGGAATCCTTAAACTTATATTGCAGCCATAAAGCATACAAGTATAAATTAAGTAAAGTTATTTATGCACTTGCAGGTAAGCTAGTTCCTCCATATGACAGTCATCTGAGAGGGTTTATTCACTGTCCAGTGCAATGGAAACAAATGGACATTACAAAGTCTTATTCTTTCTTTCCTTTGGAAAGTTAGAAAATGTCCACTTACTGCACATATTTCAGCCACCACTTTCTTGGGAACAGATACAAGTGTTGGTGTATTGTGTAAAATTGCACAAAAGAGGAAAACACAATGTCATTACAATGAACTACACTCGGGAAAAATGTGATCAATAAAATATTTTTACATTAATATAAGTTTATCAGTTTTCACTTTCACAAGTCAAAGCAATTCATCATTACTCAAGATTTAACAGTTGAAATTACTATACAGCCTTAATTTAATGCAGCAAAAATGATTTTACAGTGTAGGAAAGTAAGATCTTTTCTTATTTTATTTTTTTTTCTCAACCTTTTTCTTGGTTGCTTTTATAATCAGACAACCATTTATTTAACAGTGCCTTTTATAAAATAGACTATAATATAACTAAAAATTACCAATATGTAGAATATTTTTGTACTTCACTTTTATTTGTTCCCATGTTCTAGTATGGTGACTGACATTACAATGCACAAAATAATTATGCAATTATTAAAATACAAAAATATAGGCTAATAAGTGATAAAAACATCTAACATGGCCACTTCTAACGGATTTAAATTGTCTGCTACTTTTTGCCAGCCCTCTCTCCTGGCTTTTGCAGACTTTGAGGTGTTCCCTGGCGTTTTGATTAAACATTAAAATTCCGAATAAACTTCGACTATTAGTTCTTGCTCTGCTGAGGAGAAAAACTGAGCCCGCTCTTTGGCCACGCTGAACAGCCAATAGCAGCGTTGCTGATCAATGTTTCTACTATCGATACATATCCCCTTTAAACCAGCGCATGGACGCGCAATTATCTCAGATAACTCAATCCAGCGATACTAATCATATCCGGCAAGTGTGTTCGAAGAACCGAGTTAGCCAGATCATGATTCGCACGATGACATCATCTTGGATGTGTCATTTGATCTCGGATGTAATAAGCAACGTACGAAGAACGGGCCCCAGGTTAGCCGTGCAGCGTAAGATACCATGGCAACGAACACCGATTTAAGCCGAGCTACTTTCATAGTACCTAAAACCCAGGGTTGGCATAAAACTAAGCTGAAACATAGCCGGCTAGCCACCTAATCCGGCTTCATGGTACAGGCCCCTGAGCCACTGGACGTCATATTACACTCACAGGTGCTCTATAACTTTGTGACAGTTTGTGTGTGTGTGCGAGTCCAAACCGCTCCTGTAATTTCTATGAGCATAATTTATAACAGGATTACCTAGATGATGCAGGATTCTAGCAGACATTCCGTTTCCTGCAGCAAACTTTTTTGTTTTTGTTTTTGTTTATGTTAGTCTATAGTCATTGTAGTTAGTTTAAAGTAAAAAAAAAAAAAAAAAATGTGTAGGTGTCACGCGTAGCTGCAGTAAAGTAGTGAACGAAGATGAATGGCTCAAGAGAAAACAGTCTTTAATAATAAATCCATACCAGGGGCCCGTTCGTATGTGTGCTGGCTTCAACAGGGACACTGTATTTCCCTCTACTGCAGAACATAGTCAGCTAAAACTTAAAAAAGTAGTAATGTATTGCACACGTACCCAGTGTTACTTGCTTAGAGGAGCCAGCACCAGGGTCAGATTGTACAGCACCTGTAATCCCATCCATAATCGGCCGTCCCTTATTGCCTACTCAGAGCCAACTCCTCCGCCAGTGTATTCTGGTTTTCTGAATTTAATTCTTTATTTCTGTTTGCTGCAAACAAGTGTTTGTGATAAAATGTTCACAAAAGTAATAAAAGGTTGTGGTAAATACTCACCACTTTGAATTATATTTTTATATTTTGTCTTTATCTGCTGCCAAGAACATTTGGAGTTGGGGTTGCATCTAAAAATCAATGAATATTAATCTTTCTTAGTACATACATGCACATTTTTTATATATTATAAAAATAGGCTATAGGCTATATTACACATAGGCTACTACACATACATACATATACATACATACATCATTGTAATTCTGAATGATTATCTCTTGCTCCTCCGCGGAAAAATATATCGCTCTCGCTCTACCCGCGATTGGTTGTTCAGTGTCGACGTCACTCTTTTATGTGCACGCGCGCGTGGAGTAATCATAGCTTGAGGATCAAAGCCTGAGTTGACAGAGAAAGTTGATGAGCTGCATCATGGTACCGATAAAGCCCAATTGCATCGGTTTGGTTTTGTCAACTCAAAACCAATCCTGTAACCCCGAGTTTGTTCAGCTACCTTCATGGTACAGGCCCCAGGTGTGTTGGTGAACTACAGATCCATTAGCACTGTGAAATAACCTCCATTTCCTCAATACGAGTGTGTGTATGAGCGAGTCCAGTAATTCCAATAATCACAGCTGTTGGTCTGATGAAAAATATCTCATGTGTGCTATAATTCACTGTGTGTCTAAATGGTTTTAGCCAAGAAACGACTTGTTTGAATCCTTAATGAAAGGAGACAAAGAAACTTTATTGAAAATATGAGGCACTGGTGGGCATTACCTAAGGAATTAAAGGCAGCATGATTGGCACACTGAATGTCAGTCAGAGACAGCGAGGGGTGGAAGCGGGAGCTGGAGTCGCTCACTCACACCTGCAGTAGAGTAATTGACTGCCATGCTCTCTGCGTGTGCGCGCGCACACACACTAAAAGCAAACAGATTAAAGTTACTTTCCCTCACACCGCAAAAGCGCTGTCACGCAAACAGAACTTTTAATAAGCATGCATATCCACACAATCACATTGGTGAAAAAGTTCTCTCTGCAAAATTATTTAATAGAAATTATTCAGTTATTTGGCAGGTGCGTGACATGCAGGATGGAACAGATCTGGAATGGGAAGAGAGGAAATTTATATGATAATTGCACTAAGTGACTTTATGAATAAATGCAAGGAGATTGCAGATAAAAATTAGTCAATCATCACCCTTATAATAAAAAATAACACTCTTGTCATGATTCGTGTTCCCCTTGTCTTGTGTGGACTTTTATGTTATTTCCTATTCTGTGCCAAGTTTTGTAGTCCTTTGTAGTTTTTCTTATTAATTATTTCCTGATTGTTCCCAGGTGTGTCTTGTTTTCCAATCTCCCCTTGAGTGTATTTATACCCAAGTGTTTCTCATGTTCTTTGTCTGGTGTTGTCCTTTGTTGGATGAATGTTTGGTGATGCCCATTCAGTTTTCTGTTTCCTGTTTGCTGTGGTCTTATGTTATTAAGCTATAAATTGCATTTGAATCCAGCTCTTCTTTTGTTTTTTGAGTTCACCAGCATTACAACTCTACAGTAATATACATCGACAATAGTTTAAATTAAATTAATTTAAATATACTGTACATTGTTAGTTAATGTTGATAATGCCAATGTACACAACTTTATTTTAGATATATATGAGTATGTATAAAAAATAAAATGCACCTAAATAATGTATTTTCTTCTTTGTTAGTTCATGTTAAATATTATATTTAATGTTATAATATTACAAAAATTATACACTAATGCTGATATACACAATGTAATTGTAAAAAAAAAAAAAAAAAAAAAAAACCAAGAAATACCAAGCTATCTTAAAACAAAGAAAAGATAAATATGTAATTTTCATAATATATGGTCAAACTTTCTCCAATAGCCCTAAACCAGTCCCTCTCCCACCACAGATATTGGTGAAGGTGTGTGGAGCGTCAATGATCTATTCTGATGGCAGGCTGATGGATTGGCTGTCAGTGAGATTTGAGAATTGGCACAGTTGGAAAGTGTAGGCTACAGTAACGATTACCAGGGGAATTCAATACAGTCAACAGCCCTCTGCTCAGTGCCATCAAAACCTCAAAGGGCTGAACGGCCACATACATCAGCCTGTCATCCGCTGATATGAAAGACAATGGTCATTTAGAACCGCTGTGCTACATGTCAGTCATGTATGTTTATAGATGAGAGTGTGTGTGACATATAACAGAAAATTGCAAAGCAAAAGAGTCACTCACTACAAATCAAAAACATCATAACCCTACACCTAAATCTCCATTAAATTAAAAACGATATGAGCATATCAAACAATTAGGAACACTTATACTACCGCTCACAAATTAAGGAGGAGTACGAAGTCTCTTACGCTCACCAAGGCAGCAATTATCTGATAAAAAATACAGTAAAAATAATACTGTGAAATATTGTTACATTTTAAAATAACTGTCTTCTATTTTAATATATTTTAAAATTGTATTTACATATAATTCTTCAGAAATCATTGTTTGTTTAGTGCTAAAGTAACTTTTCTTTTCGTTTTTAGAAGCACTATAGAAATAAAGGTGACGACTTGACATATTCAGTATATATTTACAAAATGTTCCCTCTGGTTTCCCCCACAATCCAAAGCATGCAGTGTTGGTGAATTGGAGACGCTAAATTGTCCGTAGTCGTGAATGCGTGTGAGTCCCAAGCTATTTTTTTACAGTCTATGGTCCCAAGCCATGTAACGGGGAGGGTTGGGGAAGGACCTGGCAACCTACCCTGGAAAAGTCATTGCCAAGGAATATCATTGCCAGTCTCTCGCACATGGCAAGAGATGGCCATAGAATTTTTTTTTTTATATTTATCGTCTTTTTTCTGTTTCCTTCTTGTTTTCTCCTGTCACCATGGTTATTCCTTATTCCTTTAACACCTGTTCCTCATTTAGTTCATTAGTTCACATGTATATAATACCCTCAGTTATGTTACTCTTTGTTGTCTGTGCTATACACACGGTTACGTTGCCTTCTCAATTGTTTGGATTACTCTTCGTTAGTGGAATTTTTTTTATTATTATTATTTTTTATAATGTATTGCTGCATTTAGATCCACTGTGCTTCAGTCTCGTCTTCATCCTCAAAACAGCTGTTACAATATTCAGCTTTCTATGATACTTAAGTATCATGTGTCAATTGATCACATCTACAGTGCAAATGTGAATTGATTATTGGATTTGTTTAGTGAATATTTGGCTGTGAGTCTTGCTATGAAGATGGTGAGTGAGCTATAGACCTGTTCAAGCCAGTAATGCAAAGATTGCATTACATTTTTTTTCGATTGCTAAACGACAGTGAGCACAACTGGAGCTACATGTGCAAAACTCTAACTACAGTCTGCACTACCAACAGTCTCCTGAGCTAAACAGTTCACATCACCTGCAAAACTCACTCCAAGCAACACAACTCTTAACACATGGCTCAAAACAGGCTCAGTGCAGCCAAACACTATGCACAACCCTCACTGAGATAACACACACTGTCACTCAGAACACACTGAGAGTAAAAACACTAGCATCAAACACCAATACAGAAAATACAAACTTTTCATCTTTACAGTTTGAACAATTTCAGTGACTTCATACAAAGTAATATTTTCTTCAAAGAAAAGAGTGACATTCTTTCACATGATTTCTCAATTGTTTACACACAAATACTGGTACTTGAGACACAATGACCACAACATGTAACTCATTCACCAACCCCCTGAACCAATTCTGCTAAACTACAAGCACAATTCCTGCTTTGCACTCAAATTGCAGTTCAAAAACACACCTTTTTTTAAAACACTACATACAATTCTCTGCTTTTGGCACTATTTTCATGCAGAAAATCTCTTGTTTTCACAAGGAACACACTGTCATCAGAGAATGTCTAATATGGCGAGAAGTTTCACTCTCACTACACTTCCGGCTTCTGAACTGGTTGCAGTTCCACTCTGATTCCATATGAGGGCGCTCACAGGACGAGTGCAGAATGAATGGAGGTCAATGGCGGTATACCCCTCAAAATCCACTTTTCTCAGGATATAATTTTTTGTCTAGTAATTTGAATGTTGTATTCGAAAGGAGATGCAAAGAAATTACACATTGCTGGGTGTTAGATTTTTTAGAGTCACTTATTTGCTTTAAAAAAGTCTTTCAAAATGTCAATGACGTCAGAATGCTGACGTCATTAGCAGAATGCTAGCGTGTTATGGGCAACAACAACTCAACCTGTAAGAAATCAAAACGACATAAGTACTCGTTCATTCAACTTTCGACCTAAAACCCATGTTGAACTTGC
The DNA here is from genome assembly GCA_021464565.1 of Rutilus rutilus. Classification (NCBI taxonomy): domain Eukaryota; kingdom Metazoa; phylum Chordata; class Actinopteri; order Cypriniformes; family Leuciscidae; genus Rutilus; species Rutilus rutilus. Next base: position 375,811 of record JAJAQA010000005.1, read on the forward strand.
AAAATCTACAATCACATCTGAGATTTCTCAACGGCAATCGGGTGAAAGAGACTAATTTAGCCGTCTAGCCCCATTGACTCCCATTCATTTTGCACTCATGGCGAGCGCCCCCAGTGGAACTCTGGTGGTACTACAACCAAAATTCGGTACAATAGGGCTTAATAGGGAGTGGACAGGCTCTCCGTAGACGGGCTCTGCTGTCATTCAAATGTGCACACTGACTCATCACATGGGCAAACACCCATCACACAGTTTTACAATTAGCAATCAGAGCTTTAGCATAAAAGGGCAACAGGTGAGCTCTTCAATGGAGCAATGGATGCCAACATAGTTTATTTTTTAACTGTAACTGTATACAGTCAATTCTTCTGTTGTTTTGTATGTAGACCACTGTATGTACAACTTTGTGTTGGTTGGGATGTACACTGTGTATATTGTTTTTGTGGGAAAAATAAAATATATTTGTTACCGTGCATTTGTGTGTTCTGAGTATAAAAACAATATTCTCAAATATTTTACAGCACACTTATGTATGTACTGTCTGTAGTAAGTGAACACTGAACAAAATAAAAGGCCTAAGTCATTATGATGAATTGGAGAGGAAGTGTTTTCCATTCATCATAGTGTTTTACATTGAGCACATCAGTGTTCAACTGGTTCTAATACTGTAAATGTCTATTCATATGATGGTTTGTGTGTGTCATTTGAAAACAAAATACCATTTTGAGAAGAAATAACATTGTTTTGAATGTAAAGTTTCATTTTGCAGGAGAATTGAGGGGTTTTGCCCATTGTGTGTGTGTGTGTGTGTGTGTGTGTGTGTGTTTTTTATTTGTGTGTAGAGTTCTGAGAATATGAGGCATGCTTTCAGAAAATGTGTGTAAACAATCGAGAAAAACTGTATTTAAATTTTTAGAACATAACAATTCTTTACAGTAAGGTAAATGAAAATTAACAGTTTACTTCAACAGTCTGTAGTAATTTACGGAATTACAGTAATGAGAAAAAAAAAAGGTAGAAACTAAAAGTACATACTGTAATTCGAACAAATAATTGAGGGGCTAATCCTGCCTCTCTCTAGCATCAGGCCACAATCAGCAGTGTTTGAAAGGCACAAGGCTGAAATCTATTCTGTTTTGAATGTGTGGTTCACAGTTTTGACAGCAGCCCTTACGAAAAAAAAAAGTTTATTCAAGTGTGCTATTAGTAGACTTCTTTTAAACTAAAAATAAGAAAGTATACTTTCAGTCTACTTTTTATGTACTTCACAGAAATATACTTTATGTACTTCTCAGAAATATACTTCAATTTGCACTTAAATATACTTGACTTATACTGACAGAAAAGTCTAAGTATATTGGCCTCTACTTGTTGATCTAGATATACTTAAAAGTATAATTAATTATACTAAGTATTCTTGGCTTGTACTTGTGTTTACTATTTTGATTGAGTAGCTTATTAAATACTTTTAAAAAAACATAATATTACACACTGTTGTATAAACTAACATGTTCAGCTTTATATAGTAACAAACTTTCGGGTGGAATAGCTTATAGAGTAAATGAAATATGCATGGAAAATACGTTTATTCAGGGTTCTATTAGTATACTTCTTTTCAACTAAAAAGAAGAAAGCATACTTTCAGTCTACATTTTATATACTTCTCAAAAATATACTTAATTACACTTAAGTGTACTTGACTTATACTGAGAGAGAGTATTTGGCCTATACTTGTAATCAATCTTTTGATCGAGATATACTTAAAATTTTAATTATTCAAAGTATACTTGGCTTGTAGTTGTGTTAACTCTTTTGATCGAGTAGCATATTAAATATACTTTTTTTACATCGTTTTTCATATACAGTCTTATGAAACTTTGTTTGAAAATATTGATTAAAATATTGATATAAAACAGATATGTTTCTAATTCTGCGTATCTGAATTTTTGTGTAGGCTAGTCCACTGGTAGTGTACATATTTACTTTAATTAAACTTTTCCCCACTATTGACTGAATTTTCCAGCTATCCATGTTTTCACTGTTATACGGTAGGGGGCGCTATGACACCTCTTCTAGTACAGAATCTCTGGATCAAAACACAGGAGAAGAAGAAGCTGAAACAAGTGATAGAAGATTGCTCACTCAAATGTAAAATAATGTGATATCAAACATTAAACAGCTTGCAAATCAAAACTGCTTAATGTTTCCAACTGAAATGAAGCGTAGGCCTAACCCATGAAGAGAAAACGACTGTGAAGCTTTGGGGGTGTTGGACTCGATCTACTCCACCTGTATTTTGATCATCGTTGGATCTGATCAAGAGTCTTTGACAAAAATGTGATTTTCTCAACTATTTTGTTTAAAATGTTGCCTTTCTTTATGAAACTTACTGACATTCAAGTGTTGATAAAAAAGGATGCATGAAGGTAATAAAATGTTTTAAAATTAAAGTAGAGTTAAAGGTATTTTTGAAGTATAAAAAATAACATTTGAACATAGTAGTATAGGCCTACTGCAACTGCAAAAATTCTATATGGGGAGGCTGCAGACCTGGGGCCTCATGTACAAAGACTTGCGCTGAATTCATACTAAAACATTGTGTACGGACAAAGCTGTAAATGTGCGTACACACACACACAAAAAAAAAACAAAAAAAAAAAACAGATGTATGAATCTCTGCGTACGAAGGATCCCACGCATATTCTCTTTGTACATCCCAATTAACGTAAAATTGAGCGCACATGCACGAGCACAACGCCCCACCCAGTCTCCTCCCTTAATTAAATCAATTTAAATATGGTAATGAGTCCACTTTGGCAAAAGAAAGCAGTAAGAAAATGGCTAAAGCAAGCGGCAAGAAACGAAACTTTACAGAAAGTGAATTGGAGGTGCTACAATCGGAGGTAGAAACGAGAGAAAAAAAAATGTATTTGGAACTTTGTCCTCCGGAATTAATAACAAAAGGAAAAAATATGAGCGGGAGAGTTTGGCTGATGCCGTCAATGCGGTATTATATATATTATATATATTATATTATTATATATTAAATATATTATTATATATGATATATATATATATATATATATTATATTATTATATGAATTCATATTTAATATTTTTATTAATATTATTTTATTTTATTTAATATTTTATTTAATTTTATTTATAGACTAAGCGTATCAATTTGCATATGCTTTTATATGTTCTTACTTAATTGCATAATTGATAGAATATTCCCATAAGGCTCGTGTGACAATATATGTCAATTATTTTATAAATTGCAAATTAATAGCAATGCTTCCCACGGTTGGTGGTGCGATAGACTTGTAGAAAAATTCGTTGTGTAATGTTTGCAACTTCACTTCATTGCCTGTAAGAGTCGCCAACGGACAAAAACAATGAGAAATGTACGTACGCCAGTCATGAAATTGGCATGGAGGAATGCACATTCTCGCGTTACTTTCACTGTTAGTACATCCGACCGTGAGCGTGAAAGCTGGCGTACGCAAAGTTTTTGTGCTTACGCAAGATTGATACATGAGGCCCCTGGAGCCGGTAGATCTACGCCCCAAGCAGTTTTACGCCCCAGGCAGTTTTACGCCCCTGCTGTTCCTTATGCGTCCAGTAGGGGGATATACTGCGAAATGACACCATTAAACGCTCAAAACTTACACATTAATAACCGTCCCGTTCATAGACTTTGCCCAATTTTGTGGTTTTTGTTCATTTAAATATAAACGTTACAGCGTAGATCTGCACTATGGATTAAAATATCTGTAGATATTCAGTTAGGCTTCACTCTTTACACTCAGCCTACAGAAGACTATTTGTTTTTGTGAATTAAAAAATTAATAATACACATAGTTGGATCAGATGACAAGTAATGATATATGACCTACTGTAGAATAGTTATATGACCTACTATAGAATAGTTCATTGAATACTGAATATAGAATATTCACTGTATGTTTTTATATACAGGAGACTGAGTGATACTGAGTGCAATATGTTGTTGTGAATTTATATAAAGTTACATTTAGATATTAACCATATTTAGCCCATTAGACATACAGCACCGTGTAATCATATGGATCCTCGATTAAATATCTGCTGTACTATTTACTATTAGTCATCATACAGCTACAAAACAGTGTCCTACATAGCATTTTATGAAGACAAACACAATTTAACCCTTTTCTAAAATTCCAAGGGCCATTAAGAAGAGAGACAATATTGTTGTTCACAAAAACATTATTTATCAACACCATTTATGAATTATGATGACTCCTGTAGAATAGATGACTTGGCTTGCCAATCTTCTTTAACTGTTTTTCTATCCTCCTGTCAAAGTGCTTCTGCTCACTGATAAAAATAAAAAATAAATAAAAAATAAAAAAATTGTACAAAGGACATCCATAGTGAATTTGATCTTGTCAAATTCACAAGCAGCAGGACTCACTGTTACATTTTGTATAAAATTCCTGAATCCTTAATTTTTTATCACAGTTGCTTTGGTACATTTCTCAGATCACTACTGAAATTCTCATAACTACTTTTGAACAAATTGCCAATGCTTTGGTAAATTCATGCAATTGATTATGAATTCCCTTGCTGCATCCTAATTGATCAATTCATTTTTTCCTTCATTAGTGAAATTCTAAATACACCTCCGCAATTCATCAATTCAGGACACATTTACAAAATAAAGTGTAATAGAAATGTATTGAAAACCATTTTGCATTTAATGACTTATGCAAGGAACTAATGCCTAGATGTTTTGAGGAGTTTAATAGGCCTACATTTTGATCAACATGACATAAAGAGTTGATAATGTAGGAAACAGCAGAGTTGTACATTATCAATTGCATGAATGTACCGAAGCATTTGCAATTTGTATAAAAAAATGAGAAATTGCTTTTATGATGTGCACAAGTGACAAGATGATGTGATTTCAGTTGTGATCCGAGAAATGCACCAAAGCAACTGAGATAAACTATAAGACTTATTGGAGACCCTGCAGAATCACTGTAGACCCCCTATAAGAGTCACAGACCACATCTGTGGGTATTTCATAAAATAAAATTAAATTAAACATTTAAAAAATGTAAAAAGAATTTGATCTTGTCACAGTGTGTGTGGGTGTACTGTCCAGAATTTATGTCAGGTGAGTGTGGATTGCAATCAATTTGCTCCTGATCTTCAAAGTACAACGGCACAGGCACTTGTTGGTGGAACACTTTTGGAAAAAGTGTCAAGACACTTTGATTTCTTTTGGCCAGTGATGATGGACTGTGCAGAGAAAATTGAAAATGACATTAAAAACATGTCCATGTATGTCTCTGTAGAACTTGGTATTCTGTATTCTCTGTAGAATAGAACTTGGTAAAGACAGAGTATGATAAATCCCACATTAAGTGCACACAACCTACATTTTAGTCCAGATCAGTAAGCATTTATAATATAGCTTAAAGTAATACATTAATAAGAAACAACTCAAACAAGAAAGGAGTAAACAGTCTTACCAGAAGAGGCCATCTCACGCAAGATAAAGACAGGCAACAAAAGAAATTTCAAAATAAAAATTAATTTTGAAATTGAGTAGAAAAGACGAGGGGCAGCTAAACCTACACGTGATCAGCTAAATTTAAGCCAGACAGAACATCAACCTGACCGTCCATAACTTTTTGTCTCTCGAAATAAACTATAGACCCCCATCCATTGCTATATAGAAATGAATTGATATCTACCTAGCTCTATCAAGCTAATCGTTTATAAATAATAAATGTTGCATCATTGCTAAACAACAATAACTTTAGCAGATTATTTAATATACCCAGAGAATGTCTAATAGGAAGAGAATTGGCACTCTCTGCTTACTTCCGGTTTCTGGACTGGCTGCAGTAACACGTCTCTGTCCATGCGGGGGCGCTCGCAGGCGAGTGCAGAATGAATGGAGGTCTATGGCAAAATACCCATCAAAGTCCACTTTTCTCAGGATATATTTTTTTGTCTAGTAATTTGAATGTTGTATTCGAAAGGAGATGCAAAGAAATTACACATTGCTGGGTGTTAGATTTTTTAGAGTCACTTATTTGCTTTAAAAAGTCTTTTAAAATGTCAATGACGTCATACACATCGTACGACCAGAGATACTGCTTTACGGCAATCCTTCAGTCGCTTTGGTGCTTTTGTGCTCTGCACTTTCTTTTCACTCAAGGCATCGACACAGGTAAATACACGTGCTAGACGAGTTTTTGTTTTGTTTGTTTCTGGTCCCGCTTCGGATGCCACGATGCCATCAAGCTGTATCTCTGGTCGTAATCAGTGCTTCACTGACCAATCAGCGTTCATTAGCAAAATGCAAGCATGTTATGGGCAACAACAACTCAACCTGTAAGAAATCAAAAGGACATAAGTACTCGTTCATTCAACTTTCGACCTATAACCCATGTTGAACTTGCAAAACCTACAATAAAATCTGAGATTTCTCAACGGCAATCGGGTGAAAGAGACACATTTAGCCGTCTAGCCCCATAGACTCCCATTCAGTCTGCACTCGCCCGCGATCACCTCCAGTGGAATTCTAATGGAACTGCAACCAAGATCGATACAATGGGGCTAATAGGAAGTGCCAAGGCTCTCCGTAGACGGGCTCTGATATACCTCAATTCGTGTCGCTGTACAGTCTCCCCCTACTGGACGCATCAGGAAAAGCAGGGGCGTAAAACTGCCTGAGGCGTAAAACTGCTTGGGGCGTAGATCTACCGGCTCCAGGTCTGCAGCCTCCCCCTACTCCAAAAATTGTATATAAATAGTAAACTATAAGTATAATGTTAAGTTCACTTAAAGAAAACTTGTAGTATAAAACTACTAAACTAGTAGTTTACTGAGAGTACATTAAAAGAAAACTTGTAGTATAAAACTACTAAACTAGTAGTTTAATGAGAGTAAACTTCAAAGTTGCTACAAGTATTAAAATAGTAAACTACTAGTATACTCATAAGTTCACTTGCAGTACATATGAGAAACATAATTATGAACTAGTTGTGCACTTAAAGTTTACTACTGTTACACTTATAGTACACTTAAACATATACTTTTATATACTTCAAGTGGGCCAATTTAGTCCCAAGCGGTATTAAAATAGTACACTTACAAGTTTACTACTAGTACATATTGACATTAGTATACTTACTACATAAAGTATACTTAAAAATATACTTGAACATTACTCAAGTATACTTCATAAAATGAACTTGAAGTATACTTTTTTTTTCGTAAGGGAGTGTGTTAGCATTTGAACAAAGTGCTGTAAATCCACAGTGTTGTGCAGGTTGTGGTTAAAGTCATGGGATAAGTGTGTAGAGTTTTGAAAACTGTGTTCAAGCAATGAAAAACGAACTAAAGTTTGGTCCACATGAACTGCTGCTGTGCAGACTGTAGTTAGAGTTTTGCACATGTGACTCCAGTTGTGCCCACTGTCGTTTAGCAATCGAAAAAAACCCTGTAAAAGTCCTCGTCCGTGCTCCTAACAATTTTGACCTTAAGACCTGTTTTAAGGGTTAAGATGCTTTCTGAATTACTTTTTTCTTTACTAGGAGTTTTTTCTTTAATTTTAAGAGTAAACGCCCACATTTCTAAGAATTTTCTTCGAATTTTGTCACTAGGAGCTACTCTTTGCATTAAGATTCTTTATGAATACGGGCCCTGCAGATTTAGCTCAGTCCTAACAGTCTCTGATTGAAGAAAATACCAATTTAGTTTAAATGGTCCCCAGTCACGACTCACGGGAGCACATGAATCTTCCCTCTCTTTGGGCAGACTAGTGGGGACTGAGCGCTTTCTGGCAATTCCACTTCAGGATTATTGATACTTTCAATAATGAAAGTGACTCAAAGCTCTTAGGCTTCCCCAGCTCAGGTGAACAAAAGCGAAACACTAAACACATACACATACACATTCTGTGTTGTCATGTCAGGTTGTCTCCATGACAGCCCCTGAGAGGGGTGTTTAAATATTTACCTGCTAAGGTCCTGACGGATCATGCTGACTTCTGTTTGAATTCTGATCCATTTAATATGCTCACACACCAGAAGACACACTGAAGAACCCCTCGTTCTCTGTCTCAGACATATGCACAGGCTGGAAGACCTGTTTTATGATTTGGTTTTATGACGCAAGCCAGTGCAAAGAAAAAAAGCTGCAAGGTCTAGAGATGCGTTTTTTAAAAAGTTGACCTTCTTTTAACTTGAGCGCCATCACCGTGTTTTTAGAATGCAGTTTCGTGCACAAACCACTGCAATACACGCAAATACAACATCTGTCAAGCGTATGCTTAGAAAAACAATGGAAAAGCAGCACACTGGAATGCAAAAAACACACACACACACACACACACACACACACACACACACACACACACACACACACACACACACACACACACACACACATACATAGCCTACATACATACATACATACATATATATACAGTATATATATATATATATATATATGCCTCATTAGTGGCTGCTTCTATGGGCGATATACGTAAGCCGTCCGCGGCCGCCATATTGGAACGGTTAAAGTCGGTCCGTGAACATTTAAGAGCAAGTTGACTGCATCTGCAAATGTAGTTAGAAGCATGAATAAATATCTATATCTGCAATAAACTTCAACAGTTGATTTTGCTAAACTAACACAATACAAAAAGACAAAGGCGTAAGCTAACACGACCTTAAAAAGTTACAATAGTTTAAAAACCTGTAATATTGAACGGATCCACATAAAAACAAAAAAACAAAACATTTTACATATGAAATGTTATCCCTTTGCTTCATGAATTTAAATCTTGCCGATTTCACAACCAGAAGCTGCACAATGTTGTGGCATTGTTTGATTCTTACTGTGAGTGAAGGCGCGCTGTCCATTCCAAGATGGTGGGCGTACCGACACGTCTGGAGCGGTGTAATGTGGCATGCACGTATACATATATGGCAAAAAAACGCAAGGTCCAGAGATGCATTTTTTTTTCAAAAGTTGAACTTCTTTTAACTTGAACACTGTGTCTTTAGAATGCTGTCAGGCATGTCATGCTGGAAAAGATGCAAGCGCAAACGCCTGAATTTATAAAGCTGTATATAAAAAAAAAAATTCTGTGTGTTTTTGACTTTAGGTAGATGGTAAATAATGTTGAGATTATCAATTTCACTTTTGCACAACAAATAAATAGAAATTTTGGTATGTTGCAAATTTGCGACAACAGGCATTTAGGGTAATTTTGGTATGTTGCAAATTTGCGACAGTGGGCATTTAGGGTATTTTTTTACAAAATGGAAAAATTAATAAAACACATTTTCCCATCTCAGGAATGTAGATTTTATTCATGGCACAAAGTTGTTAGAACTTATAAACTTTATACTTATAAACTTTGACAAATTAATGAATCTTGACAACAGCAAGAAACAAAACACTCTCCTACTCCCTAACATTGACAGTAGTTTTTATACATTCCATGTTACACTCTGTTTAACTCTTTCCTTGTTTCTCCAGTGCATACATTATATATTCTTATAGTGTTATATCCTAACATGCTATTTTTTGTGAAAAAAAAATAAAATAATTTTTTGGCTGAAACCATCTAAATACAGCATTATTATAATATGTAGCCATTAGCCCAATCCAGCCGTTATGGCCCAATGTCGCAAATTTGCTACAAACAGAAATCTACAAAGTACGTAAAAAATATTCGTCACATGAAGTCTATATGAATAACATAGCTATAGAAGCAATCAATAAGCTGGTACATATTTTTATCTTAGCACAACTTAACTCATTTTGGGAAATTTCTCCACATTTGCGCACTTGATATGCGGATTTTGCAAAACAAAATATTAGCAGAGCCCGTCTACGGAGAGCCTGTCCACTCCCTATTAAGCCCTATTGTACCGAATTTTGGTTGTAGTACCACCAGAGTTCCACTGGGGGCGCTCGCCATGAGTGCAAAATGAATGGGAGTCAATGGGGCTAGACGGCTAAATTAGTCTCTTTCACCCGATTGCCGTTGAGAAATCTCAGATGTGATTGTAGATTTTGCAAGTTCAACATGGGTTTTAGGTCGAAAGTTGAATGAACGAGTACTTATGTCGTTTTGATTTCTTACAGGTTGAGTTGTTGTTGCCCATAACACGCTAGCATTCTGCTAATGACGTCAGCATTCTGACGTCATTGACATTTTAAAAGACTTTTTAAACCAAATAAGTGACTCTAAAAAATCTAACACCCAGCAATGTGTAATTTCTTTGCATCTCCTTTCGAATACAACATTCAAATTACTAGACAAAAAATTATATCCTGAGAAAAGTGGATTTTGAGGGGTATACTGCCATTGACCTCCATTCATTCTGCACTCGTCCTGTGAGCGCCCTCATATGGAATCAGATTGGAACTGCAACCAGTTCAGAAGCCGGAAGTGTAGTGAGAGTGAAACTTCTCGCCATATTAGACATTCTCTGATATTAGCTTCGGTGAACCGGATGTAGTTCCCACTCCGACCGCTCCTACGATAAACCAGTGCGTGCAAAATGTTCCTAGGTATGTATCGAATGTGCACAAACAGGCATTGGGGGAAAACACACGCTATCTCGCCTGCAGTCTGAATGGAAGGGGTTTGTTGCAAATTCGCGACAGTAGGCGTTAAGGGGTTAAAGACATCCATGTAGCACGTGTTTACATTGAAAATGGAAAAACACATTCTGTGTGAACAGCCTCTAATTAGCACGTCCTGATTTTGCAGTTAATGTCTTTTCACATTGAGGGCCATTAAACGGCACGAATGCATGGTGTGATGAGACTCTTGAATAGAAACAATAGATCGAGCTATTCACAATGGGTGCAATCAATCGCACCGCGATAAAGCAAGATTTTTTTTCACCAGTGTGACAAAATGTATTCCCCCGACCCGCGATGAAACGAGCCGTCCAGTTAGATTTGAGCTTCCCCTAGCTGCTGCTGTTGCACAAAAGTGTGAGACTGGTGGCGCTGTTTTTCATCGCAGTGTTATCATTGGTATCTGAGAACAGTTTTATTCTTACATGTTGATCATTTTCTATGAATTTTCCACTGAATTATGCGATCTGAAGAGCTTGAAATTATGTACAGAGCGCTGTTTTTGTCCGTGCTTGTCTGTTATGAGTCAGAGAGCTCATTCGCTCTAGAGCTGTCAATCATATTAATTGATCATAACTCCTGCCCTATTTTCTCATTCTGAGTTTGCACGGTTCCACACATAAACAACCCTCTGGGCTTCTTTGTAAAATAGTCACACTTAGCTTCCTCCCGCCGTTAAACGGGCGAAGCCTTAAAATTTTACTTTACTTTTTCCCAGGATAACCAATCAAATATATTTTTGTTCTATAATGTTTTCTGATTATTATTTAGAATTTTTAGAATTTTTTATGATACTTTGCATTAATTATATAATTTTTATGAGCTATTTTTTCCATTAGAATTAATATATACTAGTGCAAAATGCCCGTGCAAAATCAGTTTTTGAGTGTTTTTAGTAGCCTAATTGTTGGTTTGATGTGTTTGAGTGCTCATTGTTACAATTACACAGCAAAAGTTCAGTGACATTTTTATATGTGCATGGTAGAAAGCACAAAGTGAACTCCGAGAAAACGCTTATGCTTGAGCAAACAGTTTGTGAATAGGCTGATGCCCGTGCAAAATCAGTTTTTGTGAGCTGATCGCCATCAAAAAAGTCCAGGAGATATTTCTTAGCGATGGCTGATTTCAACAGTTTCAATATGATAAAAAAAATAACTTTTTTATTGATTCAATTGATTAATTGCATTTTGAAAAAAAAAAAAAAAAGTGTCATGAATTTATTGCATTTTTGGGGAAAATAATCCGTTTTTATAATAAATCTTTGAAAATCAAAATCTGGATTTGAAATTTTTTATGTTATTATAACCTAAAGATGCTATGTGAAAGTTTGAAACAGAAAATAGTGGTTTTCATCTTGTCACTTTCTTGGTAAAGAAAACACATTTTTACTCAAAAGAATCAAAATGGATTTATCAAGTTTTGGAACCAAACTCTAATATTCATAAGTAAACAGTGTAGCTGACAGATTGTCAGAATGTTTATTTTTAAACCACAACCTTCTTGGGGCTTCTTTGACCGATACAACTCTCTGTTTATTTTTAAACCACAACCTTTTAAAAATGATATATTTAACGATATCTTTAGCATTTCTCATCCAAACAACGTCAAACTTGGCACTGCACTTACTCGTGCCCGTGGCGAGACACCTGTCGAGTTTGAAATCCATCGGACTAACGGTTCGAGAGATATGCGGTTAACAGACACACAGACAGACAGACAGACAGACAGACAGACAGACAGACAGACAGACAGACAGACAGACAGACAGACAGACAGACGTTCCTGTAATTTATAGATATATATATATATTTATTTTATTTTATTTTTCAATAAATGCAACATTTCACATCAAAATAGAGTGCAGGCCTAAAAAAAAATATTTTCAAGTGAGAAGAGCGCCATCTAGTGGCTTCAAAATGTATTAATTTGTGTCACGTCCTATAACCGCCTAGGCGGCCTATAACTTTTTTATTTATTTATTTGATTTATTCCCATTCGGAAAGAAAAACATTTATTACTAAGCAACCACTGAATGGAACAACACAAATTATATATAATTTTAACATTTATTAACTCCTAACGAGTGCTGAGTAATCCCTCTAAAACCAAGTGTACCGCCAGCAGGCGCCACCTAGCTGCAAAAATATTCTTTACCATATTTTTCAAAAATCTTGCCTTGATTAACACAAAGTTGATGTCATTTGAAAGCTTAGAGTCTGACCTTTACAGTGAATTTATCCACTTTGAAAAACTCTTAAGTATTGCTGAGTTATTTGCTGATAAATAGAATTACTTTTTTTTCATAATCTATAAAATAATGTACTGCAATGTGTCAAAAACATCATACAGCTCATGAAACATTCTCAGATAATTCAAAATGGCACTTCATTTTTTACAGCATATTATTACAATTAAAATGAGCCCAAAATTAACATAATCTATTGCTTTTATGACAAGATATTCTTCATGGAGAAAAAATTGCCCATGAGTGGGTGTCAAAGACTGTACAAAAAGGCTATCTCTTTTCCAAATGCTGTAACTTTTGATTCCTTTGTCCAAAAATTATTATTTTTTTATCAAGATGCAGCTAACATGTAGGGGGACTTCACTAAAAAAGAATTTTCCTCCTACCTTATTTCCTTCCTGAGTTATTCCATGACAAATAAGAAAGATATGCAAAATCATAATAAAAATTATATATATATATTGTCTTTTATCCGCTGTTTCTTGGCAGGACAATGTCCAAATGTAATGTAATTTATATTTTCACAAAAATTAAAAAGAGTTCTTTCAAACGATACCTACCTTTTGACTCTCCTTGCTATAGTTTTGGAGTTATTATGATTATATCATTTTTATATAGTTTGGGGCAATATTAGCTGTTTCAGTCTTACCAGGGGCCTGTACCATGAAGCCGGATTAGGTGGCTAGCCGGCTATGTTTCAGTTTAGTTTCCGCCAACCCTGGGTTTTAGGTACTATGAAAGTAGCTCGGCTTTAATCGGTGTTCGTTGCCATGGTATCTTACGCTGCACGGCTAACCTGCTCCGGGGCAGGTTATGTTCTGGATTCAAGATCTCAGACTGAAGTTTGACCAATCAGCTGAGAGCAAAGAAACATATAGGTGACGTAACTTATTCCCAGTGTCTGTTGCAATGACTTCACCTTTTCTTCCAAATCCTGTGACATCTCAGCGCAAATTATTAGACGAGCACTTCGTAAAGAAAGAGTTTTTAGCCAGACAAAATCCCCTTGCCTTTCCTGATAGTTATTTGTATGAAAGATACAGATTTTCCGCGGAAGCAATGTCTTATCTTTGCGAACTTCTTGAGCCGCACATAAAGAATTTAACACGTCGAATTAATGCATTTACCTGAACATGCGTTTTTTTGCAAGTGGCTACATTCTTGCACGGTGGGTGACGCACAGAAGCTGGGGGAAAACACGGTTTGTCAAACCATTCGCAAGGGTCCTCGCTCTGCAGGAGTGAATAGTTTCATTAATAGTGTTCCCCGGACATTTATCGACCATGTCCATAAAAGAGGGCTTTTATAAAATTGCCGGTAAGATATATTGATAGGGTGACATCACATGAACACTTTTTTTTCTTTTTTTCAAAAAGCAAATTTCACAAATGTACTATACAATACATGTTAAGAATTAGTTTAAATCTTTTTTATTATTATTCTGCTAATCTTATGATATGATTCCCTAGAGTCATTGCAACATGTATGCAGTCTATAATTGCTCCAATCTCCACTGCTCTAGGGGAACATGAGGCAGATTATGTTAATAGGAAATCCTATCACAGCCTTAATGTTCAGGTAGACATGATGTGGATATGTGAATGATTATTTTCTGTGAGATGAATCTTTAAATTAATAGTAACATTAACAGATATAACAATGATCTACTAAACATTTCATCTACAGACGACTTGTGGTGGTCATGAACGTATGATCACAAGTTTGGATGCTAAATGGCCTGGCTCCAGTGCTTGACTCACGAATTTTCCATGAGTCTTTGTTGTGTCAGCGCTTTGAGGAAAGCAAGTTAAATTTGGTACAGTACACAACACTGTTAATTTGAACTGAGATAGAAAAACCTATAACCCCCTATCATGACCCTCAGACAGGGCCATGCACAGCACCGCTTCAGTGTGGCCCTCAGTTAAACCAGAGTGAAGATAGAGATGACCTTTGGCATCCTAAAGGCACGTTTCAACTGTGTTCGGCGCTTCAGAGTCACCAGAGCGGACCACCCAACTGGTGCAGATGTAGATGCAATCACCATACAATATTACACTTAATAAAAGCACATTGAAACTGCAGATATAGGTCTCAAACTGTTTTATTGGTTTTGTGGGATGAGAGGGAGAAAGAGAGCAAGACAAATTTGCATTAATAAATATTCATACTAAAGTGTTACTTGGTTAAATAAGTTCACATACTGAGATCAGTTTTATCCAGCTGTTTGATCTCCAATTGATCTCCAGCTCCTTTAGTGTGCAGTCTAGTTCAAGACTCCTTTAGTGTGCAGTCTAGTTCAAGACTCCTTTAGTGTGCAGTCTAGTTCAAGACTCCTTTAGTGTGCAGTCTAGTTCAAGTCTCCTTTAGTGAACAGTCTAGTTCAAGTCTCCTAGTGTGCAGTCTAGTTCAAGTCTCCTTTAGTGAACAGTCTAGTTCAAGTCTCCTTTAGTGTCCAGTCTAGTTCAAGTCTCCTTTAGTGAACAGTCTAGTTCAAGTCTCCTTTAGTGAACAGTCTAGTTCAAGTCTCCTAGTGTGCAGTCTAGTTCAAGTCTCCTTTAGTGAACAGTCTAGTTCAAGTCTCCTAGTGTGCAGTCTAGTTCAAGTCTCCTTTTGTACAGGGCCCTGACTGAGTCTGTTTCCACCTGAAACATAATTCCACCACAAACATGATCATTACAAGTTTTCTGGAGGCTCATCAAATCACAAAAAGTTCCTTGACTTCCTACAAACACCGGACTGACTGTAATTTATGTCAAGGGTTTTAAATTCTTACACATTTCTTCTGAAGCCCATTGAGGTAGAGGCCTCAGTTTCTGGGGCAGGTTGTGAAAAATCCTACAATAAAAGAGATGTGTAAGGGCCAGTCCCTTTTTTATGCCACACATTCAAATGTTTGCCATAATAAAAAGCCTAGTGCATTCACATCAGCAACTGTCTGAGAACACACAGACAGAGTATCTTCATCATTTCCTCCACCCTAATAAATAAAAATAGGCCAAAGTAAAGCATAACTGTTGTAAAGCAGGTTATGTTTCTGGTGTTCTGTCTGCTGCATACTGACCTCTGTCACTGTGTGGGAGACTGTGTGTGTGTGTGCTGGCTTCAACAGGGACACTGTATTTCCCTCTACTGCAGAACATACAGTCAGCCATATTTACAACTTAAAAAAGTGGTAATGTATTGCACACCCAGTGTTACTTGCTTAGAGGAGCCAGCACCAGGGTCAGATTGTACAGCACCTGTAATCCCATCCATAATCGGCCGCCCCTTATTGCCTACTCAGAGCCAACTCCTCCAGTAGTGTATTCTGGTTTTCTGAATTTAACTCTTTATTTCTGTTTGCTGCAAACAAGTGTTTGTGATAAAATGTTCACAAAAATAATAAAAGATTGTGGTAAATACTCACCACTTTGAAGTACATCAAGAGTTGGATCAACAAAGATGTTGATCCAGGAACATGTTGCACTTGGTGAAATCAGGCTCTGCCTCTTAATAAGGCTGTTGGAAAATGCCAGTCTTCTGCTTTACTCCCTGGGGTATTACAACTAAGGTGGGTCATTTAAACTGGTCTGAGTACAGATTTTACCACGTCTCATATTATGATTGCTGTGACTTGAGCTGATCCCAGAACTGAACTGATGTGCACTTCAGACTCTTTTCGACGCCCCAATAAGGTAATTTTCATTCAATCCCCTGAAGCTTTGACTGCTTCTTTGAGCAGATTGGGTTATGGGGCGAATGGAAATTCATTTTCAGCCTGCAGTTCTGTGCAGTGTGCAATTATTATTAATAAAGATATTAAAGCTAATATCACTGTTACGTCCCTCCACTACCTGTGGTGGCTCTGTTTCCTTCTTTAATGTTTTGCTGCTCTGCAGTATGTTTAATTTGTTATTGTGTGCAGGTGTGATCGGTAACGAGTGGGCGGAGAGATAGGCCTACCCTTTAAAATCTCAGGCACTCCGTGCAGAAAAGGAAACTTGTGTTCTGGCTACCACGCCTGTGATTTATCTTCCTGCATTGTTTTTAATCTGTTGTAGTTAATCTCCTATCTTCTGTTTTGTTTGTAATTTACTTCATTGTTTAATAAACCCCCTAGACAAACGAGTCCACTGACTTTGTGGTAATGGTATGTTGTGGCCAGTGTGCCTGATCATAAAAATCACATAGGGCTAACTCAGTTCAGCATATCTGCGCCTCCACTCGGAAATACGGATTACTGACAGAAATATATCAATCAGACTTCCTGACCCATACGCTTACTATTATGACTGCTAATAAGACTATTGTGCAAATGTATGTGATATGATTAACTGAAACATCTATTTTTTATCAAATAAATTCACTCCTGGTGAGCATAAAAGACTTCTTTCAAAAACAAAAAATCTCACCAGCCCCAAACTTTGGAATTGTAGTGTATGCATACTGTACTTTGAAAGTCACATTGATTTGAAAGACAATTTCTTGTCAGGAAAATTAATGAATGTTAGGAAGCGTTCCTTCTTTTTCTTTCAGTCATTTGTCACTCTCACGGCTGCACCACACACCAGCAACTGATTTAATACTCCTTTGAATTAAGAAGAAAATACCCTGAGTGACTCACACACAAGACCCGCCAGATACCAGCTTAAAAAATTCACATCTGCACCATTTTCTGCTACATTCTTCACACCATTTTGAGAAAAAATGCTATTATTTCTCATATCTCATACTGAGCACACACACACACACACACACACACACACACACACACACACAGGTGCTATTGAATGCAGGAGAACGGTGCTGTCAGTTAAATAATATTGGATTCAGTTTTGTGCATTGAGTATTAAATGAATTATTTTGTAATTATTTATAAAATCAGAATTAAATCAGAATTGGAGCAATGTGTTCCTTGCTGTGAATAAGATAATCATTGATATGCTATGCAAACGGAATCTGTTATTTAGCTTTAGAAGGAACAGTTCTGCAGCTGATATGATTAGCAATGTGATGAAAACTACACTTATTCTTTTGCAATGAATGTGATTTCTGATTATTTTATTATATATTTACTAAAAGTGCATATTAACCACTGTTTAATGTACAGTGACAGAATAGATGCTACAAACTGTATCAGTTCAAACCCACAGTGCAACTGAATTCACAAGCATTCCCCGCTATGAATTAATCAGATCTATTAGCATGTATCATGTGACGACCCTCCACTGCAGGAAAAAGTAATCTGCAGTTTAAAATGCAGTTTGTATTCTTTGTTCAAGACTGTGGAAACATTCAGCAGAACATGAATGTGGCATCACATGCTGTGTGCAACTCATTTGAAAGAGAGAGACCGAGATATGAGGGGATAAAATGAGTGGTAAGAAAGGATAAGCAAAGATAAACAAGCCAGGATCAGCAAACAAAATAAATTTAGTTGATTTATAACGACACAAACATCTGTACGGGAAGTGCAAAAAAGTTAATCGATGAATTACAGACAGAAATGTTCTGAAATGCTCGCTTCTCTTTCACTGTACTGTAACGGTTCGATCCTATACCTGACAAATTGATTTCACCAGGCCTAAGGGCGGTAACCTTCTCTATATGGTAATTAAAGAACACCACACACACAATACTCATGTGTGCTTCACATTGTAATTAAAACTTCCCTGAAAATTAGTGCTGTCGGCTGATAAGTAACCTGAACAAGATTGTGGGCCAGTGCTCTACAGCCCATCATGATAGCAGTTATCTGGCAATATATCATTTCCTTAATCAGTATCTTGTTTTCCAGTAAACATATCTAAATATCCTTAAAACAAGATACATTTATGACAACCAAAACTGATACTAATTGTTCATGTTTTTTCCCCTTCTTTTATACATTCTGTGGTTACAATGTTGATATGTTTGGTCGATATGTTTCTGTTTCAACTCACTGTTGTTGGTTGACAGCAAAACTGTTCTAAAAGAACAAATTAACGGGTTGGGGGTCATTTTGGGGTTTTTATGAACGTGCTGACATGGGCCCGCAGACAAAGTTTTGCTTATAGGGCCTCCAGAAGTCTAGGACCGGCACTGCCCGTAGCAGATCTACAGGTGGAGCTGGGGAAGGTGGAGGGTTTCTGAGAGCGCGCTGCAACAACAAATGCTGACCAGTATTTGAAGTTTGAGCAACAAGCTCATTGGCTACTGGCAACCTTTGGGTTACAAGTCTCTAACCATGACTTCAATGACTGCCCCAGAAATAAGACAAAAAGAGTGATTTGTAAGGAGTGTGCATATCTGTATCCCTGCTGTTTATTTTTCCAGAAACTATTGTGCAGTCCTCTCCTGCAGAGCTACAGATTAAAGAAAGAGTATTAGAGAGAGAAACAGTGAGAAGTGCCAAAAAAAAAACAACTGTTTATTTAGCTAACTATTTAAAACTATTTAAAACTATTTAACTAATTTAAAAACTATTTAGCACCAGTCTCTAATAAGTTTATTAAAAAAAAGAGTTTCACTAATGCAGAGTACACATGCATATATGCGCTGAGAAATATACAATTCTCCTGTGACAACCCTGTATCACATGAAATACGTTCTGAGGAAACTATTTTGCAAATCGCAATTACGTTACATGCCAACATATAAGCAGTGCTATTACGTTGGTCCTTAACCTAATATAAGCAGTGCTATTACGTTGGTCCATAACCTAATATAGCTATTACGTTTGTCCTGAACATAATACATCCAAAGCAGGTTTCTTTTCACACGTAGCAGCTAATGCTGTTCATTTTGTTTTAATTATTTACTTCCTTTTTTCTCATTGGGCTACAAAATATTATCTATGCCAGGGCGAGTCAAATGGCGGCACCCAGATAATTTTTATCTGGCCCTCCAACTGGTTTTTGATGTTTAAAACCCCTCGCAATCTGATATCAAAGTCCCCGCAAAGATTTAGCGCGTTCAGCGGTGAGTTTAACAACGCACGTGATCATTCAGCGGTGAGTTTAACAACGCAGCGGTGAATTTAACAACACTCAACTGCAGGTAAAACGGCCAAATACCATAAAGACGTTAACCTCTCTGTTATTGTAGCTATTGCATTGTCCTGCCATCATAAAATTTATATTTGTATATTTTATTTATATTTGTAAAATTATATTTTATCAGTAGGAAATCGCGCTGAAGAAGTCTCGTTCCGAGCACATCGCACATTTGGCATCAGTTCACGTGTGTCAGATGTTGGTAAGTAAATAAATACGCTGTTCTAATAATGTGTGATATAGTGTCTTTTCTGTTTGTGGATATTAATCTGCCATTATCTGCCATCTCCACGGAGACTTTGCGTTTCATTGCTTTCTAATTCAAAATAGGGTGATTAAACACTGCCTGTCACGTGACGTGCTATAGGCCTAGATATTCATATCAGATTAAAAATAGTACAATTCTTTCCAAAGTTGTATTTGTAGTAGAAGCACAGTAAAAACAACACTTATCATGCTTTTACCACAGTAACATTGGTTTTACTGTGATGAGTGTAGTAAAAAGACAGTAATCACAAAACTTACCATGCTTTTACCACACTATTGGTAGTTTTAATGTGATACTTATTGTAAATGCACAGTAACCGCAAAACTTACCATGCTTTAAACCTCAGTAACCTTAGTTTTACTGTGATTGGTGTAGCAAAGGACAGTACTCAAAAAACTGACCATGCTTTTACCTCAGTATTGATAGTTTTAAAGTGATATTTGTTGTAAATGCATATCAACCACAACACTTGCTATGCTTTTAATGCTTTATAATGTAACATCCAATATTTGTAAGGTAAATCAGTACTTTTCCCTTAAATAATCCTATATATTATTATACATAATGATATTTTCTTTTCTCTTTTTTCAGCTGAAAAGACCAAAAGGGCCTTTCGGACTCAGTCAGCCCATTATTGTTTGAGGAGAAGTAAACGGAGGAGACGGACAGCTGCAAAGGCAAATATTCACAATGGTATGTATGTGTTGGTTTTAACCCTAAATCAAACATTTTATCAAGCATTAGTTGTTTCTTAAACCTTTTCTCACAAAACCCATAGCCCAATCAGTACAAACATAGTCTGAAAGTCTTAATAATTCACAAGATTTAACAAGTTGTCAAATCCGTATGATAATCGTACATATTTGTATACTCGTACACAATCCTGCAGCTTTTACTCCTAGTGCTGTCATTGGCTACTGCCTCAATTCCTGTACATATTTATCGCGATATTTGTAAATCAGTTGCGCCATTTCTTGGAAAGTTGTCGGATGTCACACACACTGTCAGAAAGTTTATATTAATTGCAAATTGGACCCTGTCTGTTTATGTTCCAGTGATACATGATGTCTCTCCACACCTCATAACCTACCTCTGTTTGCAAGAGTGGAAAAGCTTATCTGACTTGTCACATGACATCAGATTCTCGATTATTTTGTCATAATCAGATCAGTTACACTGCTAATAACTGTCCCATCTGATCTCTTCTGGAAGCTGGTTCCAGCTGCGGCTGGCATAATAGCTAAAAGCAGATTCGCTTATTGCTTAGAGCAGGCATTCTCAACCCTGGTCCTGGAGGGCCACTGTCCTGCAGAGTTTAGGTCCAACCTTGATCAAACACCAGCTAATACCTAAACCTAAACTCTGCAGGACAGTGGCCCTCCAGGACCAGGGTTGAGAATGTCTGGCTTAGAGTGAACCCTTGGTATTTCTAGCTGATATGATCCTAATGATCTGAGTGATCTGTTGGGTTTATATTCAGTGAGCATATCTGCAATGTATTGAGGTCCTAGGCCATTGAATGATTTATATACCAGTAATAATACTTTAAAATCAATCCTAAATCTAACTGGGAGCCAGTGTAAAGACCTGAGGACTGGTGTGATATGTTCATATTTTCTGGTTCTGCTCAGAATCCTGGCGGCAGCGTTCTGTATGAGCTGCAACTGTCTTATGGTCTTTTTGGGAAGGCCAGTGAGGAGTCCATTACAGTAATCCACCCTGCTGGTGATGAAAGCATGCACAAGTTTCTCTAAGTCTTGTCTGGAAACAAAGCATCTTATTCTTGCAATATTTTTCAGATGATAGTATGCTGATTTAGTTATTGCTTTGACATGACTACTGAAACTAAGGTCTGACTCTAGTGTCACACCAAGATTCCTGACTTGATTTTTAGTTGTTTGACCCCTAGAGTGAAGGTATGCGTTCACCTTGAGAACTTCATCTTTGTTTCCAAACGCAATGACTTCAGTTTTGTCTTTGTTTAACTGAAGAAAGTTTTGACACATCCAACTGTTTACTTCATCAATGCATTGGCACAGGCAGTCAATGGGGCTGTAATCGTTAGGTGATAGGGCTAAGTAGAGCTGTGTGTCGTCTGCATAGCTGTGGTAAGAGATTTGGTTCTTTCTCATTATTTGGCTCATTGGGAGCATATACAGGTTGAACAGGAGTGGCGCAAGAATTGAGCCTTGAGGAACTCCGCATGTCATGGATGTCCACTCAGACTTATGATCTCCCATACTCACATAATAACCTCTCCCATCTAAGTATGACCTGAACCATTTTAGGACTATCCCAGAAAGCCCCACCCAGTTTTCCAGCCTGTCCAGAAGTATGTTGTGATCGACAGTGTCAAATGCAGCACTGATGTCGAGTAGTACCAGCACTGATAATTTGCCTGAGTCAGTATTTAAGCGAATATCGTTTATTATCTTTATGAGCGCTGTCTCTGTGCTGTGGTGCGGTCGGAAACCAGATTGAAAATGGTCAAAGGATCCATTCAAGCTCAAGAATTTGTTCAGCTGATTGAAGACAACTTTTTCAATGATCTTGCCAATGAAAGGAAGATTTGAGATCGGTCTATAGTTGCTTAATATGGTCTTATCCAGATTGCTCTTTTTCAGGAGGGGCTTGACAACTGCAGTTTTCAGGGAGTTTGGAAAACTCCCAGAGAGAAGTGAGGCATTTACCACTTCTAGAAGATCTGCTTCTAGACTGTTTAACACACTTTTGAAAAACGATGTGGGAAGTGTGTCAAGAGCGCAGGTTGATGTTTTAAGGTGCTGTACGGTTTCTTCCAAAATTTTGCCATCAATTTCTTTGAAATCAGACATAGTAACTACTTTCTCAGGTGGTCTGATCTGTCTGACCCCAGCGCAAGTCAAGGATGTGCTGATCACCTTTCTGATATTATTGATTTTCTCAGAGAAGAAAGAAGCAAACTCACTGCACTTGCTGTCTGAGAGCATTTCACTGGGAGTCTGGCTTGGGGGGTTTGTCAGTCTCTCTACAGTAGCAAAAAGAGTGCGTGTGTTGTTTAAATTGCTGTTTATAATATTTGAGAAGAAAGTCTGTCTAGCTTTGCCTAGTTCCATATTGAAAGCATGAAGGCTGTCTTTGTAGATGTTATAATGGACTACAAGTTTTGTCTTCCGCCACATGCGCTCTGCTTTTCTGCATTGTCTTTTCATATTTTGCACTGCTGTTGAGTTTCTCCAAGGTGCTTTTTGTCTGCCACTCTTCTTCCTGACTTTAACAGGAGCAATATCATCAATTACACCTTTAACTTTTGAGTTAAAAGAATCTAGGAGAAAATCAACAGAGTCTGCAGATATGCTTGGTGTTAAAGATATAGCCTTCATAAATAGGACACCAGTGTTCTCATTTAAGCATCTCTTCTTGACAGACACAGATCTAGCTTCAATGGCAGGAGAGATCAATACATCAAAGAAAATACAGAAATGATCAGACAGTGCTACATCCTTAATAACAATCAGTGAAATGTTTAGACCCTTACTGATAAGTAAATCTAGAGTGTGTCCACGATTGTGTGTGGGTCCATGTACATGCTGAGTCAGATCAAAAGTTTTTAAAACAGTTTTGATTTCTTTTGCCATATTGTTCTCTGCACTATCTATATGGATGTTAAAATCTCCAGCAATGGCAAAACAGTCAAACTCTGAGGTAATTGTTGATAACAGTTCTGTAAAGTCCTCAGCGAAGGCTGGAGAGTATTTTGGAGGCCTGTAAATAATGATAAGTAAAATGCGTGGAGCACCTTTTAACACAATACCCAGATATTCGAAAGACAAGTAATTCCCAAATGATATTTGCTTACATTGATAGATATCTTTAAAAAGAGCAGCTAGACCCCCACCTCTCTTAACAGCTCTGCAGACACTCATAAAAGTAAAGTTAGGAGGGGCTGTTTCATTGAGGATTGTTGCACTGCAGCTGTCTTCTAGCCAGATTTCATTCAGAAGCATAATTTATTCATAGAAATGCCCACATATCAGTGAACTTCTAACATAAAAATGCTTTTAAAGGGTTAGTTCACCCAAAAATGAAAGTTCTGTCAGTAATTACTCACCCTCATGTTGTTCCAACCGCGTAAGACCTTCGTTCATCTTCGGAACACAAATTAAGATATTTTTGATGAAATCTGAGCCATGTCTCACTCCTCCATAGGCTTCTATGTGACCGAAACTTGCTGGCCCAGAAAAGTTATTAAAGAGATCGATAATATAGTCCAAGTGACTCCAGTGGATCAATCTTAAGTATATCAAGCGACGAGAATACTTTTTGTGCGCAAAAACAAACAAAAATAACGACTTTATTCCACTTTTCATTTCCTTCTCTCTGGGCCTCGTAGTGTTTTTGCGCTGCGCGTCTGTGTTGCACGTCATCACGCATCACACACATGACCGGCGTCGGCCAATAGTGAGCCTACGTGGTGACGTGTAACACAGACGCGCTGCGCAAAAACACTAGGCAAGGCAAGGCAAGGCAAGTTTATTTATATAGCACATTTCATACACAATGGCAATTCAAAGTGCTTTACATAGAAGAAATTAAAATAATAAAAAGAAATAAGAATAGTTAAAACAGTTTAGAAGAATACAAAATAAAATACAGTACAAACAGTCGGACGAACATTGGCACAGTGCTCATTCAGTAAATGCATAGTTAAACAGATGTGTTTTGAGTTTGGATTTGAATGTGACTACAGTAGGAGCACATCTGATCTCCTCTGGAAGCTGGTTCCAGCTGCGGCTGGCATAATAGCTAAAAGCGGACTCGCCATGCTTAGAGTGAACCCTTGGTATTTCTAGCTGATATGATCCTAATGATCTGAGTGATCTGTTGGGTTTATATTCAGTGAGCATATCTGCAATGTATTGAGGTCCTAGGCCATTGAATGATTTATATACCAGTAATAATACTTTAAAATCAATCCTAAATTTAACTGGGAGCCAGTGTAAAGACCTGAGGACTGGTGTGATATGTTCATATTTTCTGGTTCTGCTCAGAATCCTGGCGGCAGCGTTCTGTATGAGCTGCAACTGTCTTATGGTCTTTTTGGGAAGGCCAGTGAGGAGTCCATTACAATAATCCACCCTGCTGGTGATGAAAGCATGAACAAGTTTCTCTAAGTCTTGTCTGGAAACAAAGCATCTTATTCTTGCTATATTTTTCAGATGATAGTATGCTGATTTAGTTATTGCTTTGACATGACTACTGAAACTAAGGTCTGACTCTAGTGTCACACCAAGATTCCTGACTTGATGTTTAGTTGTTTGACCCCTAGAGTGAAGGTATGCGTTCACCTTGAGAACTTCATCTTTGTTTCCAAACGCAATGACTTCAGTTTTGTCTTTGTTTAACTGAAGAAAGTTTTGACACATCCAACTGTTGACTTCATCAATGCATTGGCACAGGGAGTCAATGGGGCTGTAATCGTTAGGTGATAGGGCTAAGTAGAGCTGTGTGTCGTCTGCATAGCTGTGGTAAGAGATTTGGTTCTTTCTCATTATTTGGCTCATTGGGAGCATATACAGGTTGAACAGGAGTGGTGCAAGAATTGAGCCTTGAGGGACTCCGCATGTCATGGATGTCCACTCAGACTTATGGTCTCCTATACTCACATAATAACCTCTCCCATCTAAGTATGACCTGAACCATTTTAGGACTATCCCAGAAAGCCCCACCCAGTTTTCCAGCCTGTCAAGAAGTATGTTATGATCGACAGTGTCAAATGCAGCACTGAGGTCGAGTAGTACCAGCACTGATAATTTGCCTGAGTCAGTATTTAAGCGAATATCGTTTATTATCTTTATGAGCGCTGTCTCTGTGCTGTGGTGTGGTCGGAAACCAGATTGAAAATTGTCAAAGTATCCATTCGAGCATAAGAATTTGTTCAGCTGATTGAAGACAACTTTTTCAATGACCTTGCCTATGAAGGGAAGATTTGAGATCGGTCTATAGTTGCTTAATATGGTCTTATCCAGATTGCTCTTTTTCAGGAGGGGCTTGACAACTGCAGTTTTTAGGGAGTTTGGAAAACTCCCAGAGAGAAGTGAAGCATTTACCACTTCTAGAAGATCTGCTTCTAAACTGTTTAACACACTTTTGAAAAACGATGTGGGAAGTGTGTCAAGAGCGCAGGTTGATGTTTTAAGGTGCTGTACGGTTTCTTCCAAAATTTTGCCATCAATTTCTTTGAAGTCAGACATAGTAACTACTTTCTCAGGTGGTTTGATCTGTCTGACCCCAGCGCAACTCAAGGATGTGCTGATCACCTTTCTGATATTATTGATTTTCTCAGAGAAGAAAGAAGCAAACTCACTGCACTTGCTGTCTGAGAGCATTTCACTGGGAATCTGGCTTGGGGGGTTTGTCAGTCTCTCTACAGTAGCAAAAAGAGTGCGTGTGTTGTTTAAATTGCTGTTTATAATATTTGAGAAGAAAGTCTGTCTAGCTTTGCCTAGTTCCATATTGAAAGCATGAAGGCTGTCTTTGTAGATGTTATAATGGACTACAAGTTTTGTCTTCCGCCACATGCGCTCTACTTTTCTGCATTGTCTTTTCATATTTTGCACTGCTGTTGAGTTTCTCCAAGGTGCCTTTTGTCTGCCACTCTTCTTCCTGACTTTAACAGGAGCAATATCATCAATTACACCTTTAACTTTTGAGTTAAAAGAATCAAGGAGAAAATCAACAGAGTCAGCAGATATGCTTGGTGTTAAGGATATAGCCTTCATAAATAGGACACTAGTGTTCTCATTTAAGCATCTCTTCTTGACAGACACAGATCTCGCTTCAGTGGCAGGAGAGATCAATATATCAAAGAAAATACAGAAATGATCAGACAGTGCTACATCCTTAATAACAATCGATGAAATGTTTAGACCCTTACTGATAAGTAAATCTAAAGTGTGTCACTACGCGAACTAACTAGAGGTACAGAGAGAAGGAAATGAATAGTGGAATAAAGTCGTTATTTTTGTTTGTTTTTGCGCACAAAAAGTATTCTCGTCGCTTGATATACTTAAGATTGAGCCACTGGAGTCACTTGGACTATATTAACGATCTCTTTAATAACTTTTCTGGGCCAGCAAGTTTCGGTCACATAGAAGCCTATGGAGGAGTGAGACATGGCTCAGATTTCATCAAAAATAGCTTAATTTGTGTTCCGAAGATGAACGAAGGTCTTACGCGGTTGGAACAACATGAGGGTGAGTAATTACTGACAGAATTTTAATTTTTGGGTGAACTAACCCTTTAACATTTAATTATGCAACACTCTTTACGGAAAACATATCCTACAGTTATAAACTGACTATTTGCAAGTAATGTATTACAATTACCTTCCTTTCTGTTTTGCAGGATTACTTAGTCCTTTTTTTTAAAGGTCTACCAATATCAAACTCAACAGCTCTTTTAAGAGCCAACCCTCACAAGAGCTACTAGTGAGTCGCAGCGAATCTTGCCGTGATCAGCCCTTCCCAGGTGAAGTTTCTAGAATATTGCAATCAGTATTTACTCATCAAATGTTCTCTCCTGAATCATATGGTAAATTAACTTATTTATAACTGTCTTAATTTGTGTTTCAAGAACAATAGTAATTGCACATAGAGAAAGTCGAGACTTTCTTGTTTTACAGCAGAGAAGGAAGACCAGTCCTTATATCAACGCAAGCTAATCAAATAAGTCCTTTGTTTCGGGTGAGGAAGGAACATCTGGTGCCCAAAGAAGACAGAAAAGTGTGCGAGTCCATTGGTATGTATTGTATTGAAACAATGCTGCAAAATGTAGTACATCATTTGATGTTGACAATTTTACATTGTACAGGTTATCACTTGGTTTTTGACCAAGTGAAGCTCTTGAAACTATTGACAGAAGAGTATGTTGTCTGGAAAGAAATCAAGCATCACTGGCAAAGGCTCAAAAGAGACCATGCCTTTCTTAAAGATCTTTTAAAATAGGCTGCTCTTGATATGGGTAAAACAGTTTTTGTTCAGTACTTATCTTATATTATGTGCTGCAATATTATATATATATATGATG
>JAJAQA010000005.1:404172-513981 GCA_021464565.1 Rutilus rutilus
GAAGATGACGAGTCAGCATCGTCAACTTCATCTTTGCAGCCCGACACTGACACAGAAAATACTAGTTTATTAATAAACAATTCAAATGTCTCCTTGCTATATTTGACACATTCATAAACATTACTTTTGCCGGTTCTTTGTGACATCTGTTATGTGCGTTATTGGCTGCGTCACCATCTGATTACATGAATGCGTCACCACCGCATCAACACCAGAACATGAAGATTTTATTTTAGAAATTAATCACACAACCCTTTTAGATATTCTATAATTAAATCAACTAATCGAATATTAAAAAATTGTGACTCATCCCTCCATGTAATCTCTTGTTTCTTTTTCCATATTGTCACTCGCGTCTCACCCATTTCCGAAGGGGATTATAGATGTTTCTTCCTTAATTCGCTTTAAATTAGGTCTATTATTTTCGTTTTCTTTTTCTGTGGTAAAGTAGAAAAAAAGCTGTAGGACAGATAGCCTTCATTTTTACTTGTACGTCAAATTCCTTTTAACACAGTTTGTGCTTGTTATTAGACATGGTAATGTGCGTCAAGTTTATTTGTAAAGTGCGTTTCACACGCGCAGGTGATTTTAGTTTCGCTTTCTCTGGCAGAGCAATATCAAACATAGCCTAAATGCCTTGCCCTTGTGGAAGATAAAATTTGCTTTTCATACCTTTTACAACAAGTAGAAAACATGAAGATATCAGATAAGAGATCGATGTTCTCTTTCCTGCTCGTGTCCCACATCCCTCTCAAAGCGCAGAGCGGTAGGCTATATCACACGTCTTTGTGTGGAAATATTAAAGGACATTTTTTTTTTTTTTTTTATGGATTCAAGTTACCAGTATTTACTGATATTTATTTCAATGCTTTACAGGCTTTAGTGTGTTGTTTCTTTAGTTTTTTTGTTTTTTTGCTTCTCTCTCCTCCACTCCCCAGACCCCCCTGGGCTGGGCCAGTTTTTTGTTTTTCTTGCCGTTTGTGGAGCCTGGGCTGTCTACAGAGACCGTGTTTTTTTTTACAGTGGGGGACAGGCAGCTAGCGGATAGTGAGGAAATGTTTGCTGTATGTGACAAAAATGTTTTGGCCTAAAAAAAACGTGTGACATCGCTTAGAGCACCTTTAACATGGGTGCCAAAATAATATGCACTGCACTGCTTACTTGCTGCTTAGGTGTGCCTTGTGAAACAGTGCTTACTTGTTGGTGATCTTAATAGCTCTTAATTTCCTGGATCACACCTACCTAGAATTGCACCCACAATCGTAATGTATTAATGTTTACCAGATGCCTAAATATTTGCCTGGCACCACTCCATGGTGGGACATTATTGATGTGCTTTTATTCACAGTTATTGCACAGTTCCTGGATATAGATGTGCTGCTGTCTGCTCTTGTTCAGGTCCCAAAGCAAGAGACGGTAGGCATAGGAAACACATTTTCCAGAGTACTGAACTTAAAGAGGTTGCTTTCTTATGAGGGCGATGGGGTAGGTAATTGATTTAGCTCATTTTTAAAATTCATTTTAATTTAGAATATCATTGGTGAGAGAATTTTACACTGTCTACAGGTCTACACTGAAAAAAAGTAGCCTACAAATGGTAATATCTAAATTAACTGGTTTTTAGTCAAAAATTATATTTAACATCACTGAATCAACCTAAATGCATTAATTAGATAAATCAGGTAAAAATATCTCTTTAAGATTTAATAATTGCTGGTTACAAATTTTTACATTATAGTTAAGTAGCAGGCACAATTCAGTAGATTATAGACTACATCCTTTAGCGAGAGAGACATTTGGCTTATAAATTCAAGCTTTTCATCTTCAAAATGACTTTTAAACCATTGTTGTTTGAATTAGTGACCCTCAATAGTTTAGCAGTTAATAATCTTTTTTATGTTTTTCCATGTAGGTTCCAGTGGCTGAAGCAAAAATAACGCAAATAATTAAGCTAAAGCACATTCTAGAACTGGTACCATCACTGAAGGTAACGTGGGCATTTTTAAAAAATACTGTCAAACAGTACTGTAAGACTCAAAATCGTTAAAAGGACTGTACAGAATCTGCAAAGAACCCATATTTTAACTAAACTGTTTATGCTTTCATCTACCAATAAGAGTAGTAGCTCACCTCACCTCACCTCAGTGTAAAGTCAACATTAAATCGAAATTGACATTATTTAGACATGAAATCACATTTGTAACATTTTGGTCAGTGTAAGTAACAATGTTAATGTAAGCAAGTCAATTTCTCCCTGATAAGGTGATGCTGCAGCATTTCAAAACACCCTTGTTGGAAGCATACTGTACCTCACTTGAAGACAGCAGGTAATACGTTTTACACACTTAGCTATGTGAACCATTTGAATATGTAATGACATCTTGCTCAGAGCATTTTAGTTAAACAAGAAAGATGAGTCTGATTT
This sequence comes from Rutilus rutilus, assembly GCA_021464565.1. Classification (NCBI taxonomy): domain Eukaryota; kingdom Metazoa; phylum Chordata; class Actinopteri; order Cypriniformes; family Leuciscidae; genus Rutilus; species Rutilus rutilus. The sequence goes on from JAJAQA010000005.1 coordinate 406,598, forward strand.
ATGTGATTTATATTTTGAGTCCCATATATGTGTACAGAGTTCAATCAGCACTTTCATACAGTATGTGCATTTGATGGTTTAGTTCTAGTATGCAGTCCATCAGGTTTTACTATTTGATTTTTAACGTTTGTGTCTGATTAGGTTTAACAGCATTCTGGATCAGATCAAATCACTGATTAATGATGACACCAGCTATAAGAAAGGCGGTTTGGCCATGCGCACAGAAAAGTGCTATGCTGTGCGGCCCAACGTCTGTGAATTCTTAGATATTGCACGACGAGCCTACTCAGAGGTGATAGATGACATAGCAAGTGAGCTCCTTAACTCCTTAACTTACTTGGACAATGAAAATGATGAACATGTAGGTTATTGTGAATTACTAATTCAGCTGCAATAACCACACTGCCACAACATGTTAAATTACCATTAAATACATTCAGTTGTATTATTGAATTTTAGTTCCTGAGGTCAACTCTTAATGTTCATAATTTAATAAAAAGTTTGTAAGTTTGGTGTTGTGGTTGGCCATGTGTGCATATGTTCAAATTAAATGCCACAATCGGTTATGCAGTCCATATAGTTTGTGATTAATCAGATCTTTCCAAATTCCATCCTGTTTATATGTTAGTCATGAACTAGCATTAGCATTGAGCATTATTGATGTGTGTGTGTTGTTGATGATCAGAACTGGTGGTTCAGCTTGGAGAGAAGTATAGCCTACCCCTCCGAACAAGGTTCAGCAAAGCACGTGGCTTCTTCATTCAGATGAGGCTGGAGGGTGTGGTCTTACCTGCGGGCAAGTTACCAGAGGAGTTCATCAAAGTGAGCGAAGACATTAACTTAAAAAAACGATTGAGCATTTAATGTAACATATATTTAATACATAATTGTGTGCATGTAAGATAAACAGTATAATCATTGACAATAGACATTTATTGCACTTTCCTGGCTATAGGTTAACCCTATAAAGCCTGTATCATATTTGATAAGGACATTTCTAATGCCTTTAAATTATCAACACTGCTGAAAAACATGTTGGGGGCAATGTAACCAAAATATTTATTTCTTACAGTGTAATTAGTAATATAGAATATATATATATATATATATATATATATATATATATATATATATATAAACTTACCTGACACTTTATTAGGTAGGGATGTCCCGATACCACTTTTTCCAGACCGAGTCCGATACCGTAACCGATACCTGTATTTTTAATTTTCAATTAATTTTTAATTCATGCATTTGTAATTTTTAAATGTATTGGTAGAGAAACCAAAAGAATATCAACCATATTAGTTGTTTATTAAATTGAAACTTAATTTGTTCATCAAATATATATTTAATGCACTGCATATTCATTACTGTATAAATTATAAATAGATAGATATTTTTAAGGGTAGCCTATTTAGTCAAGAGCAGTGAGTAATTTATTTGTCCTTTGTTTGATTAACATTAAAACACAGCAGCAGATTAATTAAACTGCTGCCCCTTTAAGACCGAACGCACGGACCCCATTTGAATTATACTGTCTACGTTCACTTGAGATATAACAGACTTTGTTTACTAGGATACTCGCCAAGAGTGAAAAGTGAATTCATCCGTACAAGCGCAAGACGTGTAAGACTTCCATTCAGTATCGCGCGCTGTCTGAGGCGATGGTTTTCGGGGCGTGCACTTTGGATGTTTGAAGTTCATGTAACTTCTTGACCTGCAAATGTCCTGTAATAATGTAGGCAACCACTCGTTAAACATAAATAAGGTAACAGTTCATGTTTTACTTTTTACAGTTCATTACTATTGTAATGCTTTATTAGCCGGTTGTCCTGCATCCTCAATAAACAAGCTACAGTTAGTCCAAAATGCAGCTGCTAGAGTTCTTACTAGATCAAGAAAATATGATCATATAACACCGATTTTATCATCACTACATTGGCTACCTATAAAGTTTCGTATTAATTATAAGGTATTGCTACTGACTTATAAAGCCCTAAACGGCTTAGCTCCAGTCTATTTAACGGATCTTCTATCACCCTATAATCCATCGCGCTCTTTAAGATCAATAAATTCGAGGCTTTTGGTCATACCTAGGATATCCAGATCAACCAAAGGAGGGAGAGCATTTTCACATTTGGCTCCGAAACTCTGGAATAGTCTTCCTGATACTGTTCGTTGCTCGGACTCGCTCTCCCAGTTTAAAACTAGATTAAAGACGCATCTTTTCGGCCAGGCATTCATATAATATTGTTAATCTCACAGTTCAAACTACAATCCGGCCTCTAGTTAATAAACGCCAGAGGAGAACTGGCCCCCGACTGAGCCTGGGTTCTCCCAAGGTTTTTCTTTTTTCTCCATTGGGTCACCTGATGGAGTTTTAGGACACCATTAGGTCACTTGATGGAGTTTTTTCGGTTCCTTGCCACTGTTGCCTTTGGCTTGCTCAGTTGGGGATATTCTGGGGATATTTAATTTTATTCTATCAATCAATAAATTCCACTAGGAACAACCTTGTTGTATTATTTTATTTTAATTTAATACTGTGAAGCTGCTTTGATACAATCTGTATTGTGAAAAGCGCTATACAAATATACTTGATTTGATTTGATTTGATTTGATTTATACGATTTAGTTTTAATCCAAATAACACGTGCTGAGTGAACGATCAGCAATCAAGAGCATTCAACAGAAGTGCGCTCTCTCTCTCTCTCTCTCTCTCTCTCTCTCTCTCTCTCTCTCTCTCTCTCTCTCTCTCTCTCTCTCTGTCTCTCGCTCTCTCTCTTTCTTTCTCTCTCTCTCTCTTTCTGGTCAGTTAACGTTAATAATAAGCTACATGCCTCGTTTTACTTTCTTTGCCATTGACATCCGACTGAACTACAAACTTTCCACTGACTTCTGATGCGCTCGACCAGCTCGCGCGTCTATGCCGCTTGCACGCTCAATCCACTGCGCGTTTTTTCTCTTATCAGCTCGCACCACAGGCATCTATGTCACATAAATTGGTCGTCTGGTAGGGTAATGCTTTGTAAAAGTAAAAAAATGTTAACATAAGATATCTCTTTAAAAAAATAAATTAAACGTATTTAAATATTTTTTAAATTGACTTTTGCAAATAACCTTTGTTAAATTTATAGAATTATTTGTTAATATTAATGGACCAGAGCTTAAATAGTTTTATTTATTAATTAACAACTAAAAAAAGATTTATAAATACAAATATATTGCTCATTCATTGTTTGTTAATGTTAGTTAATACATTTATATGATAAACACAATTTAAAGGCACAATATGTCACTTTTTTGCTTTAAAAATAGCAAAAATCACTATATCTATGTTATATATTTTTTTTAGTTGTGTACTTACATTATCCCGACTGTTTCCAACAACTTTAAAACCAGGAGAAATTTTAATTTAATTCGAAGACACGGCACGTTTCTTTATTTCCGTTTTGTTGCAGTCAATGGCGTCATATCTGCGTTGTCCCTGGTTTCTGCTCGTACTGCCATGGTAACCAGAGCCCTCTGATAGTAACCAAGGCGACAGACGTGGACAATGTAGTTCGCAATGTCTATTTGCACGCTGTTGTTGTTTCGTTCAAACATTATGGACCATGGCAAGCAGACCATTTGGCTTGTGCCTACACTGTTCAGAAACTGAATACCAGATCGGGCAAAAAAAAAAAAAAAAAAATCAAGCCCAAGACACGTTGTGTCCGAGCCCGGCTGACTGCATTAAATGTAATTATGAGCCCGAGCCCGATTTAGACTTGACTATTTTTATAATATGGCGGCGCCAAATAATTTTTTAACGCAGGTGCTGAGGGGGTGGTAGATATAAATACTATTAATAAATGAGCAAAAATGGGACACTTAATATATAATATTTAATTATTTTAATTATCACAATTAAAGTATTAATTTGATTAAATTAATCAAGCACGACATTCAATCAAATATTATTAAAGATTTATTATTATTAATACATTTTTATAACATAATATCTCACTATTTTGAAATGTGTGCGTGCAACAAGCAAGAAGTGCATTTGTAAATCCAGTGACACGAATCCATTGATTTTTATTAATACAACTTTTCTGTCAGCGTCTGCTGCAAAGAAGAAGTTGACGATCGCCATCTCCTAGTGAACGCGCATATATAGAGAGAAATGCAAAAAAAAAAAAAATGGATTACATAATCAGAAGCTAGCCTTTTTCTTTTCGTTTTTAATTGTTTCGTTTAAAGAAATTGACGATCGGCATCTCCGTAGTGAACGCGCCTAGAGAGAGAAATGCACATCATGGATTAATCAGAGAGTATGCTGCCTATATTTCTTTTCGTTTTGAATTGTTTCGTTTAAAGAAATTGACGATCGCCATCTCCATAGTTAACGATAGAGAGAAATGCACATCATGGATTACATCAGGGGTTTTCAAACTTTTTGTGTGTGTAGACCACTATTTGTAATCAAGAATTTTCGCGGACCACCTCATAATACACATAATAAAATATGTCTACACAGAGTCCTACCTGAATTAATCTGCACCTCTAAATAGGCTAACTAGCACTAAAACTATAACTGGTCATCACATCAGTACAACAGGCTTGTTAAAATAAAGTTTACAGCACACAACGGCAACAGGCTTATTTCCATAGCAATGAAGTATGAAATCTATACAGTAATAAGGACACTGGAATATAGTCAACATTTCAAAACCTTTGGTTTCAAAACGATTTTAGGGGATTATTAATCTTCAGAGTTTTACAAGTCCTCAAAAAGTACAGGCTTGAGTTTGTCTACTTAACAGAACATCTGCAAAACATTTCACAAACGCGAGATCAAGAAACTAACTGGAAATTAAAATAATAACAGGCCTTATTCATTCCATTTATAAACATTTCGTTTCATAAACTGCCTATGCCTAACTGTGCGTTCACACCGTACGCGAATAGCGCGTCAAATTCAAAAAGGGATTATGTCAAATTCGAGCCTGCCGCGTCTAGTGATACGCATGACCACTTTGTATCAATTCACGCGTCAAGAGCGAAATTGACGCGCGTAAAAACAAAAGTTTGAAGCGAAATTTCGTCCGGTGTGAACGCACCATTAAAGGCTATACGTGTGATGTGATAATGAGAACATATTTGCCTCTGCCCTTTTCTCTTCAGAGAACCTGTTGCTATATCACCGAACCAGTGGTTCTAACGGCACTGAACTTGAATGTCACGGCCGAACACCACTAGGCTATTTTAGTAATCACACAATAACTTGACAATTTAATTAAAATGTTATATCAATATAGGCCTACATATTCTTTTTACTTTTCTTTTTTTTATGGGAATTTCCTGGTAAAATGAAGGTAACATTTTTTTATTTTTTTTATTTTGCCTTTCCACGGACCACCTGCGTACCCTCACGGACCACTAGTGGTCCGCGGACCACAGTTTGGGAATGGCTGGATTACATAATCAGAGAGTAGGCTAGCCTATTTCTTTTCGTTTTGAATAGTTTCGTTTAATGAATTTGATGATCGCCATCTCCATATGAACGCACATAGAGAGAAATGCACATCATGGATTAAATAATCAGCGAGTGGCCTATTTCTTTTTGTTTTTAATTGTTTCGTTTAATGAAATTTCAAGGCCTATCTGTCATGTCTGTGAGGCATACACTGAGTTTCGGTTAATTTTTGATGAGATTTCAATGCAAGTGACAGCAGCGTGTCAGCGCACAATCATGTCATGATTATTTTGTCTGCTATATTTGATTCTTATTTATTAAATCCAGGCAATCCTGGTTGATGAAAAAATTATTTAAATTAAGATATTATTTATACAAAACGAAATTAATTTCAAAGAAAGGCCTTTTACAAAACGAAACTTAATTAAGTGGTCAAAATATCTGACTCCCGATGCATCCCATCGTACTCGTGCTGTTCACTTTTCATTATCAACATAGATGAAAAAAATAACATTATAATATTTTAACAAATATGAACTAATGCGCTTATTTAATGAACTCGGGGCAAAATGCATCCTCGCAGCAGTGAGTGGGTGGTTGTTTCGGAGATGCGACATTAGGTTAGAGGTGTTTCCATCTCTCACGGTCACAATCTCTCTTTTTATTGCACAATTTACAAATTGCCTCGTCAGTATTTATCGCCTCTCCCTTCTCTCTCTCTCTCTCTTTCTCCTCCACACTGTCACTTGATGACAACCACACATAAGCATTTTTAGGCATTAAATAAATTATATTTATATATTATATATAAGTGCCGGTAATGATGGTAATGAAACTGATACCGTTGCTATTTTAAGACCCCGCGGTATACGATATTACCATAATACCACCCAACCCTAGCGTCCACTGTGTCACTTCCTGGACGCATGGGGGGCTATCCCGGGTGTTTCACCGTGGATAATAATTCACAACGGATATTCTCTCCAGTTCAAACGCAGACCTCCCCGCTTCAATGGCGTGGTCCCGTCACTGACTTTGCCCCAAAACCTTCCCATTCTGAGACAGGAAATTCTCAGTCTGCTCGAGAAAGGAGCGATAGAGCGTGTCCCTCCGAGCGAGCAGGAGAGCGGATTCTACAGCCGCTACTTCGTGGTGCCAAAGAAGGATGGAGGACTCCGTCCGATTCTGGACCTGAGACCCATCAACCGAGCACTTCACAAACGAACGTTCAGCCGTACCTTTTCTAATTGTGTGTGGACGCAGCGCTTTCTCCCCTCAGATCGAGCGGAATGCGCATCTTAAATTATCTGGACGACTGGCTGATTTTAGCCCACTCAAAAGTCGGACTATAACATATCTGGGGGTATGTTTGGACTCGATGGCGATGTGAGCCCATCTCTCTCAAGAGCACATAGAGGCAATTTCATCGACTCTGCGCCGTTTCGGACAGGGCAGGTCTGTTTTACTGAGGGAATTTCAGAGGCTTCTGGGACTGGTGGCGGTGGCTTCTTCAGAGTGCCATCTGGGTCTGCTGCATTATGCACCCGCTGCAGTTTTTACTGAAAACTCGAGTTCCGCTGAGGGCGTGGTCTTCGGGCCACAAGCGCATTACGGTCACTCACAGTTGCGTCAGCACTCTGAAACCGTGGAACAGCCCGGATATGTTCAGCCCAGGAGTTCCTCTGAGTATAGTGACGCAGCGCACCGTGGTCTCGACGGACGCGTCAACTTCAGGCTGGGGAGCAGTTTGCATGGGCATGCCTGCCTCAGGCCTATGGTCGGAGTCACAGAGAAAGTGGCACATAAACCGTTTGGAATAATGGAAGTGGTGTCCTTAGCCTTACAAGCCTTTCGGTCGAAATTGGAGCGGCAACATGTACTGACTCGAACCGACAACACATCTGTGGTCTCGTACATAAATCGCCTGGGCGGCGTGCACTCCAGAGCTCTATTCAAACAGGCAGCGAGTCTCCTGTTGTGGGCGGACCGACACTTCTCTCCATAAGAGCGGCGCATATCCCCGATATCCTGAACCATGGAGCGAACATGCTTTCGAGGAACGGGGTTCCTCAAGGAGAGTGGAGGCTTCACCTAGTATCAGTTCAAATGATTTTCGGAAATGGATCTGTTTGCCACAAGCGAGAACACGCACTGTCAGACGTTCTTCTCGCTATCTCACTCCCCGCTGCCGGGGGAGGCTCTGACATCGCGTTGAATGGATTTACCTCTGGTAAAGATTCTGCCTATGGTGTTGTGCAAAATCAGGGAGGAGAGAGTGTCAGTAATACTCGTGGCCCCGAACTGGCCGAATCAGCCCGGGTTCGCGGACCTGAGAGAGTTAGTGGTGGCTCCCCCATGGCAAATCCCCCATAGGAAGGACCTGCTGTCCCAGGCAAACGGCACGATATAGCACCCCAGCCCCGAGCTGTGGAACCTTCATGTGTGGCCGTTGCGGGGACCCTAAATGAGCAGGACTCTCTGCACTCACGAGTGCTGAGCACACTTACGGAGGTGCGCGCACCTTCTAAAAACCCTTTCTGTGGCTCAGTGGTGTAATCTGAGAATTTCGCGCCAGAGATCCGAGTTCGATTCTCGGCTGCGCTGAATCTTTTTGACCCGGGGACCTGTTCCGTGTCGGATGTTTTGCGCTTTCTACAGCGCAGAATGGATTGCAGGAGTTTGCCATCCACGCTGAAGGTGTATGTAGCCGCTATTGCTGCTTTTCACTTCCCGGTTGACGGGCAATCGATTGGTAAGCACGCTCTGGTAATCCGTTTTCTCAGGGGAGCGAAGAGATTGTGTCCTTCACAGCCGCCCTCCGGGCCGCCGTGGGATCTAGCTCTAGTTCTGAGGGCTCTATCTCTACCACTGTTTGAGCCCTAGCTTTGATTGCGGTTAAGGAGCTTTCCCTGAGGCAGCCTTGCTTCTTGCTCTCACCTCGGCGAAGTGTAGGCTACTGGAGACGTTCAAACACGCGTTTTCAGTGAATGATAATGCATCTGTTTCGGACCTGGCGACTGTAATGTCACTCTCCGGCCGAGAACACGCACTGCCTGTGTTCCTTGGTCATTAGTTTCTGATTAATCCCACACCTGTTTCTGGTTAATTAAATCTCAATGTGTATATAAAGCCCTTGGTTTCCTTGGATGTTTGTTTGGTCTTGTTTGTGTTGTGTAGTTTCTGTTCTGATTCTTCTGCAAATTTGTTATGCTTATTAAAAGTCTCCTGTTTTTATTTGAATTTGTGTGTTTAACTACATTATATGCAGTTCAGTTAATTATATTTTTTTCATATGTCAGGCTTTACAGGACTATAGTGTTGAATGTGTGCTAATATGAATATGTGAACAAGTGCTAATGGGCTTGACCTCAACACTAGGTGACCAGACAGAAGAGCAACTGCTCGTTCACCACTGTAGACCTCATGAAAATGAATGACCACTGTGAGGAGGCTTTGAAAGACATTTTTCACATGTCTTATGTGTGAGTATATGGTAGCTCAAGTAAGATGACTAGTGCAAGAACATCTTTTTTTAAATCATTTGTCATAGATGGTATTTATGTGCACTGCAGGGTTGTGTCCAAGTTACTGAATGAGGTCTATGAACACATCCACTGCCTGTACAAACTGTCTGATGCTGTGTCAATGCTGGACATGCTACTCTCTTTGGCTAACGCCTGCACTGTATCAGATTACGGTAATGTTAAGCGCCATAAAGGCATCATGTAGATTATTACATTTATGTGAGGACATACATTTTTCCTTCTTTAGATACTGATAGCATTGATTTCTTTTTTATTTACTTAAGTATTTGTTTCCTTCAGTTCGTCCTGAGTTCACTGATACATTGGCAATAAAGCAGTGTCGCCACCCCATCGTAGAGCGCATTTCTGGGAACCAACCCATCTCCAACAACATCTACATCTCTGAGGGAACCAATTTTGTGATCATAACAGGCCCCAACATGAGTGGGAAGTCCACCTACCTTAAGCAGGTGGCCCTCTGCCAGATAATGGCTCAGATAGGTACACAGAGTTGATATACACAGAAATAATATTTGTTTGTTACTTGTTTACTACTCTTTTGGTCACTAGATCACTCTATTATTCCCCTACTCGCAAACACCACTAGTACAGAGTAAGTCTGTGTGGGTAATGATGAGCATGTTTGGGGTAGGTTTAGGATAATGAATTAATTTGCATGATTTAGCACCAGCTGTCTCCTAGTCCTGTGGGCTCAAAACAACCTTATTCAGAATGTTTTCTTTTTCCTAGGATCCTTTCTGCCTGCGGAGTACGCCAGTGTTCGTATTGCGGATCAGATATTCACCAGAATAGGAGTAGACGATGACTTTGAGACAAACTCTTCCACATTTATGGTTGAGATGAAAGAGGTAAATTGTGGAAGAAACGGTTTTATACAGCTAATCAAGAACATTTTATTGATATTTCATCAATGAATCCTTAAAGTATAGTATCAAGTCTTACAATTTGTATTTACACGTGTATTTTTGTGTTCATTCTGATATTTCCATGTAATTTTCTACTACACATGGTCTTGGTATGTATCAATAAATAGCTATATACACAGTACTTTTATATAGAGGCATATACAGTCTGAAGCTAGTCTCACATGCAGTTAAAGTATTTTCTCATTTAAATACTTACTTGCACTCCTAGGTGTCTTACATCATCCACAATGTAAGCAACAAGTCACTTATCATTATTGATGAGCTGGGCCGAGGCACCAGTCCAGAGGAAGGCATTGGTATCTGCCACAGTATCTGTGAATTCCTCATCAATACTAAGGTGCTGTATTTATTTTATCAAGAGTATATTTTGATACAATGAAGAGGCATATTGAAAACAAATAAATATTCATATATACCAAACATACTTGATCGGTTATTCTAACATTGCTCTACTCACAGTATTTCCGTAAGTGGCTAACAAAACTTGTGCTGTAGGCCTTCACGCTCTTTGCGACGCACTTTCTTGAACTGTGCCAGTTGGAAACTCTTTACCCCAACGTGGAGAACCAGCACATGCAGGTTCAGCACGTCCGCGGAGGAGATGGCAGAGCAGAAAAGGTGGTCTACACATACCAGCTCACCAGAGGACATTCAGAGGAGCGCAACTATGGTGGGTTAAGAATATTTCAAGCTTTTCTAAACTATTTAATTTATTCTATGGTGGTATAGAATTATATAAGTCACATTTGCGTGTCTGTTGAACTTGTGGAATAAGTGAAGCCAACACATTTGCTGCGTTCCAATTCACATACTATCTGTTCTAAATAGTATTCGAAATTAGAATTAGTGTGTTCCAAATCATAGTATTTTTAAATGAGTATTCCAAAGATACCCGGATTGTCTACTCTTTCCGGATTGTCTACTCTTTCCGGTTAGACTCTGAAGTGCAGATCGATGCACACTCTAACGGCTAATATTGCCCACAACCCATTGCGTGTTAGACGAGGATTCAATTAGAACTACAAACATGGATTAAAAAAAAAAAGTGTTAAACTACAAACATGCCAGATGTGCAAGAATGATGGTTAAGTAGAGATCTGATTGATTAATAATCACCAGTATCTAACCTGACGAAAATATATTTATTCAATGTTATCCACAAGATTTTTAATCTGCAGCAGCATTGTGAACTTTTATAAAGATACCTTTGGTCATTAACTTTTAAATGCATCATTATGCAAACACATGAGGAGAGTTCTTTGCATGAAAGACCCACGATTGGCAGATCAACGTGCTACTGCATTTCTCTCAGTTTTGGTAGGATATTAATTTATATGTGGAGGATTTTAATTGTGATAAGATGATTGACAGGGCAGTTTAAATGGTGACAAGATGCACATAACTAAGAGACAGCGGTCCGTTAAAGACACAATCATGACTAAGTTGTATGTCCTAAAGCTTGCATTCTCTTCTGCTACACACTCAAAAGTATGTACTTTTTTTCACAGAAACGTTGAGGTACATACATGCGTACATACTTTTAGGGCATAGTATAAGTATGCTGTCTGCTGTTTGTTTAGGTATAAGAGCAGCAGAGATGACCAGTCTACCACCAGAAGTTATTCAGGAGGCCAAAACTGTCGCAGCTCAAATCAGCCAAAAGCTGTGGGTATGTAGTGATTCATGAATTATATACTCTAGACTGGTACAGGAGAAAAATCATATACAGATACCCTGCAGAATTAGTTACCTTATATCTCCATTGTCTTGTCCACAGGCCAAGCATTATAGTGACCCTGAGACTCGCAAACAAAGGGCAGACTATCGTCTAGCCACCAAACTGCTGCAGGCGGCCCGTAACTCACGGTTGGACCCAGAGGGCCTACGTCAGTACCTGAAGGGCTTGAAAAGACAGTATTTGGCTGAAATTCAAAATCCGACTGAGTCAGTAGAGATGGAGGAGTGAGGTCTGGGGTGATAAATGGGTTGGTGGGGTAGGAATTTTTTTTTTTTTTTTTTTTTATTCCAAGTTGTTTATAAAATATATATATATATTTTTTAAGTTTAAATTGTTCAAATAATAAAATAAAATTTTATTTTAAACTGAGACCAAAACCATATGAGTCCATGTGTTCCACTTTGAGGTGATATAAACCAGTGGTTCTCAACTGGTTTGGCCATGATGCACCTCTTGATCTCTCTTTGATCTCAAAAACTAGGCATTTAAATATCATCTTACTAAGACATATTATTGGGAGATATAGGCCTGGTTTCTCCAACTTGCCTCAACTCACCTGTCTGGAAGTTTCTGGTATCCCTAGTAAGAGCTTGATTAGCTCCAATCCCAATTACACACCTGAACCAGCTAAACTTTACAGGACAGTGGCCCTCCAAGAGTAGGATTACTCCCCTACCCTAACCTCTATCCCTCCACCCCATTAGACGTCCAGAAGCTGGGCGTCATTTGATTCTGAGTACCACTTACAAAACAATGGCACTGCCATATTTTTAAGATATTCTAGAGGAAGTTGCTTTCAGTTAAAACGGCTGAAACGTGCATTTTAGTTTGGGACTACGCTTAAACCTTGTCTGTGAAACCGGGGGATTGAGTGACAAATGATATTTATACATACATTTTATGTAACTATACTGTTATAAAGATATCATTGATTTATAATATTTCATCTTACTTTTTGGACATATAAATATCCGCCAAATTGCTTGCTCAGTTTGGTTCTCAATGAAACTGAGATGTTTTTTTTCCCTTCTCAAGAATGAGCTCCAAATTCTCATATTATATAGGTCATAAAAGCCTGATGTATGAGCCATCATTGTATGATAAAACATAAAACACATGCATTTTTTCTTTAGATTTTCTTTTTTTAATTAGACTTTTCTGACTATTATTTTACGTCAAGCTTTAAAGGGTTAAAAAAAAAATCTATAAAATAAAGTTCTGTACTGTAGCTGTGCTCCCTAAAGAGCCCAACCCATCCACCAACAGCAAGAACTGCTCTTCTCGCGAGATTTCCGTAACCCGTCACCCCCGGTCCAGTAGGGGTTCAGCGAAAAATCGGCAGCTGGCAGCAGGAAGCATATCTATGGCAGGAAGTAGCTGCCACTCAGCTGCCGCTAATAACCGGAAGTCGGAGGTGGATGCCGCTTTTAGCAAGGCAAATAAATAATTATATCAATTTATATATAATTTTAGCACTTATTTAAATAAAATACTTACATTTGTAATTATTTTGTATTTGATTTAAAAATGTTTATCAAATATAAATTAAGTAACGAAGATCATAGACAAAATACAAAAAAAAAAACATTAAGCTACACTTGAAATTATGAATTTGTATGTATATAAATATAATTTATGAGAGTGTACATGTTTGTTAAATAATGAAATGTATACATAAATGAATGCCTACATAATCATATTGTATGTTTATTAAATTAACATAAACATTCATTAAACGAAAGAAATTAAAGAAAAAGAACATTGTCTCAATGACCTTTATTCAAAATCATATTTTGCTATCATTTAAGTTCAGTTTTATATTTGTAGTATTTCAATACATTCTTGTATTTGTGTTATAAAACAGCTGTAACTTTTGAAACAGGCTTGATATTTGTTGTCCTGAAATCAGAATGATCAACAACAATTCTGAACTAGATGGTAACGTTCGTAGAAAAACTAAGTTAGCTTGAAAAAGCCTAGCCAGAAAGTTTTAAAAAGTTCTAGCATGGTTTAACATGATTTACAATGTTTCTAGTGTTAGGGGGATAACAGCTTAAATACCCAGGACCAGATATGATAAAAGACCAGGAGTCGTGAGGTTCAATCAAACAAGTAAAAATTTTGTGAAGAATGGTTTCATCGGTAGAGCCAGTCGTCAGAGTCTCACGGGGTTGCAGGCCAGAGACTCTACCGTATAAATCTCATACAGGTTATACCATTTCCAAGGGCATGAATGACATCAGTGCATACATGTTAGCTACTTCTCATTGGCAAGAGAACAAAGTTAAAACAATTCTACACTTATGGATAGATAGGAGGGTAAGTCGACATTGCCATCCGAGTCCAAGATTTAGTCCGGTGATGACCTTGGAGGTTGTAGAAAGGCGTCTTGGGGTCAGCTGTTGCATATCACAAGACCTGCACAGAGCATTCAATGCAAACACAAAAGCACAAGGGAATCACAGTTCCTCCAAGATTGTCGGGTGCTTCAGCTCACCATTACCAGGAAAGACTACCAAAACACTGATAAAACATTCCCTCCTCAGAAAGTAGTACAGATAATGTTCACTTTAAAGAAATACACATAAAAGTACAATTCTGTGAATCAGATCACATAAATCACGCAGTGTTTAAAGGAGAACTTGGTAACTTTTTTAACGTAATAAAACTGCCTAGAAATCATTTGGATGGTTAAACAACCTGTTCTGGTGATATTGGTGACTTTACCCGCTCCCCCCAGCGTTCCCAGGCGGAAAACCAACCTTGCAACTTGGGGACTACCGTCCCGGCAAGATAGAAATTGGAAGTCTCGTGAGAAGCGAGAACGAGAATGAGCGCGAAACACAAATTGCTTTACGGCAATTCGACATAAACAAAGACGCATGTATGATGTATTACCAGATTACCCACCTCAGTAGACATAGCTCCACACGATACAGTTGGCTTGCTCCGATCAAAACAAACGCACATGAGCAGCGGTAGAGAGGGGGAGGAGGCCGCCGCAAGTGAGTTTTTTACGACCGTGTTGTGAAATATACGCCCCCCCCCCCCCCACAGCTGTAGGGGGAGCTCGTGGGGAAAACATGCGACAACAAAAGGGAAAATCAGCGAAGAAGTGAGTAGAGTTCGCTAGAGTTACCGAGTTCTCCTTTAACCCCTGTAACATTAAGATTAGTAAGAAAGACAGATTTGTTAGGAAAGAAAGAAAGAAATTTAGTTAAGTTAAAGGTTCGTTAGAAAAAATGAAAGATTAGTTAGATTAACTAGGCTTTTAGACTGGAACTGGTTGATTGAACGACTTTTGACACACTGGGGGGAAAGTGTGGGTTCAGTGTCTTGCCCAAGGATACTTCGACACACTGAGCCACAGCCGCCCACAAATACAAGCCAAGGCTATTACTTTAAGTTTTGAAGTACTAAGAATTAGGCTACTCCAATCAAAACTATGATAAATTGTACATACCAGAGTGAACAGGGCTCCCATTCCACTAACTTCATTTGGATCCCCTGTAAAAATATCAAAGTTGGGGGGTTAAGGGGTTTCCAGTTGGGGTGCTGCAATTCCACAGAGTACAGAGTACATCTAAGACTTTTAATTATTATAAAGCTAACCTTCTGCATTTTGCACCAGATCACCCTCTTCACTGGGTAGTAAGGTTCCCCTTCTAGGATCCCATGGTTACATTCTGAAAAAGCAAAAAAAGTACATGAGTTTGACCTCATACATCTTCATCAATGTATTAAAAAATGATTTTGACAGGCAACACATGATATATTTATGACTTAAGTATATCTGGCTAAGGCAAAAGAATCACTGTATTTGAAATCTGATTTGAAATGGTGAAATGTAAATCTAGGAAAGCTTAATAACCTTTGGGTGATTGTATCCCCCTCAGTTTCTTCCGCTTCTTTTTGTTGTTTGCAGACATATCTGTTGAGATTAAGGAAATGTATCTGTGAAGAGCTGTTATTACAATGAATACTGGTCTAAATACCTTTAGTCCAATAACAAATATATAATGTCACATTACAATTGGAAAGATATAGATTGTAATTTTTTGCAGGGCACTCATTGAAATACATGGAAATTGTTAAACCATATGCTGCATGGTCACTTATTCACTCTACCAAGGGTTATAGACTACAAGATGTACAAACAGGTGATCAATTTAAGGAAAAGCCTGGAAGATGAGGGGAAAAAATGAATGTAGTTCCTCATAAACATAACACTTTTGTCCTATAATTTTAATATTGATGGGAGATGTGTCTTCCAGACTGATAATGCTTCAATTCACAGGGCACAGGGTCTCACAGAATGATTTACTAAGTATGAAGATTCTGTCAATCTGATTCAATGGGTTTTACAAACCCCAATTCCAATTAAGCTGGATCAACTGTAAAACGAAAATAAAAACATAATACAACAATTTGCAAATCATTTTCAACCTATTGAATACTCTACAAAGACAAAACAAGGACAAGACATTTAATCTTCAAACTGAAAAACTTTATTGTTTTTTAGCTAATATTAACTCATTTTGAATTTGAGATCTGCAACATACTCCTAAAAACCTGGGACAGGATCAAGACTGGGAATGTTTGGAACATTCCACAGGTGAACAGGTTCATTGAAAACAGTGAGTGTCATGATTGGGCATAAAGGGGCATCCCCGGAATTCATTCACAAGCAAGTCATCCTTGGTTGTGAATGACTGAGCCTTCTGGGGATGCTATGTGATGGTGGGAATCACAACTATAAAGGATATTAACATGGGCTCAGGAACACCTTGGAAAACAATTGTCAGTTAACACAGTTTGTCGCTAATACAAGTGCTGTCCACATTTAAAATAGTTTTTGGAAATCATGGATATCGTGTTCCTTGGGATAAAGAAGAAAAGGACCTTCCAGATTGTTATCAGTGCTAAGTTCAAAAGCCATGGGGGTGTACGCATTGCAGAGCACAAAGCAGCAATTCGGAACCGTAATATGGATTATGCAATTGCGAGACACTATGTACAAGCTAATCATGGCTCCAATGCGTCCTTGAAATATTGGGGTATCGAAAAAATTCTACCCTCCCAACGAGGAGGTGATATAGTGAAGTCCCTATTACAAAGAGAGGCGTTTTGGATTTTCACTCTCAACACAGTGGAACCTAATGGTCTGAATGAGGAACTGGGCCTCTCATGTTTTTTATAGTTCACATTTGGAGGTATTTGTATACATTTTGCTAGTGGTTTTGTATGTTTATTATTATACATTTTTTTCATTTTTTTTTTCACTTATTTATTTATCTATTTATTATTATTATTTTCTTCCTTTTTTTTTCCTTTTTTTTTTTTTCCTCTTTGTCTACACCTGAGTGCTTTTATTAGATTGGTTAATTGATGTACCACACCCATTTAGGCCAGTGGCCAATGCGTTGAGCTTTGATTCTTTTAAAATCTGTACATCGTTGCCATTGATTGTTTGACTCTGAAGAAGACGCATGGGCGTCGAAACCTTAGTCGTTCTGTACCATTAAATAAATTATTAAAACGTTGTGTGCTCCGGTCAGTTTCTTGGTCCTACCTAGACCTTGGGTCTCCCTTGCTGATTTTTGTGTCCTGTTCCGGGAGCACCAACCAGGCTGAAGCGCGGAGGAGGACTGGTGGTGGACTGCTTGTTAGTACAACCTGTACAAATGGTACAAAAAGAGGAAATTATTCACCTTTTTTCTAGCAGTGACTGTGCTCCATAAAGAAAACATCCAGTACATTTGTCTTTTGTATTCTTCTGTCTATAAATGCTGCCCTATGGACTCTATGCTCTCTATAGAACTATGGCAAGGCTGATTTTGTCCTCTGGTGCAAATTGTAGGATCTCATTACCCCATGTGAAATGGAGATATGTGTTTATAGTTTTTTGAAGTTGAATTGAGCAATGCATCTTGCTGTTGACTATTTTGCTATGTATGGCAGACAATCAGTGAGCTATGTGGCTCACTGACTAGTAAAAGAAACTAAGTCTGCAAACAACGGTTATTTTCATAATCTAAAAGATGTATGAAAAAAAAAAAAATATATATATATATATCTAATATATATATATATATATATATATATATATATATATATATATATATATATATATAAAAAAATGTAAGACTCTGAAAGCAAAGCATTTTTTATTAAACAATTATCAAAATCGTTGGTGATTAATTGTATAATTGATTAATAATCTCAAATATCAATTAATTGTCGCAGCTCTAAAAGAAAAATCGGTAACACTTTATAATAATGGTCTGTCATTGATAAGTACTATGCAGGAAGTAATGCAGGACTAATGAGTATTACTACATTAACACTTCAGCTACTACTATTAACTAATATAGAAACAATCTTAACTAATCAGTAAGTAATATCAAATTTAGGAGATAGTTCATTATTAGGTAATCAATAATTACTTAATGAGATTCGCATAATTAAGAACTAATAGGTAATTATGACAAATTATAAAGAATTACTAATTAAATTAATTACTAATCACAACATTAACGTGTCTGAGACGTTAGCAATTGTCTTTTTTTTACTCTCAACGTGGTCATAAAATGCATCACTAAATACTCAAGGGTTACCTAGTCAGTCTTCAAGGACTACTAGTGATCTGGACCATTATTTTAAAGCAAAAAAAGATGTTTTTCACTTTAAAATAATGGTCCAGATCACTAGTAGGTCCTGCATAGTTACTTATTAATGACGGACCATTATTCTAAAGTGTTTCCGAAAAACCTATTGGATAAAGCAAAGATCAAATTTGATGAACAGGTGAATAGCTATTTTTGGTCCACTGTGGTTTGCCCTGTGGCACAGCGCTACCAAGACAATTCCCAACTGTAATTGCTGTGTCTGTGCCACATTTATTTTTATGTTGACTGGAGTAAGATTTTAAATAATCGCACACACTTACTATTAATTAACACTTCATAGAGAGCCTTCATCCTGTCAAGGCATTTTTCAGAATGGTCTGACAGCTGCCACTTTGGCTGGAGGACTTGTGCGGACCAGGTTTTCTGCTTCTTTGACTATGGCCTTGTACCCCAATGTGTTTAACTTTTTGACCTGAAAATAAAGATATATATTATATATAGCCTATATATATATAATAATAATAATATATAATATATTATATATTAATTTATACAGAAATATAAGCAATTATAAATATCTGAAACATAGTGGGCTGTAATTATGTAAATAATAATAACAGACGTTAAACACATACCAAGACAGATGCCTCATCAATAACATGAGAGGTGTTTTGGGTTTTGTTTTTCAACCACGTCTCCTTTCTGGCCTCAAATTTCTGGAGTTTTTTTGCCAGTCTTTGCTTTCTTGGCTGTACTGACTGGCAATATTTGCAGGTCTTGGTGGCCAAACCAATAGCTGCTTTGCAACTCACGCAGGTTGTTATTGTTGACCCTCTTGGCATCTTAAAACTAGAATATAAAACAATCAACATTTAATGACAACCAAATTGACAAAGGCACTGCATTATTTAAGTGTTACATTGCAAATGTTTGTAATTTGGCCTACTTCAGTATTATCAATAGTGTCAGACAACACTTCATGTGTGTTTCATATTTTCACACGCGATACAGCACGAGATATCGTTAATATCGATATAGTTTATTTTGCGTTTAAATGACTATACATTTCTGCCCTTGAGCCGCCAGACCTGTGTGTCAGCTGTCGCAATGCATTGTGGGATTTGTAGTATGAGTGTGTGGTGGGAGGGCAATTTACCGCGGGCCATTAATGACACGGCGGAGCTGTCGGACCCTTGGGCATCCATAGCGGAGAAGACCCCGGAGGCAGATGAAGGCATGGTTGCCCAAGACAAGAAGCCTCCAGGGCGGAGCTGGCTGCTCGGGAACCAGAGTAGAGCAGGCTGTGGGCGTGGCCACGGCGGAGCTGTCGGACCCTTCGGGCGGCCATGGTGTTGCGGACCCTTCAGGTGGCCATGGCGGTGCGGACCCTTCAGGTGGCCATGGCGGTGCGGACCCTTCAGGTGGCCATGGCGGAGAAGCCCCTTGGGTGACCGTGGCCCCTCGAGTGGCCAGGACAGAGCTCTATGGCCCCCCCCAAAAAAATATTTGGGGAAAGTCCCAGGTTTTAACACTGGACAGGAAGAGGCAGGGGGCGAAAGCGGCTCTGGGCTGGACAGGACCAGTGATGAATGCGGCTCTGGGCTGGACAGGACCAGCCGCGAAGAGGGCTCTGAGCTGGACAGGACCAGCAGTGAAAACGCCTTTGGGAAGACTGGCTCTGGCTCTTGCTCGAAGACTGGCTCTGGCTCTTGCTCGACCGGGCAGCCGACCCCCCGACTCGGAACAAGACTCGGAACTAGACTCGGAACTGGACTCGGAACTGGATCTGGCCTCTCTGGGCCAACAACTGTCTCAGGCTCGGCGGGCATGACGCGAACTGCCTTATCTTCGGCAGATCTGGCGTGAAGTGCGGGCTCGGCTGGACTCGGAACTGGACTCGGAACTGGATCTGGCCTCTCTGGGCCAACAACTGTCTCAGGCTCGGCGGGCATGACGCGAACTGCCTTGGCTTCGGCAGATCTGACGTGAAGTGCGGGCTCGGCTGGACTCGGAACTGGATCTGGCCTCTCTGGGCCAACCACTGTCTCAGGCTCGGCGGGTATGACGCTCTCAATCTCAGGCGCGGCGGGCATGACGCGAACTGCCTTATCTTCGGCAGATCTGGCGTCAAGTGCGGGCTCGGCTGGACTGGCGTCAAGTGCAGGCTCGGCTGGACTGGCGTGAAGTGCAGGCTCGGCTGGACTGGCGTGAAGTGCAGGCTCGGCTGGACTGGCGTGAAGTGCAGGCTCGGCTGGACTGGCGTGAAGTGCAGGATCGGCTGGACTGGCGTGAAGTGCAGGATCGGCTGGACTGGCGTGAAGTGCAGGCTCGGCTGGACTGGCGTGAAGTGCAAGCGCGGCTGGACTGGCGTGAAGTGCAAGCGCGGCTGGACTGGCGTGAAGTGCAGGCTCGGCTGGACTGGCGTGAAGCAACAGATCGCGGCTATCCTGAGCCAAAGCCGCGATCTGTCCAGTGAGCTCCCAGCTCATGATGTGGTCAGTTATTCTGTTAGGGTCCGGGTGAGGAAGGAGACAAGCCAAGCGAAGTACCAAAATAACAAAGGTTTATTTAACTGGAGAAAACTCAAAACAAACAAGAAACAGTGTGCTGGTACACAAACAATAACCGACCCAGACATGAGTGAGAAGGGGAACTAAATACACACACAGATGAACACAAGACAGGTGATGCAGATAATGATGATGATGAACAGGTGGGTAATGAAGGGAGTGAGTTCAGGTGTGGAAACAAGGAGGATTCTGGGAACTGTAGTGAAGACAAGACGATGACAGACGGTGAATGTGACAAATATAAGTCTGATGCCAAAAATGTGTTTAACATCCCCTCAAACCCCTGGAATGCCACCAATGAAGTATTTATAGCTTCCAATTTTAGGGAAAACCCTGTTTTTTTTTGTTTTTTTTTTTTTTAAACTACAACTCCCTAGACCCCTCTTTAGTACTTGTGTTGACATCAGCACCCCAGTTGTAGTTCCTCCGTTTTAGGGTCGTGCTAGGGTTGTGAAAACATGTGTCTACCCAATATATCAAATATCACACACTGTCTAATAAATAATTATACTACATGTATATGATCTATGCTAAGAAAATACAAAAATGTTTGTTTAATGACGATATTTTAACTAAAACAGGAGACCAGCGCGCCAACTGCTCTGCTCACGTGACGCAAAGCGGACTGAGTGTCCTCATCTCCATAGTAACGGCCGGGCCCATGTAGCTACTTCCGCTATGAAAAATGTAAAAAAAAAAAAAAAAAAAAAAACACACACACACAAACACATTTGTTTTTCATAACTGAAGGCGTGATTTTTAAAACCGTCATATTTGACGTCAGTCTACTGTAGTGCTGCGTTATAAAACACATATCTTTAAGACGAGATATTTAATTGTCCGCCGTTTTTGTTTTCCCGACAGGAACCTCGAGTCACATGATTGAGACAAAACATAGGCAAAAATGTAACAATCACACAGTTTGAGAAAGAAGTGACATTTCCCCTCCGACACTATCTTTTTAACATCGGGCTTGACAGCTGTTGTGCCTGCCTTAGCATTTGACATTCTCATGAATATGAAGCCTAAAATATCGTTTTCGCCCTAGTGGCTTGCTATCATACAGGTGATATGAGTCAGTAAGTTAACACTGACAAAGGCTAAAAAATAACATACATTTTAAAGGCAAATTGATATAAATAATAATATATTACTTATAATAATAATAATAATAATATTATTAATGAATATTAATAAAATAATATTTTAATTTTACAAGAGCATCTGGCCCTGATAGTGTCTGCTGAGAAAAGTTCTGGCCCTCGGACAAGTGTAGTTGATCACCCCTGCCTTAGAATATAGGCCCTAATACTTACTACAGACTTACTTGAAAGGAACAACACACACAAAGGGATAAAACAGGAAATTGACTTAAATGAAAGCTATTCTTGAATCAAACAAAAGAGACATGACTATAGTTGAAACAACAGTTCACTTTACTGGGTGAAATTAAGAGAGAGAGAGAGAGAGCACCAAAAAAAGATTCATGTTTAAGTTGAAAACACCAACTTAATCTAACAACTCAGTTCAGACACACAAAAGTAAAAGAAATAGGGAACATAACTAAAGAAGAATACATACAAGATTGGCAGTTAAAGGTCACAGAAGTAAATAAATTAAAATACTTCCACAAAATAAAGTCTGATTATAAATTGTCCCCATACCTGACCGATATCAGTAATTATGGTCAGAGAAAGCTCCTGACGAGGTATCGCATCAGTGACCACAGTCTGTGTGTGGAGACGGACCGACACAAGCCGAGCTGGAGAGCCAGAGCGCTCAGACTGTGTTCACACTGCACTGATGGAGTCGTAGAGGACGAGCTGCACTTCCTCACCCAGTGCTGCAAGTATAAACACATCAGAGACACTTATTTCACACTAATAGCACAGATTTCACCCCAATTCCAACAAGCGGGCCTCATAGACAAACTGTCTTATATTCTGGGAGAGAAAGAAGAGTGTGTTCTCCTGGCAGCGCAGTATGTGTCTTCCTGCCATCATATGAGGGACAAGGGCTGAACCCTCTTTTACCTTAAACTGCTCTCTGTACTTATTTTTTTATTTTTTTATCATTGTGATATATTTATGCTTATGGAAATGTTATGTTTTATTGTTCACTTTTTTTATCTACCTGTGCGTATATGTTTGTATATGTCTATTGCTTTGGCAATATTGTGCTATTTTACACAGTCATGCCAATAAAGCTCATTTGAATTGAATTGAGAGAGAGAAAGAGAGAGAGAGAGAGAGAGAGAGAGAGAGAGAGAGAGAGATACGTGCCACACGTGCTAGATACGTGTGTGTGCCACAGCCTGAGAGAGCAGGTGAATGTGTGTTTCCCTACTGTCCACCCCAGTGACCCTCAGTGTTATGTGTGTGTATATGTTAAAACACTGTGATATAAAATGTTCACATATATTATAATTTGTATATGTTTAAACACTGTGGTGTGAAAATGTTCACAGATATTGAATTGAATTGAGAGAGAGAGAGAGAGAGAGAGAGAGAGAGAGAGAGAGAGAGAGAGAGAGAGAATTAATATTCTAACATGTGGAAACATAAACTGGAATAGCACACTGTTGGAGAGAGTAACAATACAATAGGCTATGTACAGTTAACTACAGTACAGTTTATACAAACTATATACAACTACAGTGAAGCTATGTAGGGATGCGCAACACATTTCGACCAAAAATGTAATGCTAAAAAAAAAAAAAAAGGTAATTTGTCATGTTTGACATCTTGTGCTTTGACATCTTCATAGAGTCATACACATTTTCTCCCTAATAACTACTCTCCCAGTTCCTCATCAGTTGAGGAAGTATTCTCTAAGTCCTCTTCTTCAGAGAAGTCATCTAAGGACAATGTTTGCAGTCCAAGAATACTTTTGTATGTTGTGCGTGCTGTAGCCAGTTGTGTTTCAACTTCACACAATCTTCTCTTCAGCACACAGAGTAGTCCCTCACGTCCTTTCTCCATTAAGCCCTCTGTACTGCCTGAAAATGTGACATTAAAATATAAAGAAATGAGCCAATGGTTTCCAGAGAAGCAAATTGAAGAAAAAGTCTAACTATTTATTGTCCTTACATTTCCCATTGGTGTCTTCAGTGAGCTGAAAGGTAAACTCTACAATCAGTCCATCAACACTCCTCATGTACTCCATGTGCTGCTTGACTTCACGAACCACAATAACTTCTTCTTCTTTCAGTCTAGCCAGCAGCATTACCTTGTCAAACACATTTTTTTTCCACTCCATATCACCATGACCTGCAATACATTACATCAAAGTGTTATCTTACAACCTATAAAAATATTGGGACAGAAGATATTTTGCATGCTGTACTACTACTACAATAGAGAAATAAATCCTGAAAGGATGAGATAGAACCCCAGTGCTTCGCGAAGGGGTTCGATCACATCCATTTACAAATTACTGCATTCTTTTTTTTTTTTGCATATTGCCCAATGTCTTAACATTTTTTACATCAGATTCCATATTTACATCAAGATGTGTGCATCAAACAATTTGTATTCAGTGCATTTCAGAGGAAGTACTTACATTCCCATGGCCAGGAGTAGTTGTCCACAGCCAGGAGTTCATTGGGAGGAGGCAGTTTTTCATTGTGTTCATTGATGGCAACTTCCAAGGCTTTCTTCTCAACAGCAATCTTTCTTCTCAGTTGATGCCTTCGCTTATTCCCACCTACAATGAGAAACACAAAATGAGTGTGCATTCACACGATGACTACACAATAGCACCATACAAAATACGACCTCACAATATACAGATTTTTTTCATTATCATTTGAAAAATTGTGAAAAAACTGGGAATTTTTTTTCGGAATCTATTTTAAACAATCATATTTTTTTTTAAATAGAGGACAAAATTGATAGGTCAGGACATCTCTGCACTTTGCAGAAATATTGGAAATATTTGGATATTGCACTCAACCGTATTATGATTTTGACAGTTTTTCAGTATGCTGCCCTGACTTGTAGTAAACATACTTTTTTTTTTTTTTATAAATGGCTTTGCTATTTTTACTATGTATAAATCAGTAGTGAATGAATTTTTTCACAAATCTGCATTACTAGTGGCCTTTTCTGCTCTCACCAGACTGACGATACAGCTGTTTGATGCCCAAATATAGCCCCTCGATGGTCCTCTGCAGGTCATTTTGGATTGTTGCTCCTTTGTACGACAACAAACAAATTAATGCCCATTTCAGTTTACAATCAGCCTCTTTTCAGATCCCCTGTACAAGAGCCAATGATTCTTTAAAATATGCCATTAAATAATTTTTTCAAAGTACCTGAGGTCCACTGCTGAACATCAGACACCCACTGCTGGACTGTGTCTTGCTGTAGAGATAACTCAGCGGTGAGTTTCTCCAGGTCCTTTGTTGCCTCTGCAATCCTTTGTACAGTCTGTCCAAAAGAAATGGAAGCTTTAGCTAAGTTCTGCCAGGAAGACTCAATCACTACGTCACTTATTACCTTCATCTCTATCCAATCACGTCTTTATACTTTCAGTATAAAAGATAGGTACTTACACATGTTTGAGTTCGCAGATGCCGACGCGACAACAACAACCTCCACCCTCCCCACCACCACCAGGATGGTCCTATCCATACCTTCTAAGGGGGTCGGCTGTGCCCCTGCCTTCGTCTTCAGGCAGGAGATGCAGATCCGATACCCTCGGATTATGAGCTATGGACGGGGCCTACGCCAAAGAACTTTACAATGCTTGCCGGGCTTTCAATAAATATATGCTTTGTTACATCACTTTATCTCCCTAGTCTTTCTGGTAGAAATGTCCATGTTAACAAATGCTGAGTCAATTTAAAAACAAAAATGTTATTATACATATTTGCCTAGTTAGTACCTTGATGTATCTTTTGGCCAATGTCCGGTCAAGGTTTTCTGCCTTTCGCTTGTTCCAGCCACTTGCCTGGATTGTTAGCATGTCTGTGCGAACTTGACACACAATGTATGTGCAGTAATTTAGGTTCACAGTGAGGACCAAAGGTCAGATACTACATTGATCATTCTCTAATATTGTCACATAAACCTGGAAATAATCATACACTTAATTAACGAGTCAGAAGTTAAATAAAAAATAGAATCCTGATCAGTGTAAAAGTACTGACTAGACAGTTGTTTTCTAAGGGATCAACTCTAAAATGCAAAGGCTGAGCATCAGTGTTGTTCAAACCCCTTGGTCTCAATTTGGACACAACTATACATGAAAAATGCTTACCGGCTTTTGACATGTACTTGGAACATATGGCTGCTCGGGAGAGGAAGCTGTTAACCTGTTCAACCTCCTCCCCGATTGTTGTTCCAGCTCCTTCTTGATTGCGTCCCCCCCATTTTAACTGTAACACATTTACATGAATGTTATCATTTGGAAAACAACAAGTAGGGGCAGAGGACAGACAATCATAATGTGTGGTACAAATGGTAAGAAATACATCTAATTGTCATGATTACCTCACACATCCATGAATGCGCTTCTGCATGCATGATGGAGAGAAATGGGCGCATGTTCAGCAAGTCCTCCAACTCTGGACAGTGGTCCACAACTCTCTGCAGATATGGCCAATATTTGCAGACCACATCAGAGCAAAAGAACTGGACGGTCTGTGAAGCTAGCTGTTTCTGGAGATATAATGGGTATGCAAATATTTCTCCACGGAACATATTCAGTCCCTTCAGCAAAACCCCATGACGGCAGACAGCAACTTCAACACCTTCCTTGTCCAGTATGCTTGCAGACTTGTTGGCGGACTCTCGTGCTGCGGTCCACTGACCCGCACCACATCTCCCTTTTCCTGGATTCTTAAACAGATGAGGGCAAATACATTTACACAGTTACATTTGATAAAATAAGCTGTAAATCATGGTATTATGGCATTTGATGGCCGCTCTATTATTAAATAAACCAAATAATGTTTAAATTTTGGGGAAAAAACTGGCAAGCATTCATAAAAATGTGAAATTGTGGTGTTACACATGAAGAAATATAAATTTAGCTTACATGTCCAGTTGTTCCATGGATGTAATCGACAAAGGAGGACACCTCAGCATCATTGGCCAAAAAGACTCCGTCAAAAAACCCATCAGGTCTTGAAAGATATATGTAGATGCGGGTAAAATTTATTGTATAAAAGTAATTTGTGGCTCACTAGCATTTCATTGTACATGAATGTTACACACCCTGGTTGGCTTTTGAAACGATATAATTTGCGGTTCCCATCCACTGCAACTGCCAACATGGAGGGTGTGCATGCAGGGCACTGAAAATGCTGGACCTGAGACAGCTTGTCAACCTCAAATTTGGCATATAGGCCCATTCGAGGAAAGCCCTCTGCATTGTGTCCCCACATATCTTACCACTCTGAGAGCAAAAGTGAACAAAACAAAACAAAACAGTAAGTAACTGTTTCGAAGGTTGGCTTCAGACAGACCGTGGTCATGACGAAGAAAGGGCTCTGTCAAGAAATATGTACTGAAATTTTGGGGATTGTATAAGAACAAGTCCTAACAATGAATCAGTTATTTAAAAGGCAATCCTAATAAGATAACTTACATGATGAGTCCACTCACTCGCCCGAAGAGTTTTGTACGACACTCGAGCATGCTGACAAAAGCTTGTCTCGACATCCCTGGGGCAGTGATTTTTAGATCCTCATACATGGTGAACAAGTCCACCATGTACAAGGTCTCAAAATTGACAGTGGCTGGCAAGGTTTTTCCACAGGAGCAGTTTACTGATGGAAGGAAGAGGTTGTATCTTCCTGAAATTTCAGAGAAAAACAATTATCTCTTGTTCGCAAGAAACAAAAAACACAATATGAAGAAATTAAAAAAAGTTACCATTCATTCCAATTAAAATAACTGGCTTTCCCTTGGAAAAGCATGTTTGCCAAGTGGAGCAGTCGCAGCAGGGAGGAACGATTGGTAACATGCAATCTAAAAAGCAGAATTAGTTTACATACAGTATAAGTGTAAATGAAACAGTGAGGGTGTTGTTTCTATCAAACAAAACTTCATCCAGCATGTTTGTTGGAGTAAACCAGGGTTCATGTAAAATGTAAAACAGCCTATATAACCTGAGACATAAAAACTACCTTTTCATAATAGGAGAACTTCCCTCCCTCATCCTGCTGAACAAAAGTGGATGGCGGCAGGTGTCTGAAGAACCCCTCCACCATGGATGCTCTGTTATGAAGCACCAGGACCTCATGTGTGGAAAGGTCACAGGCTGTGCAGTAGAGTGATCGTGGTAAACAGTCCCTACACATCACTACTGCAGCCTTGTGTCCACAGTGATGGCAAACCCCCTCCTTCGGCTTCTCAGATGACAACATATTGTTCACCATGAAGGGCCTCATTACTGTCCAATTCTCCAGAGAGGAAGTTTGCCTGTTCCTCCAATGTGAGGGGAGAGGTTGTTCAGCACCACTTCCCAAGAGGTCTCGGACATCTTGAATGAGGGAGTCTGAAAATGAAATAGAAGAAGGCAACAAATGAGGAAACAAGTATTAAGGGAAAAAAAAACAAAAAATTTCGATGGTCACAGTTTTCAGTTGTGCTGGTAGACGGAGTACAGGAGGGTGTAACGCTTGCTGAAGAAACTGTAAAAATATGAATATTCATTTAGAACTTGCTCAATGAATAATGAATGATGAAAAAAAAAAAAAAAAAAAAAAAAACAACCAGTAACGTTAGCTGAATTTCGCTTTTGTCTCTCCCCAGCTCTACATCTTTTTGGCAGAGATTGACCATCTTTGTCCTCATCAAGCCAAACACACAGCTTTGTGGATTGTTTTGACCCTCCTTCAGTGTGTCCATGCTGATCCACCTAAATAAACAATTGAGCCACAGAATAAACCTCCACCCACTAAGGTTATCGCCACCTACAAACATCTCATTATAAAACCAATGTTATAGGCTAATAAATATTATATTGTAAAAATTCAGTCTAACGGTTGTGGTCCTGTCCTGTACTGACAGATCTAGAAAACCCTTATGTATCTTGACAGATCGCTGTGGTGCCTCAGTTAAAGCTGCTCGTGAACCGATCATCTCTTCCTTCTAGTTAATTTATAGCATCAAATAAACATGAATGAACATAAGAAGGAATGTAGTTTTAACTGCGGAAAGATGTCAGTAGGCCTACTCAGTACACTACTTTTCAAGTTCAAATCCTCCAACGTTGAACTCTCCTGACTGCTTTGTCGGACAAAAAAGGCGGATTATGATTGGCCAGATCGCCTGTCAATCAAACTCCCCGCGAAGGGTCGATTCTCATTGGCTACCTGCCAATGTGGCAGGTAGATTGACAGTGTTACCCGCCAATTGCAGAATTCACCCGCATTTGGCGTGTGGTCGGGTGTTAATTTCAGGCCCTGTATATATATATTTATTTTTGTTACATATTGTTTTACGGTGTGTACTTTACTCTTAACACCTTTTACCTATTTATTTATTATTCTCAGGTAAGGTAAAGAAAGTCAAATCTGACCTAAACCATAAGCATTCAAAAGGTACTTAAAATTTGGTCAGAAGACTCCCCTGTGGTATGTTCGCATTAAAAGTCTTCCAGCATCATAAATCTAAATCTCAGAAGGCAGATTTTGTAATCAATTAAATTTATTTTAATTGGTTACTTTTCTTTTTATAATAAACAAATAGAACTTCATCGTTTAAGTATAAAATACAATAATCATGTTTTGAAACAAAGGTGTAGTAAGCTCTGGGCTTCTTATCTTCTGCTTGGGGTTTCTTGTCCCCAGCTCTGGGCTTCTAGGCGTCGGGGGCTCTGGCGTATCAGTATCCCGATACTTTTATCTCTTTTAGTCTTTTATACTCCTGTTGTTTTCAACAGACGTTAGGTTGACACTCCTCCAAAGTTTCCCAGATCCTTCTCCAGGCAGGTGCAAGCGGTCCATCTCTTCATGTCCTTGAACTACAGTAAACTCAACTAAGATGGCTGAGTTCTAGGAGTCCTCTAGCGCAAAATAATCACACTTTTCTGCTCCTCTCAACATGGGTTGGCACAGTCACATATACATACATAACCAATTAGTGTACATATATGCCAAAACAATATAAGCCATCTTTTACAAACAAAATAAATAACAACATTGAATGCAATGCATTCTATCCAATACACTGGCTAAATATGTGTAACAAAAAGGCATCTATAATAAACAGGGAGGCAGGTAATTGCATTTTCTTGATATTATACAACAATATATATATATATAATGTATATATATATTTTTTGGTTATATATATATAATTAATTAATTTCCTCTGCGATCGCTCTGTCACACACAGATGCATACCTGGACAACTACTGTGTATTGAAACAAGTGTGGATACTAACCATCCACTGTCTGAAATCCCTGTCCACATAGAGCTGGACAATCAGCTGTTCACTTTGCGAGGGGTTGTTGCATTCATTCCAGGACCAACAAGGGAATCTCTTGGACATTACGTGGCTTACTGCAGAAGAAACTCTTTTGCCTGGGAAAAATATGATGACCTGTGTGAGCATGTCACAACAGTCTCAGCAAAAACCAAAATACAACCCCATGTCATGTTGTTCACAAAGGAGGACTAAAACTTTTGATTAATGAATTTCGTGGACTGGTCTCAGCAGAAATTAGTTAATTTTCATAATCAATAAGAGAATAGTCTATATTGTTTTTCTATTGTAGTTAATTACATTATTCACTTCATGTCTGTTTTAACAGTTCCATGATTTTTTGAACAGAAGTTCTGTTTCTTTAGTAATTGTTCTGTTCTGTTATTTGTACCCAGATCTATTCATTTTAACACTTCTATTACATTAAGTCAACTTTTTTTTTTGTAGTTATCTTATTTTATGGTTCTTTAAAAAAAAAAAAAAAAAAAGTAAATTCTCCACAGAAATTGCTTTGTTATTGTTATATTTATCTTTGAAAAACTTTAACCAGGTGGTTTGAAGGTAATAAAGGAATACTTCAAATCTCTATGACTTTCTTTGTTTGGACAAGTAGGAAATGACAGAATCCTAAACTGGTCAAAAGTGGGAAGACCAAGCTAAGAACAGCAAACTAACAAGTTATATGGAATTATTACTGTGCCAATAAAAATGAATGTAACTTTTCAAGAAACTAATGGAAATATAAATTGAAACTAAATAAATTATCTCTGAAACTGAAAAAGAATTAATCGCAGGCAAATTTTTTGACTTCGTTTTTAATACACTGCATGTTTTGCTAACTATTTCTCATATTTCAATCGCTGATCTGAACTTACAAATGCGCTTCCAGAGTTGTCATTTACGCTTCTGACGTTTTCGTTTACGCTCCCTGAGTTTTCGTTCGCCGTTCTGACACATTTCTCTCGTGGGGGCGGGGCTAGTAGCAGTGTGTTCTCATTGGTTACTGAGTTTTTGATTGACAGCTTCGTGACCTGGAAGTAAAGACGTCAGTGGTGTGTTAAGGCCAATTTATACTTCTGCGTCGAGTGTACGCCGTAGTGTACGTCGTAGGCTACGCACGTAGGTGACTCCGTCGTGAGCATTTATACTTCTGCGTTATGTTTGTGTTGCTCTACAGTTACACCACCGAAACGCTAGTTGGCGGGGGCGGGTTTTAATTTTCCACTGTGTTTAGATTCCTCGCGGCTGTTTTGAGTTTAGGCTACTAGCGTCTGAAAGAAAGTGGATCATGTTGGAGTTGGAGCTTATCGAGGTGGAAAAACAGTTTTAGTGAAATCACTAAAACTAAAAGGCAGAAACGAGAGAAGGCGTCGGAGGAGATGGTACGTGCAACCTGTGAACCTGTTGACGGTTGAACCGAATTTAAAAATGACGGGCGGTGCAGAAGAACACGCCGGAAATGTGTAGGAGGAAATGCGATGCTACCAAGCCGACCAATCACAGATCTTGCGGTCCGCGTCGCCGCGACGCGTAGTTACATTTTTGAGGAGGTGCGCGTCAGGGTACGGTGAAGGGTACGACGTATGATATGCGTCTATGCGTATGCTACGCCGTACCTACTACGCGCACCCGACGCAGAAGTATAAATTGGCCTTTAATGTGTGGACAGAGCCCGTCTACGGAGAGCCTGTCCACTCCCTATTAAGCCCTATTGTACCGAATTTTGGTTGTAGTACCACCAGAGTTCCACTGGGGGCGCTCGCCATGAGTGCAAAATGAATGGGAGTCAATGGGGCTAGACGGCTAAATTAGTCTCTTTCACCCGATTGCCGTTGAGAAATCTCAGATGTGATTGTAGATTTTGCAAGTTCAACATGGGTTTTAGGTCGAAAGTTGAATGAATGAGTACTTATGTCGTTTTGATTTCTTACAGGTTGAGTTGTTGTTGCCCATAACACGCTAGCATTCTGCTAATGACGTCAGCATTCTGACGTCATTGACATTTTAAAAGACTTTTTAAACCAAATAAGTGACTCTAAAAAATCTAACACCCAGCAATGTGTAATTTCTTTGCATCTCCTTTCGAATACAACATTCAAATTACTAGACAAAAAATTATATCCTGAGAAAAGTGGATTTTGAGGGGTATACCGCCATTGACCTCCATTCATTCTGCACTCGTCCTGTGAGCGCCCTCATATGGAATCAGAGTGGAACTGCAACCAGTTCAGAAGCCGGAAGTGTAGTGAGAGTGAAACTTCTCGTCATATTAGACATTCTCTGGTGTGGATGTGAGCGACTGTAATCGCAGCTTTCTATTTCATTTTAGTGATATAAAGTTATGTTTATTTTTTAATTTTATCTGTATTTACCTGCTGCTACTACTTAGTTGGCAGAAGCTTTTAAGAGCACAAGAGATCTATTCAGTCTATGGGTCAAAATCACCATAAAGTACTAGCTCGCCTTGCTCGCGGTAAAACCGAGCCGAATGTAATCCCGTCTCTTATGGACAAAAATGGAGTCAAGCGCTTCACCTCATCTGACATAAATAAAGAAATGAAATTGTTTTATAAAGATCTCTATAGCTCTGGAAGCACAGCCTCCTCCGAGAACATGGCAACATTTCTAAACAAGATAAAACTACCATCTCTTTCAGATGTACAGAAAGCAGACTTATACAAACCAGTTAGTAAAGAAGAAGTCTTACAAGCCATACACGCACTTAAGGGAGGTAAGGCTCCAGGGCCGGATGGTTTTGGCCCTGAATTTTACAAAACTTTCAGTCAGGAACTAGTCGGCCCTCTTACAGATATGTACTTGGACTCCTTTAATAATGGTTTTCTCCCCCCTACTCTAAGCACTGCTAATATATCGGTTATTCTGAAGAAGAATAAAGCCCCTGATATGTGTGGTTCTTACAGACCGATTAGTCTAATTTCTGTGGACAGCAAGCTGCTATCAAAACTCCTTGCCAGGCGACTGGAGAAATTACTCCCCACACTTATAAATTCTGATCAGACTGGCTTTGTTTATGGACGCTATTCATCCAGTAATGTTAGGAGGCTCTTGAATATTATACAATTTACCTCACAGTACAAACAGAAGGCACTGGCTGTCTCCTTAGACGCGGAAAAAGCCTTTGACAGGGTTGAGTGGGGCTATTTATTCAATGTTCTGGGAAGATTTGGCTTAGGGGGGGATTTTCTTAAATGGATCAAAACCATATATCATTCACCTACAGCTGTTGTCATAACTAATGGGCGGCGTTCCGAACCCTTCCCAATAGCAAGGGGTGTCCGTCAGGGGTGCCCGCTTAGTCCGCTTCTCTTTGCCTTAGCATTGGAACCGTTAGCTGAAACCATCCGACTTCACACTGATGTAAAGGGAATAACGATAGGAAGTAAACAACACAAAATTGCCTTATACGCAGATGATATCCTTATATTTCTGTCTTCCCCTCAGCGATCAATTTATGCAATTATGGATATTCTCAATGAGTTCAGTACTATATCAGGCTATAGAATAAACTTTAATAAATCGGAAGCTATGCCACTTGGAGCCCTAAATACTGCGGATGTTCAGGAGAGTTTTCCTTTTAAATGGTCGAGATCGGGCTTTACTTATTTGGGAATTAAAGTGTCCTCAGACTTAAAGGATCTCCGAAAATTAAATTTTGCCCCAATCTGCACTTCAGTCAAAAGAGACCTGGAGCGATGGCAGAACTTACCTCTTTCACTGTTTGGTCGAATCAGTCTAATTAAGATGAATGTGCTCCCTCGACTTTTATACCCTTTGCAAATGCTCCCTTTATATATAACAAAGAAAATAAACCTAGATTTAGAAAAGACGCTCTCTAAATTTATTTGGCAAGGCAGAAAACCAAGGCAGAAGCTTAAGATATTACAATTACCTACAGACATGGGTGGTCTCTCTATGCCTAATATTCTGTTTTACAATTGGGCCTGTCACGCACGTCACTTTTGGCTCTGGTTACACTCATATATTAGCAGAGAGACCTGTATTGACTCCTGGCCCTGCCACCCACATTCCCCATGGAGCTTAATTACATGTGAGGCAAAGAAGATAAACTCGGAAATAAAACGCAATCCTATTATTTACAACAGTATCAGGATATGGCATGATATATCTAAATACCTAGGAAGGAGAAATGTAAAATCTTTACTGTCTCCCATAACTCAAAACCCTGACTTTCCCGCTGGTGTTAGTTCACCCATGTTCCTCTCTTGGAGGGACATGGGAATTCATATATTCGGCAATTTATTTAAAGATGGCACTTTGCTATCCTTCCAGCAATTACAGGAGACATTCAACATCCCCAAGCACCATTTTTTTGGGTATTTACAGATTAGGCATTTTGTGTCATCACAATCACCCTCTTTCCTTGCTAACTTTTCTTTCAGTGAGGTGGAGAGTCTTCTTTTAAAGTGCAAAAACAGAAAACATCTTGTAGCTAAATTTTACTCGCTCCTTGGTTCTGCCGTCATGTACCACTTACCAGATATATCTCATAAATGGGAAAAAGACCTGAATAATGAATATATTGAGGATGACTGGCTGGCGACTATACGCCTGATCAGGTCTACTTTTACCTGTAACCGGCTGAGAGAAACTCAGTACAAAATACTTCACAGGCTGCATATTACTCCCGTTATTTTAAACAAAATTGATGTCTCCATTTCCCCTTTATGTACAAAGTGCAACTTAGAAAGAGGGACATATTATCATTATTTTTGGGAATGTAAACTTATTTCCAGATTCTGGACACTTATTTCAAAGGTGGTCAGTGGGATATTTAAAATGAAAATTAAGAAAGACCCTGGGGTTTTTCTCTTAGGCCTTCCCTCTAGAGACTTGCATCTCAATGCACTACATCATAAACTCCTTGATAAACTCCTTTTAATTGCTCGAAAGTGCATACTTCAAAACTGGATCAAAACTTCCCCACCTAGTATTACCCTTTGGTACAGGGAGATCTTTAATATCCTCCCTCATGAAAGATTGCATGCGGTTGTAAAGGGTAAGGACAAATTATTTTTAAAAGTTTGGTCTCCGTTCTTAGTTTATATACCTGCAGATCTGAAAAATCTACTACTGATGGGCAGACAGTTTTCTGATTGGAAGAAGGCACCTTCCCTGAAACCTTCAAGTTATGATACATAGAATGTGATAGAATGCTGATGACTGGTGTATGTGTTTTTTTTTTTTTTTTTTTTTTTCGCTCCATTTGTATTAGTTTGTAACTCTGCCATGTAACTCTGTCTGGTGGGGGGGGGGGGGGGGGGTGTTTCTGTATTTTAAAAACAATAAAATGTGTTTAAAAAAAAAAAAAAAAAAAAAAAATCACCATAAAGTGCCTTGAGCACTTTAAATCTGAGATTTTCCATTTAACTTCATATGTGTTGTATTAAGGAGACATTAGGCTGTTAGAAATGCATATTGGTCAAGCTCCAGCACTTTTTATAAATTAACTGCAAGCTGACAATATACGAGCAGACCATAAAATATGTCCACCCTGTCATGGACAAACTCATAGTAGAATAAATACATTTTCATTGCATAGTGATTATAAAATGTAGATCTGAGGAAAGAGAATGTGTCCCTTTCCCAACAAAACATTTTAGTTAATGGTAAAAGTATTTTGATAATAATGAAGTTACTGCTTAAATATGTATTGCCCAATAAAATATGCGATAGTTGCACATTCTATTCTAAATAAAATCTAACAACAAAGATATTTAGTCAAAATTTAAAACAATACTAACTGGCCCTCATTTGTTTATTAAGAAATCACACACAGGGTTTTGTTAACTTGTTAAAATAATTTGTTTATTTTCATCATAAAAGTTGAACATGACAGGGTGGACAACAAAATGACAGGGTGGACAACAAGACGACAGGGTGGACAAATGCTTTAATGGGTGAACTAGAATGGGGGAACATTTTAAAAACAACAGGACCTTCAAAAAAACCTTAACCAATATAGAAGAAGGAGGGGCCTGGCTCAGGCTGATTTTCAGGAGTTGCAAATGTCCACCCTGTCATGTGACAGGGTGGACATTTTTTGGCTAAATTTAGTATTTAATGAGCACATGGTGTGCAGCAGTAAGCAAAGTGATTCACTGTTGAAGCTGACTGCGCACTGTTTAAAATGTATATTTAGAATTTATGAAAAGTTTTTATATTAATTAATATTTCACAATGACAGGGTGGACATGTTAAGCTTGACAACACGCAACTACAAACACAATATGATGAAAATTAGGAAATATAAGTGTAGATACTTTCTGTGTGTGTTGCAGATGTTTTAACCTCCACTGAAGAAAGACCAAATGGGGGAGGGGATGTCACTAAGTACATCAGTTGGTTTCTTAAAGGGGAGTTTACCCCATAATGACAGGGTGGACAGCAAACTCAGGGACACATGCAAACTGCTTAATATTATTATGAAAATAAAATATAAATAATCAAAATGACTTGTTTTATTAAATAACTTGCTGAGGACAATAAGTACATTAAAAAAGTATTATAATTGTATGTAATTTAACCACTTTTTACACTCACTGAAGTTAGCTGAGCAGCGTGCGGGACATGCCAAAATCACATACATCCAATCAAAGAAAATGGTATAAAATCAGAAAAACACATTTTAAGAGACGTATCATTGTACTTGTATGTGTGTAAGTGTTTGGCCATTTATAATAAAACCTCAGAATTTCATTATTTTGCATTATGTTCATGATGACTGAGCGATTCTGATGAGGACACCAAAGGCACTTTATAGTGATATTGACCCCTATATTCAGGTGTAATTGCACATTAAAGTACTGTATATAATACTTAAAATATTGTAGTGTCCAATGTTTTCGGAGAATATTTGTTTATTCCTGATGATTCTTTTGCATGTTAGGCTCTGATTAGGTTCAGCTGTTACAATTTAAAGAGAATGCTAGCAAACGTGTGTGATATATTCAGCCGTCAAGAAAGTCAAACTTCAACCAGGTAATCATAGGTTGGCAACCATGGCCATCACACTACTCATTGTTAGCATGATATACGTTTACACCATCAAAATGAATGATCACTTAAATAAGAGGAATTTAAACAATATGAAAATTACAGCTGTGGCCTGCTGTCAGATACAGACCTCAAAGGGCATTGCATTACATATGTCACACAAAGAATGTTCTTGTTGCCATTTTTTTAATTGATAATTGTATTTAGTTATTTCATTTAATTAACACTATCTTCTAACATTTAAAATTGTAAATATATGTTAACAATCATCAACCGTTTCAATCGTGACTTATACAACCAGTTAAATTAATGTAATTGAAAATATGAATTCAAATAAATGTACATTCTTTACTGTCACTAAAGCATATATACACAAGTATCAGAGTGAAGGTCTTGGATGCAATTATTTTGTGACCGGAAAGACCAGAATCCACAAAACATTAACTGCATAATATACATGCAATGCACAGTATTCTCATGATATAGCTACATTACTATACAAAATGCACAATTACAAATACAGAATACATTTTAAAAATTCATATACATTTTAAATGTTGCAATGATTCTTTGAGCAGTTCCTGTTGCAGTACAAGTAACAAAGCAGTGACTGGACACAAGCAGAACAAGGATAGTCCACCCAAAACATGAGCATTCTCTCATCATTTACTCTCCTTCATGCCATCCCAGATGTATATGACTTTCTTCTTCACATAAACCTAGACAAAGATTTTTAAGGAAATAATCCATCTCTGTGAGTCCATAATACAAGTGGATTGTAACCCATGTACGTAAGACAGTTGGTCGTAAGTGATTTTTAATAGTTAAAACAGTCCTATTATTAGTATTTTTCTTATCTAGCCTATTGTTTTACTTCAGAAGGCATTGATTCATCCACTGAGGTCGCATGGATTACCGTCACACTCACTGTGTGTGGTTTTTAAAGCGTCTTTAGGACTCACAGAGATGGATTATTTTCCTTACAATCTTAATTCGTGTTTATCTGTAGAAAGAAAGTAAAATGCATCTGGGACAGCATGAGGGTGAGTAAAATAAGAGAGAATTGTACTTTTGGTTGAACTATCCCCTCAACATTCATATGCTGTTGGTATGCTAATCCAAGATCAGCATAGATTAATACGAATAAAGTGAAACCTCTTGTGAACTATGTTTGTTTTAATCTAGAGGAGATTGAAATATTTGCTAGTTTATATTAAAATAAATCAGGTGTCTGAAGATCAAGATCCCAGTCATTCAAAGGTGATGTGTCTGAACAAAGTAAGATTATTGTCTGATAGGGACAGTGGATCTCTGGTACTATCACTCCATCCTCTGTGTCAGCATCAGAATTTTGTTTATGGAAAAGTTGTTCCACTCCCTGGAAAATGAGAGAGGAAATGTATTATAATCTAACAATACAAACTGCTTATATATTTAAGGGATTTTACAGAACTAAATATTTACCTCAGAGTCAAGCAGCATTTATCATCTGTAATACTGTTGTGTAACCAGTAGATGGCTGTATTGCCCTATATATAAACATGATATGGCTGTGTATTCCCTAGTTGCTGGATGTGTTCAGTCATAATTACTTGCATGTATTGAGTTTTTAATTTGGACATATATTATTATTAAAGACTGTTAAAGATTAAACATTTTTCTCAGAAATGTTCATTTAAAGTGCATTTTTTATTATTATTAGTCAAATATGGACACAGAAAAATAATTTTGTTACTCATAGTAGATACATATAGCCTAACAGCTTTATCAGTCATCTTTATCACACAAAGGTAATCAGAATAAATATTGCAACCAGTGCGATACTTCAAAATAATTGAGTGTTTACCAGAAAATCTTAATTTCCTGTAATGTTCCTTTAAGGTAGATTCACCTTACAGTGAATAATCTTTGTTTACCTTCCTATTAAATATTTCTATCAGGACATTCACTTTAAAACATCTTGTTTTTTCCGTTTGTAATACTAATATCATTGGGTTTTTAAATTTTCTCCAATTTTTGACCCTAATTTACTTCACCTATATTCTAGTGCTTTATACGGTGGATTCATCAGGCAAGATTATGCAAATATGAGAATCCCATAATTTCAGTTGTTCCATAATGCACTATTCAAATGTTCGTCCTTTATGTACTATTAAATATGTTTTTCCACTTTAGCTTTATAGCACAACTTCCTGCTTTCTTTTGCTCCCAAAAAGCTTTAGTTCACTTAAATCGCTTATACAGTTAGGCTACAATAAAATCAACAAAATGCCAAATTGCTGCTACATTCATAATAATTTAAACAATCAATAATTATCATTTACCCACAGCAATTGATTTATATTAGCAGGAGTTTTCTATATTTCAGCATTATTCTTCCCTCTTTTTGGACTATTTACTTTAATTGTTTTTGATAAGTAAATTCCAAAGTATCACTCTACCCACATCAAAAACTTTTAATATTTTACTGTTTTGTTAATTTAAAAAAAAAAAAAAAAAAAAAAAGCTCTTTCTCTTGGCACAGGCAATCGAGGTGCTTTGCTGGTGGTCCTGTTCAGTATTTCCCTGAAGACCAGCCTGTCGTGCTGAGTGAACCTCTGCTAGCAGGTTCTCCCCCTTCCAGAAGTTCACTGGCACACAGGATCAGCTCTGCCTTTCAATCATGTCATTGGGACTTTAAAAAAAAATATATATATATATTATGCATTTAATCACATTCCCCCTTTTTGGGAGATTTTTTATTGTGATACATTCTTACACTATATTGTAAATAGCTTTTAGCAATTGTTTCCATTAACCATTTCTCACTTTGGTTGGAATATTTTAGGCTCTCTAGTGTTCTCCCAAGTCTCCTACGTCATTTGTCTTTATTTCAATACATTTTGACTATATTTACGACGCTAGAAATACCCAGCTGTTTCCAAGTCTGATTTCTTTGTACACCTTTGTTCCGTAATTTTGCCTTAAATGGTTAAATCACCCGCCCCAAATTCTGTGCCTATTGCCTACCATATACCAGCAAATTACTTTAGTTAATGTCTTTCAAACATTCACCGCATTTAATCCACTGCAACCCTGACATAAACAGTCCTATGCATCCATGTGCTCGCCGATAGTCACTGGGTCATTCATTATTACTTTGAGGATAACTCATCCTACATTCCTGGCAGACAACAACACACTAGGTTCTTTCATTGTTTGTTGACAATCATCTTTTTCAATTCATCATTAAATTAGCCTCAGTCCTGATAATATCTCTCTAGTTATCTTTAACTTAAGCTTTTCTTTATTTTAATCATACTTTTATTGTTCAATTTCATTTGTCACCTTGTTTTTTATAGCAAGGATCAAATTCCTTTTAAATAACTCCAAGTTTCTTAGTCAACTATCCTCACTTTTATTATTATTTTTACATCTGTAAATGGCTAATCTATTTAATCTATATGTAAGCTTATTCAGACATTTCTTACAGTCACTTTGTATGCAGTACTTGTTGATTTTCAGTTTGTTAAATAGCTGTAAAATGAAAAATATTAATTTCATTTATCACGTTTTGCCTGCAACTTTTATTAGTAGGCTATTAACAGCTGTTCTTGCATTTTGATCACTCTGCTGTATATCTTAATACTTTATATTAAAACTAATTTCAGTTAATCAATATTCAAACCTGGTCTTTGTTCTAAATATCCTCAAACTACTGTATGTGGTCAGTCTAAAGCAGTCACTATCTCTTCCACCGTAGTAATAATTAGACATTTACTTTTGTTATGTACATTATTATTTTAACATTATTATTATTATTTTTCCTAAATTCATTCCGACGATCCATTCATTTTGTCTCTCTCTGTTTCTTCCGGCTTCTCCCGTTATAGGGGTCACCACAGTGGATCATGCACATATCTGTTTGGCATTGAGGTTAACAACAAATTCCTTTCCTTAAGCGACCCAGCATTGGGAGTGCACTCATGCAACGCCAGTCGCTAGGACTTCTTAAAAATCCATGAACTACTATAATATGTAACCCACTTAATTATTTTAATTTCTTATTTCTTGTTCATATTTGACTTTTAAATAACTCCATTATAATTGTTGCATATCTTTAACATATGCAATAGTATTACATCTTTAACATAAACAATAGTAATATTATAATGTCTGTCCCCATGTAGGAATATGTATCTTGTTATCAGTCAAAACTTCAAAGATTAAATTTTCACTAAGGTGTTAAATTTGGTCCAATATCTATTATATATTATACATTCTGTTTCCGTTTCTCTACTTTTCTTTAAGTCCAGCTAGCTTATCAGCTGTTTTAATATCATATCACTGTGTTTTCTTTCAAAGGTTCAGAAAAAGGTTTAGTCTATACAAGAGGTTAAGTCCCCCCAACATTTTTTAAAGCTTTAGAGCTAAATCAGTTTGTTTACCTGGTGGTCTATTTTCCCGTTTTTCAAAACAGTTTAAATCAAACCCTGTTGCTCCATGTATTGCTGGGTTTGTCTAGCAAAAATGCTGTTGAGCGACCTTGAGATACCTTGAGATGCGTTCTAGGCTGTACCTAGGAGAAAAATGACTCCCCCTAACAGGCTGCTTTTTCTAACTTCAAACTGAAATCTT
The DNA here is from genome assembly GCA_021464565.1 of Rutilus rutilus. Taxonomy (NCBI): domain Eukaryota; kingdom Metazoa; phylum Chordata; class Actinopteri; order Cypriniformes; family Leuciscidae; genus Rutilus; species Rutilus rutilus. The sequence continues at coordinate 448,563 of JAJAQA010000005.1, forward strand.
CAGTCTTCAGTGCACATAGTTTTACAAACAATTGTACGCTTTTAAGAAACCTCTTTCCTTTTTTATGACTTTTTATCTGGCTATTAATAGTTGTTACAACATAAGATATCAATCTCATTTTATTATAATGTTTTGCTTTTATTTTTATTTTGTTATTCTTCCTCACTGCAATGTTTCCACATTTGAGGCTGTCTAACTGTAGTTGTTTGTCAAATGAAGCATATCTTTTGACCTCGGTCAAAAATTCCAACTTGGAATATCTTTTGCACAACACTGCTAAACTTTTCTCAGAAGCAAGGTATGTTTTTATTATTATTTTATTTTATTAATTGATATCATATTTTATCAATATCAATATTCAAATGGCCTAATGTTTTTATCTCACACTGTAAAAAATGTCTAACCTCCCTAACTCAAAATTTTCTAGTGACTGATAACATCTAAATTTTTCAATTGGCCCAAGTGAAATTCTGTAAATTATAAAATTTAATTTACAGATTTTCACTTGGGCCAATTGAAAAATTTAGATGTTATCAGTCACTAGAAAATTTTGAGTTAGGGAGGTTAGACATTTTTTTGTTATAATTGCACTGGATACTTAGGGTAAAGTTACTGACAATACAGCAGCAGTGAAGCAACACTTTAGTGACTTAAATCTCTTCTTAAAACATTTTATTTTAGGATTTACTTGATTTTCCATTTTATTTGTTTATATTTGTATTTAAAATCACTCTTGTGTTGGCCTGTAAAGCGCTTTGAGAAAGCAACTTTTAAAGGTGCTATATAAACTAAATGTTTTATTATTAATACTTGGGTAAAGCTGGTTTTATATTCACACATTCGGCACAAACCACAACACGATTTTTTTTTTTTTTTTTCTATAGAACTCGATGTCTTTCACATGGCTGCATCTTTAACATTTCAGCTTATTCCTGTTTAGTTTAATCAATTTTTTATTTTTATTTTTATGTAAATATGCGTCATCATTTGCTAGCAATAACATGCTTTATGTAACCCATTAAGCTATGTATTTTATGCGTATAAACCACTTCAAATTACAAAACCTAAAACTCTTAAACTCAAACTCGTTAAACATTAATAGTCTTTTGTATATATACTTATTAAATCCTCAAACTTGACTTCCTAGGCAATTTTAACACAACTTCTACAGCTTTTAAACAGTTTTTTCTTTATTGAGTCCTCAATCAAATTATTAAATTTAAATTTCACTGTCCAGTGTGTTTCCTTAGCTATCTTGAGCGGCTGGAATGGTAGGCATTTCGACTCCTTTAAAACCTTCTGCCATTAGTATAATAGTATTAAAAAATTATATATATATAGCCTATATATGCCTTCTTTCACAACTTCTTCAATTGGTATCTAGACCTCTCTTATCTAAACGTATTTATTAGATCAATTTTCCATCTATTATTCTTAGTTTCTCAGATGTTAATAAAACATCTATCAGTCTTTTTCCTCCAGTCCAAAACATTGTATCAACTTAAACATTCCATTTAATAATACTCTTTGAATTCACTATTTTCAACAGCTCTCCTAATCTAAGAAGTTTTCAATATAAGTTTTTGTATAAATTTCTGTATAAAAATCCATACTACATGTATAGTTATGATTAACTTTTTACTAATTATAGCTCATCCTGCTTGCTTATCTGTTCATCTGACTGTTTGTACAGTATTTTATTTAATTAAATTTTTTTTGTCTAAACTGTAATATTTACTCTTATTTCTTTTCTTTTATTTTATTCTATGTAAAGCACTTTGAATAACCATTGTGTATGAAATGTGTTATATAAATAAACTTGCCTTGCCTTGCCTTGCCTTATCTTGTTATTTTAATAAATGAATTAACAATTTCTTGCTGCTAGCCCTTAATTCCATATTTTTAAAATAAATTATATTCTCTTACCTTAGAGTAGCAAAGTTTTCCTGTAGAAAACCCGTTATAGTTCAGTCTCATTGTTGAACCTTTATCAGCGTACCAAGCCCTGTTCTAGGTTACTGAAGTATTTATCACTTTCTCTGCTGTAGACATTATTTAAAATTTTGTTCAAGACTAAAGTAGCCTATAAAATATGAAATATTCTATTTATGTTTGTTTGTTTGCCCACTTATGTAATTTACATATTTATTTATTACTTCGTATTATTCATATTATTTTATGATCTTTTTTTTTTTTTTTTTGACCTATATCTTATATTTGTCTTTATATCTAAGACAGATACACGTTTGTCTTGTAGCAAAATCTCGGCTCACCTATATGCATTTTCTAATGCTTTAACCTCCTGTCAGCATATTAGGCACTATGTGGTTAACTGGTTATGTAATTTTTAACTCCTACCTGGAGTTACTTATGTTTGCAGTACGACTTGACATGATTTATAAGTCTAATATTCCTGTTTATAAACTATTCTTCATTGAATTTTGGGTTAAAAGTCAGACTAGCATAGTCAAAGTCCCAGTGTCTTTTTCCATCTCTTCTTCTGGACTCTGAAGCTTCTCTTTACCAATATTAACGCTCTCTTGTCTTTTGAAGTTCTTACTGACTTCTTACGGTACGGTACCTAAGTCTCGCTTCAGAAACTAATTTTTGTTTTTAATGACACTATTACTTGTTCTAAAATTTTAGTCACTTTTCTACTTAAAATGGGTTCCCATTTTATTCTGGCTGACTTTATATCTCTGTAAGTAAAATTTCTATAGGCACAATTTTTTTTTTCTTTTTTTTCTTGTAATAGCATCCTACTTCATTTCTTTCTATCAGAATATTTGTATTTAGTCCTCTGTTTTTACTACATTTACCTCTGATTAATCATTCAATATTAAAAGTATATACTAGCTACATTTAACATAACATTATTTGATTTCCTGCTTTCACTTTCTGTGTTGTGTATCAGAGGTATTGGGAGTTCTCTGAACCCTCTAACTCACCCTGACTCTGTTGTAAAACTCTCATACGGAGGTGTGGACGGCCGAGAGAGTCCTTGCGGGACATCTTTTCCCGTTTCTAAAGTTGTCTTTGCATTGTTACTTAACAAGTTTATTGTTAATAGTTTATCTCCCATTTTCTTCATTGTCTGTTATTTGTAATTATATTTCACTCCATCATAAACTATTATTTAACTTTATATTAAAATAAAGTTTACCTGACTTATTTTGTTGTCAGTGCCTCCCTTAAGTTTCATTAATTATCGTTTTACAGGTCTTTCAGCCTTTAGCGTTCTGAAGTACGAGCTCTTCTCTGTAATACAACCCCTGGCAAAAAGTATGGAATCACCCCTCTCAGAAGATGTTCATTCAAATGTTTAATTGTGTAGAAAAAAAAACAAGCACATATATGCCACAAAATAAATTTCACTGAACAATCCAAACTTCTGGCTGTATAAAACACTTTAAAAAAAAAATAAAATAAAAAAAAACTATAGTCAATTACAACTGTTTTTACAGATCACACAGAGGAAAAAAATATGGAATCACACAAATCTGAGGAAAATTATATTGTAATTGTTGTAATTAGGGGTTCAAGCACGAAGTGCTGAAACCCTATTGTAATTGTCCTGATTTTTATGATTATTTTTCTTCTGCCGTAAAACGCATCGTGCAGCCCAAACCGTAAGAGCTGGAACCTTGAAACTTTGCCAGATGGTAGTACAAAAATCGAGGAGAGGTTATCAAATTATGACCCCGATTGGCCCATAGGTGGCGCTATAGCAACCAAAAGCGCGAAACTGCTCAGAAACTGAGCTCAATATGAGGTAACAGTAAAAAAATCGCGGCGATTGGCCGCATGGTGGCGCTATAATATGAAAAAAACATAAAACAGGCTTTAACCACCTGACCGTTAAGGCCATTGCACACTGAGTCCGAAATTCGCATCCGAAATTTTCGCACGTTAAAAAAAAATTCGACCTCACGTTATGTCAATCATGCTTGCACACTGTCTACGAAACTTTCGTCCGTAAAAAAAAAATTCGGATTGGGTTCGATTTTCTGCGTTTTTCGCATCCACAGCCAGTGTTTTGTGAGGTTTTTTGAAAATTCAGAGCCACCGTACAAGCGAACGACAAAATCCAGAATGACGTCTGACAAGTTGATACACTTCGTCTCGCAGCACAAGTAGGCTACTGTATGAAAAACAAAAGGCGGATTACAAAGACACTGAATAAAATATAACCTATACAGCTGTTCTGTCTGCCCAGCGCTTCTGCCGGCCGCGTGTGTGTGTGTGTCCGTCCATAGACATACTGCCAGTTTCTGTTCAGGATCGATTGGTTCACGGAAATTGGTGGTCTTCTTTTTAATATGTGGCTCCAGTATCGCTAGCAAAGCATCAAACTGTTCCACTGACATTCTGAGGTAAATTTTGAATCGTTTGGGATAATTTCGCAACTCCTTGATAAGGAGGTGAAACTCTCCTTCCTCTCGGCGCAATCTCAGGATTGGATGGACCCAATATTTCCTCTTTCTTTTTCTCTTTTTAAGAAGAAAGAGGGCAACAAATTCATCCTCACTGCTTGACGAATCCATTTAGTATTTTTTGCGTTTTTTTTCCGCAAAGGTTTAATAAATACGCATCGGACTCAGTGTGCAAGGTTTCTGTGCGTGACGAATTTTACTGCTGACGAACACGAAAAAACGCATACGAAAATTTCGGACTCAGTGTGCAATGGCCTTTAGTCCGATTGACTTGAAAATTGGTATGCAGTGTCTTGGTCCAAGGTGTCATGTATGTGTATGAGGACATTGGCGTATCTAAAAAAACATGGCCGCCATCGGCCAATGAAGTTTGAGCACCTATTAGACAAGGTTAACGGAGGCCGATCGGAACGAAACTCGGTGGGCATGTTCTACTCATGGCCCTAGAGGTCTGTAAGAATTTTTAAAGAAATCGGCCACTAGTTGGCGCTAACGAGTTTTATGGCTCTGTAATCACGTGGTGTTACACTTATTGTCACAAAATGCATACCATTTGATAGATCTCCTCTTGTTGAACAACTTTGCCTCAAGAACCATTGCTGTCAATCAAACCGTTCATTAAATATTCGTAATTATGTTAAAACCTACTTTTGTGAACTAGTCCCTGGTTTTTCGCCCGATCGGAACCAAACCAGTCTAGGACAATTCTATGGACTCTCTAGGTCAATAATTATCAAAAAAAAGTTGAACTTTTGCATTTTTCGGATGGCTATAACAGGGTCATTTAGAAAATGGGCGTGGTAAAATGCACTCAAAAGCCTATAAATCCTAAACGAAAACTCAGAACTTCACAAAAATTGATGAGCATATGTGTCATAACCTGCTAAAGAAGCATGGAAAATTTTATGGAGATCGGACCATAGTTGGCGCTATAACTGTTAAAACGCTTTAAAACCATATATTTCCTATGGTAAATTGCCTGTATTTGCTGTAAATGGTGTCTTCTTTCTATTATCATATAATGTTCATATCATAATGTTCTCTGAACTCTCTAGATCAATAATTATCAGAAAAAAAGTTTAACTTCTTCAAAAGGTGATTTTTATATGAATATAATGACATATTAAGCCAATAGGTATTTTACTGCCCCCTGCTGTCATTTCATCATACTACTCCCTAATATTGTTATAAAATTCATATTTAGACTTTATAAAATCATTATTTTAACATTTACAATCACATTTTGTCAAAACTCATCTATTGAGTATTACTATTGACAATTGTGTTACACTGAGATATGGAAATGGACGAAAGTAAGTGAATGAAATGAAACGAAAGTATAACGGCATTTAAGCCACGCCCCCGAATACAAATTCATTCATAACACGAAAACGGAAAGTCGTTGCGCGCTCAAATTTTGATGGTGAGGACCTCTCCGGGCTCTTGATCGAAACGTGTCGTCGCGGGCCTCGGGAGCGCGCCCCCCGCGCATCGCCACCCCGCGGGACCCCCGATTTTGAACGGCCATTACTCCCGACCCAGACCACCCCGAACATTGTGTGAGAGCTCGTTGGAAAGGGCACGTCCTTGGCTAGCTTCGATTCAAATGTGGTGTTATCTGCCCTGGGCAGTCCAGAGATAATAGCCCGAACAGATATGCCTTATAACAGTCATAACTCCCAGCCCCAATCGCCCAAAAACACCTTGATGGTCTCATTCAACAGGGCTCCTCAAGCACTATCTATGCTCTGAGTTTCAGAATTTTTCGCCTTTTGGTTCCTGAGATATAAGTGAAAAACCAAATTCCCATTCATTCATTCAAACACTTCAACTGTAAAATGTAAGCTATAATACCACTGTTGTCCACTAGAGGGAGCAGCAGGACTACGCATGATCTTTTAATTCGCTTTCAGTATTGGTAAATAAACAAATGCTTTAAGAAGCAATCTTTTTTATTATGATGTTTTTTTATTTATTATGATATTTGTATATATATATTTTTATTATGATTATGAGCGGTTTGATTGACATTAGTGATTCTTGAGGCAAAGTTGTTCAAGATGAGGAGATGAAGATATTTTCACAATATCACATCCTAAAAACATTGAAAACATATTTGTCTTTGTGTGTGTGTGTGTGTGTGGATGTGTTTGTGTTTGTGTGTGTGTCTGTGTGTGTAAGCATGCTTAATGGAAAGAACATGGAGAAACTGCTTTGTTTTACTGGTGGATAAAAAAGTCTTTCAAATGAAAGTGAGTCAATTAGTGGTCTTCTACTGCCCTCTGCAGGACATTCTACTTAATAAAATATTTTCATCTGTGCTTTTGCATTAGTTTTTGGACTATATAAAATTACTTGCATGAAAATCACCTATTATAACACAGTCATGTTTTGTCAAAGTTTATCACTTCATTTTTACTGAGCTCTCAGTTTGAACATTTCTGCCTCTCAGTGATTAATTTGAAATCTGAAAATGGTGTTATACAGAGGAGATTTGCAATTATCATTTTGTTACCTATCTTTTATTTTAAATATCTACATCTACAACAAAATGTGTGTGCATGTGTGTGTTCAAGCATGGTTAGTGTATTAAGTATTATTGTTTAAGTATTATTGTTTTCATTTACATTTTAACCACCAGAAGAAGAACACTCATTGGTTCATTCTGCTCACTAAAATATTATTTTTCATTTTTTTTTCCATTTGAAATATTGTTTAAACTTAATAAAATCATTAAAATAACATTTCAAATCATATTTTGTCTGTTTATAAATCCCACAGACTCACATTGGCTGCAATACTAATGTTTTTGTAAAACACAGACCTGATAGTCTAATCTGTGTGTATTGTGCATATATTATTGATATTATTACTATTGCAAATCATGTTATTGTACCTCATATCTTAATAGAATATTATTTGTAATTTTAATTCTTTATTTCTTAATTGTTTTTTTATGATTACTACAGATATTATCACCAAAGATATCAACTACACCTTCACTTTTAGTATTGACACGCTGCACACACAGCACAATCACACACTCACTAATGCATTCAAATAAATGTAATCTTACTGTGCTACTTTATTTGTACATGATTAGAATGAACAGAAATCTAAGAATATTTTTCTTCTTTTGTTAAAGCCATTTCAGACTCCAAGTAAGCATTATATTACTAATCATCTATTTTAAAGGTGCCATACAATTGAAAACTGTATTTATCTTGGCATAGTTGAATGATAAGAGTTCTGGACATGGAACTGACATACCGTGAGCCTCAAACACCATTGTTTCCTCCTTCATGTGTAAATCTCCTGTTTGCAAAAGACCGCTGAAAAATGAGTGAATCCCACCATAACACCGACTGTGACGTTGGAGTCAGGATCATTAATATTTATACCCCCCAAATTTGCATTTTCCAGTCCACGTTCTAGGCCAGGCAGTGTTAATGTGGACCTGCACAGCCGAATCATCAGAAGATCTGCAGGTATTGTGAAGAAGCAAGCAAGGACAATAGTGAAAATGGCAGATCATGGATATAAATGTTATGTCTGAGGCTGTGCTGCGGATTTGAGAACTTTTCATTCCCTTCCCACAAAAGAGAACTGTCAACAGGCATGGTTGATGTTTACAACAGGATACCTCACCATTTTAATTCAAAGCTGTTAGTTTGCTCTTAACGGAGGCCGATCAGACCGAAACTCGGTGGGCATGTTCGACTCGTGGCCCTAGAGGTCTGTAAGAATTTTGAAAAATCAGCCACTAGTTGACGCTAACAGGTTTTACGGCTATGTAATCACGTGATGCATATCATTTGATAGATCTGCTCATGCTGAACAACTTTGCCTCAAGAACTATTGCTGTCAATTAAACCGTTTATTAAATGTTCGTAATTATGTTAAAAACCTACTTTTGCGAACTAGTCCTAGGTTTTTTGCCCGATCGAAACCAGACCAGTCTAGGACAATTCTCTGGACACTCTAGATCAATAATTATCAAAAAAAAAGTTGAACTTTTGCATTTGCCTGGCTGTAACAGGGTCATTTAGAAAGGGGAGGGACAAAAAAACACTAAAAAGCCTATAAATCCTAAATGAAAACTCAGAACTTCACAAAAATTGGTGAGCATATGTGACATAACATCCTTAACAAGCATGCCAATTTTTATGGAGATCGGACGATAGGTGGCGCTATAACTGCTAAAAAGCTTTAAAACCATATATTTCCTATGGTATTTCCTGTAAATGGTCTTTTCCATCTATTATGTCAGTAGTTACATGCTTGCTAAATAAAACTTAATCACTTTTGATGCTTTTGTGCTTAAAGGCCTTAACTGCTTGAACCCCGATAAATGCTGCTTGCAGCTTTAATTAGGGGTTCAAGCACGAAGTGCTGAAACCCTATTGTAATTGTGCTGATTTTTATTAGGGGTTCAAGCACGAAGTGCTGAAACCCTATTGTAATTGTACTGATTTTTATTATTAGGGGTTCAAGCACGAAGTGCTGAAACCCTATTGTAATTGTGCTGATTTTTATTAGGGGTTCAAGCACGAAGTGCTGAAACCCTATTGTAATTGTACTGATTTTTATTATTAGGGGTTCAAGCACGAAGTGCTGAAACCCTATTGTAATTGTACTGATTTTTATTATTATTATTATTCTCCCCTAAAACGCATCGTGCAGCCCAAACCGTAACAGCTGGAACCTTGAAACTTGGCCAAATTTTAAGTCCTAGGTTTTTTGCCCGATCAGAACCAGACCAGTCTAGGACAATTCTCTGGACTCTCTAGATCAATAATTATCAAAAAAAGTTGAACTTTTGTATTTTTCATATGGCTATAATTGGGTCATAAAGAAAAGGGGCGTGGCAAAATACACTCAAAAGCCTATAAATCCTAAACGAAAACTCAGAACTTCACAAAAATTGGTGAGCATATGTGCCATAACATTGTAAACAAGCGTGCAAAATTTCATGGAGATCGGACAATAGCTGGCGCTATAACTGTCAAAAAGCTTTGAAAACCATATATTTCCTATGGTAAATTGCCTGTATTGGCTGTAAATTGACTTTTCCATCTATTATTTCAGTGGTTAAAAGCTTTCTAAATAAAACTTAATGTCTTAAATGCTTATGTGCTTAAAGGCCTTAAATGCTTGAACCCCGATAAATGCTGCTTGCAGCTTTAATTGACTATAGTTATTTAAAAAAAAAAATTTTTTTAAGTGTTTTATACAGCCAGAAGTTTGGATTGTTCAGTGAAAATTATTTTGTGGCATATATGTGCTTGTTTTTTTTCTACACAATTAAACATTTGAATGAACATCTTCTGAGAGGGGTGATTCCATACTTTTTGCCAGGGGTTGTACAGTGTGGGAGACCATCTGGCACGCACCACTGTTGGCTTTTCGAGTCTGAGCTATGCTCACAGACTCTGTCTCTTTAACCGGTACACCTATTTTACAATAAAATCATCCTGGCTGTTCCAGGACCTGTAATTATACTTTCATTACACTTTTTATTTTTATTTTTATTTATTCTAGATGAGCAATTTTGGAACTGCATTCAATATTAATGAATTAAATTGGATATAAATTAAACAAAAACTTCTTTTTTTTTCCCCTAGGTTATACCATCATGCCACCAAAGAAAAAGTCAAAGCGGGGATCGTTTTCTCCTCAGCCAGGCCTGTCTCGTCAGTATTTGTTGGAACATTTCACTGCTGTACCAGCTAATCATGAGGAGCTAAAGAATGGTCACGTGTTACTCTCATTCATCTCTAATGACCATTCTTGGACGAATGTTGTCCGAGTCCGGGATATAAGTAACAAAATTCCTGGAATCTCAATTCTACAGCATCAAGTGGTATCCCTTGTGTCCAGATCATTACACAGATTTAAGAACCTCTCTCGTGATGCAGAGATGGCAAAATTTAAGGAGATCTGCAATGACGTTTTCCCTGTACATCATTCCACTAGTTCCAGGACTGATCCTCCTACATCTATGAGTGACGAACCCACCTCTCCACAGTTAGAACCTACATCATCAGCTGAGAATACACCTTCACCCTCAGCCTTGACCCCTGAATCGATCACCCTTCCACAGCTAAGGGGAGATAGCTCGACTCCACGTAAACTCAAAATGAGGAGAAGACTGGAATTCATGGCAAAATCTAGAAGTGAAATGAAGCAAAAGCATGCTATGGAGATGAAGTTGTTAAGAAAGCAGCTGAGACAGCATAAGAGTGTGAAGTACCTGAACCAGTGTCTTAAAAGGAAAGATGAAATCATAGAGAGGAAAAAATCTACAATTAGGATTCTTCGACATGAACTGAAAACCACAAAATGGGCTACTGAACTAGAGGAAACTAAATTTAAGTTGGCCAGACTGATAAAGAAGCACCGCAGATTGAAGCAGTCCAACAAGAACAGGCGTCTTACTACCATTAGTAAAAAAACTTCATGAGAATGATCATACTAGACTCTCAAACTTGTTAACTGAAAAAGATGACGAGATAAGGTACTTGGAGAATGAAACACTCTGTCTTAAAGAATCCATTACTAATGAAGCGTCTGTTGTGGAGAAAAAAACTAAGAAAGATGAGAAAACCTTCTCATTAGATATGAGACAGATGGTGTATGATTCATTAATCAACCAAGTTCCTACTAAGAATATACCAGTACTCATCAGAAGGTTTGCTATGCGATTTGGAGTAAAGATTACTGCTGTTCCCCACAGAAATACTGTCGAGCAGATGGCCCGGGAGCTTGGTGCGATATCGGACCTACAAACCGCCGAAGTGGCAATGACTACCGAGAACCTTACATTAGGATTTGACTCAACAACACAGGAAGGTGTTCATATAAATAGCATACATCTTACAACTAAAACAAAGTGCTTTGTAGTAGCCATCGATCAGTTACCCGGTGGCACTGCGGAAGACTATGCTGAACACGTGACAAGTTCTATTGATGAACTGGCTAAAGTTTATTCAGTTTTTTATTTCTGTGATTACCAAGACTGCCGTAAATCTATTATCAGCAAACATTTCAAATGTTATGACAGACCGCGCAGTTGTAAACCACGCTGCAATCCAGAGAATTTCAGAGTCGTGGGGCAAACCTCTTAATGAGCTTAACTGCCACCTTCATCCCATCGACACCATTGCCAGTTCATGTCGGGCTGCATTGAAGACATTGGAGACTTCTAAGGGACATGTATTTGGTAAAGACTGTATGGCAGCAAACATTGTCCTCCAAATGAACAAACTTCGTTATAAGGATGGGAAGGGAGACCCAAAGGGTTTCACTACTTTTCTTGAAGATGTCAATTTGCCCCGTGGCTTGTTACCCCGTTATCGCGGGAATTGTCTCCATGTACTTTTTCACCTATGTGGCAAATACATAGAGCATTATGAACTGTTTGAGAAGTTCTTGAGAACTGGGACAGTGTCATGTGGTGGATTGCTGTCAGGCTTGCACAAAGACTTCACTAACCCAACTGCCAAGTTGGAAATCCAGGTCCTCGGCTTGAATGGTAAACTATTATCAGGCCCTTGGATGAAGAAGTTTTACACTTCTGCTGATAAACAAGTTGATCACCTGGAAGGAGTCCACCCGTATTGTCAAAAACGTTCTGTCATCCCTCAAAGAAGCTCAACAGGATCCAATCAGTGTCCTCACTCGTGATACAGATTTTTTTGGTGACACTCTTGACAAGTGTGACTCAACATTAGCCAGACTCCTAGAGTTTCCATCGGACAAAGATTCTTTTGTCAGTATGATGTCTGTCTGTCTTTCTGCTACAACTGCTGTCATAGAAAGACAGTACAAACGATATTTAGAACTGGTTGTGACTGATGAATTACAGAAAGAAACAGAAACAGCTAGGCCACACAACATTGACTCTGAAGAAATTATGGGTATGTTTAGTGCTGCCAAGCACCGAGCTCCTAATGCCACCCTATGCTTCATGTCATCTAGGATGAGGGCTCAAAAAAAAAAACATCTAGTTGAGTACCTCGATGAACTGAAATATCCTAAAAAGGAAAAGATAATCTATTGGGCAGTAGGTATGGCTCGAAAGAAAAGACAAATTAATCGGCAAAGTCATGTGGAGATGAGGCGTGAATTATCACGAAGGGCTGCCCTGAAGCGTCAAAAGAAGGATCAAAAGGAGCGAAAAGCTATTGAAAACAGATGTGTCCCTGATCGAGAGTGAGTTTCCTGAGTTGGAAGAAAACTCCATTTCTGCTGTGACTGATATTCTCTCTGGTGCTTTAGTGGGCCATAATATTTGTCATGTATGGTTTGATAGTGATTCTGGGGAGAAGACTGTTTACTCAGGACGTGTCGAGAAACTGAAAAAAAAGAAAAAAGGAACTTATGTAATTGCCTATTGGGGTGAGAATGAATCGTATGATGATGCTGTAGACTTTGAAGTGTCGGTGTATGAATTAGCAGCAGACTTTATATGCCAAGATCTAACATTATCCTAGAGCTGAAACGATTAATCGACGACTAATCAATTATTAATCGTCAACCATTTTAGTAATCGTTTTGTTGACAGAATTGTCAGATTTTGAGCCAGAATTAAAATAAAAGTTTGTATTTTTTGACGAAAACCCTGTCTCTTTAGATCTTGTCATGTAAACTAATCTCTATCTAATCTAATATGTAAGCAGAAGTAAAATTGCTTTGTAAGATGACTAAAGAAACAATGAAATTCATGTGGCAATGCCAATTGTCTGTTTAATACAATAAATATGTGAATATAGCTTTTATTTGAGAGGATTTTGATTTCATAAGGAAAGATATGCGTGGATTGATGCTCTCGGTTTCATTAATTAGTGGTTAATTAGAAATAATAAAAATTTTATATATACCTTTTAAAAAGAGGTCATCTTAATCTTGTTGGAGTTTTAATTACCTACACTGTGGTGTTTGAATTATGCAAATAGACCAAGGAATGAGGAAGTTATGATATTTTGAAGTGTTTGGTCAAGTGGAAGAGGTCACAGTTTTTCGTTGTTTTATTGTTTTAATTAGGTACAAAAATGACCCCCAATTTCCGAATTTAAAAATTCCATAACTTTCTTAATAATTATCCGATTTTAATCATTTAAAAACCATTTTAAAGGTATTTTTATTATCTATCATATGGTTATGATTATATATGAATTTTCTAGTATTGATTTTTTTTGTCACATACCTAGAAATATGATACTCAAAACACTCAGTTTTTCAAGAGCTCATTACAAGAGCTCAGCTGGGTCCTTACGAGACTCGAAAAGTGTAGGAAAACAATATAACCATTTTGCAGGCAGTCAGCTAGCTTTGTTTACTTCCGGAATGACAAGATTAACAGCTAGCAGACTGCCTGCAAAAACACAAACCATGAAACGATCTTTTACCGAACTGGAAGGCTAGTAACTAAGAAATACTATATTTTTGCTATTCCACAAGTCTATCCATTTCCAGTGTAGCCTACTGGCCTATTCATTAGGGCCAAAGCACCGATGGGGTGAGGACCCTCTATGAATTGCTCTGTTTATTATTATTAACTATATGCAATTTCAATGCATGTATGAGAATTGGTATGCTGACATAAATTACAAAAAAACAAAACAGTCCAATGCTGCTTAAACACTTAGGGCCCTATCTTGCACCCAGCGCAATTGACTTTGTACACCGACGCACGTATCATTCCTATTTTGCACCCGCGCAAAGCGCGCTTTTCCCTCCACAGAAGCACGTCGCTAAACTAGGGAATGAACTTGCGCTCCCTGGGCGCACTGTAAAAAATGATCGTAATTTTAACGGTAAAAGACTGTAAAAATGCTACAGTGAAAAACTGTTAATTGGTTAACAGAAAGTTTCCGTACTATATACGGTAAATAACTGTGATAGATCTAACGGTACATTTAATGTAATTTTGCTGTAAAATACCGTTAAATTTACAGTTTTTGAAAGTGAAAAAGAACAACTCATTGTATAATTTACAGTGAAAAACTGTAAATTGGCATTCCCACAATTCCCTGTGTGACACTTCACATTTGATGTATTTTTGTTGAAATAACTGTTTCTTCATAGTTTTTTTTTTTTCATTTTTTCTAATCAGTTATGTACATTAGGGTTTTATGTTACATTTAATGTTGTTAAATTAATGTTTATTGCATTTTTTAAATTTCATGTGTTACCATGATGGTGTTTAATGTTTGTGTGAATGACACTATGCAGCTTTTATAAATTAGTATTAACTTTCTTGTGGAAGAGCTGCTTGTGATGAGCTTTGATTGATCATGTGACTCTCATCACTGCTGTGATTGGTGGTTATCAGTGTATTACAATGGTACAAAACAGATATTAATAGTTCAATAGGATGGTAAATTCACATTATATCAGATAATAAAATACGGTTTATTACTGTAAATTTTAAGTTAAGTCTGTAAAACCAATAACGTTGCTACCGTATTTTTGACAGTAAAGTTCTGGCAACCACAGCTGCCGGTTTTTTACCGTAAAAATCACGGTTTAATTTTTACAGTGCGGTTCAGCGCAAAAAAGGAGGCGTGTCCCGGCGCAAACGTTCCTTCATGCTATTTTGCAGGTTTAGAAAACAATTGCGCCACAAACCAGGAAAAAAATAGTTTAAAGTCAGTGGCGCGTTGCGCATGTTATTCATATGCTATTTTAAGGGCGCATGCTTGGCCATAATCAATAGCGTGTGCACAACGCGCATACACTCTCTCATCTACACAGAAGCAGCAGTTTTCATTTTTGAAAATCATACATTATTACGATAGATAGATAGATAGATAGATAGATAGATAGATAGATAGATAGATAGATAGATAGATAGATAGATAGATAGATAGATAGATAGATAGATAGATAGATAGATAGACAATTTATTAAAAAAGCATACATCTAGCTTACACATTTACCCAAATTATCATACGCCTTTTTAACCGAAGTTAATTTGGGTGGGTTCCATCTCCAACGTCCCTGACGAGAGCGCTGCTCTCCTCGGCTGTGAACCGCTCCTGGCTCGCGCCTGGCAAATCCGCCGTTATAATAGGAATCCGCTTTAAACAAGCGCGCCTGCTCTTAAAGGGAATGTGAGATGACGCTCTGATTGGTTTATTTCACGTTACGCCCAAACCACACCTATGAATAATGAAGCTACTTCAGACCAACCCATTTTAGATTTGCGTCGGGCGCAAGTGTCATTTATCCCGCCGGGAAAATAGCAACAGCGCCAAGACCCGCCCACAAAGTTATTTGCGCTTTGCGCTTTGCCACTTGCGTTTCAGATCGTTAAAATAGGGCCCTTAAACTTAGTTGACTTTTTCTTTTTGTAGGGAGAAGAGGCCGACCAGCCATTGATGTTACCAGAGAACACATTGAATTTCTGCTGAAGCAAGGCCATACAATTGCAAAAACTGCTGAAATACTGGGTTGCTCCTCATCATTTCTGTACAAGAAGTCAAAGTTGATGGGTATACCTGTTAGAAGTATGCTGTCTGCAATAGATGATGGTGAACTAGAACAACATGTGAGGCAACTTCAGAGCCAATATCCTAATTCTGGAAATGAGGTAATTGGTGGTCTTTATCTTTAGGCTGTATTTAATTCACATTTGTGTGCCATTGTTTTGTGAATCTCATGTCAATTTAGATCTTTTCAAAAATCTGTTTCAGATGATAAGAGCCCTGTTGCACACACAGGGTGTGCTTGTTACACGGTCCAGGGTGCGTGAGATGTTGACACGGGTGAATCCTACTGCTGCTGCAAGGAGATGGAGCCGGACAGTTGCAAGACGTGTTTATCATGTACCTTACCCCAATAGTTTGTGGCACATTGATGGGAACATGCGTCTCATAAGGTTATTATTACCAGACTTGTCATACTTTTTTATATTTTGAATTTGAAAAGAACTTCAGCAAGTGAAAAACTGGAGTTTACAGCTATATTGTTTCCAGACTACTGTCAATAGTATTATAATTTTCAAGTAATATTTGTTATTCAACCTTTGTAGATGGGGCTTTGTGATTCATGGTGCAATTGATGGATACTCTCATCTGATTACTTACCTCAACTGCAGCACAGACAATCGTGCCACAACAGTGCTTTCTCAGTTTTTGAAAGCAACATGCCTCTATGCCCTACCGTCAAGAGTCCGATCTGACCATGGTGGTGAAAACATCCTTGTGGCTTTATTCATGCATCTAGTTCAAGGACTTGAACACAGAGGTTTCATAACCGGACAATCAGTTCACAATCAGAGAATTGAACGCCTTTGGCGTGATGTATTTTTGCATGTGTTGCAGCACTTTTACCTTATGTTCTACTCCTTAGAGGATTCAGAGGTTCTAAACCCAGATGATGATGTCCACAGACTTTCACTGCATATTGTTTATCTTCCAGAGATTCAAAAAAGACTGGAGCAGTTTAGAAAGGCCTGGAACCTCCATCCGTTGAGAACAGAAAATAATCGCACACCAACTCAACTCTGGACAGAGGGGATGCTCAAAAACATTGCAACAGACAGCACAGCTGTCAACAATGTGTTTGGGGAAAATCCCTACAGCGACCAAAACATTGATGCCATCCTAGGGCAGTATGGAATTCAAAAACTGCCTACACTTGATGAGGAAGAGTTCCCAGCTGTTAATGTAGAGCCACCTCAACTCATCCTCACTCAGCAACAACAGACATCTGTACACAATGCAATCCAACACATTTCTGCTCTAAAGATAAAATATCAGGCTTGCTGTACTGCAATTGTCAGTATTTTGCAAACTCAGGTATAGTCCAAGGTAACAATTCCAAGCCCAGAGACAAAAGTTTATTGGCTCCATAATTTACCTAGGACAGAAATACATTTTTAGTTTCAACTGTGTAATATTTTCTGTTAAAATAAGGTGGTATGGGCGGTGCAGCTGATGGAGCAAATGCCATGTGTGCTAGATTTGTGGATGCCGGTCCAGACATTGGCAGTAACTAACAGCACTGTTGGTGTTGTGTTCTTATTTTTTTGTAGTATTGTTGGCTGACAATATTTTTATTGTTCCTTTCTACTCCCATTGTTTCGTAAAAAAAAGTGGAAAAGCGTCAAAAAAATATGAATGAGATTTAAATGTTGAATAAAACTCTTAATGTATGAAAAATGTATAACATCTTATGGTATAAATGGAATATGAATCAATAGACAAGATTTGAAAATGCATGAATGCATGAAAAAGAAATTAATTAAATGTGAATACTTGGAAAAGTGGAGAAGGATCTAACTATTTTGAATGGGATTGAAAAGCTTAATAAAAAATGAATAAACTGGTAATTGGAAAAAATATGGATTGTTTAATGGCTTGAACATTTTAGATTAACAGTTAAGAAGGAGAGAGGTTTAACTGCCAAAAATATCTTAACATCAATCCACTAATCAGAACAGAGACTGAGTCATGATGGGCACAAGTTACTATGGTAAGCTGTTGAGGTTGACGACCAGGGGAGTCTGACAGATGCTGGAGGGACATAAGTCAGTATGACTGAATGTGATATAAATAAACATAAACTGTCTGTTTATAAACAAACAGCAGTAAAAGTTTCAATCTTCACCATGTTATACATTTTATGTTTATTATATCACATTTTTTATACAGACTTCTGTCCCTCCAGTGTCTGTCCAGACTCTTCTGGTCATCCTCCTTCACCTCAGACCTCCTCTGGTCAGACAGCAGCTTCCAGCTTTGACAGAACTACAACCAGTCTGACTTTTTGTACATATTGGCTGTTATGTGTGATTTCATTAAAATCATTGAATTAAGCAGTAGGCTTATAAAGGGTATCTATTTCATTAGACCAACCTTAGCAGTGTCACCATAGTAACCTTATAAGCCCAATAAATGTTTTGTAAAACCTAAAGAAAATAAATATTTCAAAATAAATAAAACCATATAAAAAAACACAAATCATTATACATTTATTAATAACAAAAATAAATTAAAGAAAAAAAAAGCTACACAAATTTGAGTTAACTGAAAAACTCAATATTGAATAACCTCCAATCAACTGAAGTAAAATGTTACTCGTGCAAAAATGAACAATTACTGCATCAAAAAAAAAAAGAAAAAAAAAGTGCATGAGATTCTAAAATTACCATCTGAACCAGTGACTTGTTTCAACACAGCATTCTATCAAATAACTTCTAAAAAAATATAACTCAAGTAAAAACTGAATTTCCATTAGTAAGTTTTACACACAGTAACATCATGCAAGTCCAATGGTTGGAGCTTGCAAAATTCCCTCCATCATGTTTTGTTTGAAGGCTTCATAGGAAGAGTGCAGCGGCAGGCGGAGTACAAGAATACAAGTATTTGCTTCTGGGAAGATTCTGTTGCCCTCATGAAGGAACTGAATTTATGGACGGTGTGGAAATCCCAGTGGAGGCACTGTTGAGGCTCCAGATGTAAACTCCAATACCTTCTCTAGGGTGACTGGACTGCATTCTCCCTCTGTAACACAAGAAAGTGTTGAGAAACAGCACTTGTCTAGTGCTTATGTCTTTTGTATGTGTTACTTTGGAGCAATTTAGAAGTTGCATACTGACATCGAGGACTTTTTGTGGTGAATATCAACCACAAAAGCCTCAGTCAAGTACTTTTTTGGTAAAATATTACAACAAAATTGGATTGGCTCTGACAAGCTGAATTTCCTCATATTGATGTGTCCATTTGGATATTTAAATTTGATCAACACCCCATCTGAGTGTTCCTCACATGCAGAAATTCGCTGACGTCTTGCCTCGATAGCCTGAAATGTGATTTCTCGCATAAAAAAAAAAAAAAAAAAGTGTTTATCAAACTAATATATTACAAACACAAACCTTTTGACGTCTTTCCTCACAGGCCTGATAGGCTAGTTTCTTCCTCTCCTATTAAAAGAAGACCACATTAAAAGTATGTATGCATTCTGTAAGAGAATGTAAATCCTACATAAATAGAACTTGGAAGTTTTACCTTCTCCTGATCCACCAACAAACTTGTATTATACTCCTGGTCTTGCTGGTCACGTATTGCTCGCCATTCTTGAAGAGCCTAAAGTAAAACCTAAAAAAAGGCATTTCTCACAAATCACCATCAAATAGTACACAAACATAAAATTAATAAATACTTTTATTAATTTTTAATGAAGCAAGGTCACACAGTCAAGCGAATGGCAAGAATGTTAGGGTGCTCATCCTCATTTCTGTACAAGAGGTCCAAGCTGCTTGGTGTATCAATCAGGAGCAGAATGTCAGGAGTGGATGATGAAGAACTTGAAAATGTAGTGAGACGACTCCAATGCCAGTATCCAAATACTGGAAGTGAGGTAAGCCTTGTTTGATTCCATTTTAAGGTCTGTCCTATCAGTTCATAAACAAATTATTTATTTATTTATTTATTTTTTTTATTCATTGCAACCATTTTAGATGATGCGAGCCTTACTGGTTGCAGAAGATTGAGGGTTTCCCGGCATAGGGTTCGTGAGATGTTGGTCCGTATCAATCCAGCGGCTGCTGCAAGGAGATGGAGTAGCACAGTGGCTAGAAGAGTTTATCATGTGCCCTGTTCCAACAGTCTCTGGCACATTGATGGCAACATGCGCCTCATAAGGTTAGTTTAATTGTAGTTTTTGTCCTGCTAATGCAGCATGTAAATGGTGTGACAGTGCGTTTCTGCGATGCTAAATTATAGCCTAGTGTAGACTTGCATTATCCAATTTTGATTTATAGAATCTACAGCCAAATATGTTTAGACACATGTAATTACCACAACCTAAGCAGCTATTGTAAATCATAATACTACAATACATTATAACAGTTCACCATATCGTCCTGGCCTAAAACGACTAAATGTTAAATCATTAAGACATTTTAGATCCAATGACGTTTTGTAAAGCTGGTTTGAAAGAGTATGTACTGTGAAACTGTACAAATGTTTCACTTGATGCATTTATTATATGAATTATTAATACATTACATACAATTATTCTAAGTATAACACAGTGTAGTTTGTATTTTACTCCTATAGTCCCTAATATTCCAGTTGTCCTTATGTTGCCCTACACTTCCTCATTTCTTGATTATTAGACCCTGCTTTTTTCATCATTTATTCATGTTCAAAAAAAAAAAAAAAAAGTCCAAACAGTTCTTGATTATTTGTGAGCCTTGTTGTAAAGGTTGATTTGTTCACAATTACATTTAAAGTGTCTTTTGTGACGTCCTGCATAACAGAAACCTGGGAACTGTGAAAAAAGTGGGACCTGTAGGACCTCTTTGTTCTTCACACTGTACTACCTATAATATTTAACTTACATTTGTATTTTTACTTTTAGATGGGGCTTTGTGATTCATGGTGCAATCGATGGACATTCTCGACTAATCACATACCTAAATTGCAACACCGACAACTGTGCCAGTACTGTGCTGTCTGTTTATTCAAGCAACATGCCTTTACGGTCTGCCCTCATACTCTTTAATATGTAAAAGTTTTAACTACAACAATGCTCTGTTGAAGAATTAATAGATGCTGACAAAGAAAAAATGATTTTCTATGAAAAGCTGGTGTACAAGTGAGAGAACCTGAACAAACAGTTAAAAATGAGCAATGTAACACTGTTTTTCCACAATAAACACGACCATGCATAACGCAGAACAATGCATTTTATTTTGCAATGGATGCACATCTCAAACATTTGACTTCAAGGTGCTTCTTAAATGGAACTTTAAATTGATAAAAGCTGTACTCGGTTGTAACTGTACCTAAAATTACAGTGTGTTAAAAGGTAGGCTAATATTATAGCTTAAAGCATGAGACGTCTGTAAGTCAAATCATTGACAACATTTTTTCTTTGCTGAACTATTCCTTTAAAAGAAGAAAAATTAACGTTCTTTTTTTCATTCCAAAAACAAAGAAACTAATACATGGTACTATCTTGTGTGAGTGAACAGTGAGAATTTTCATATTTGGGCAAACTCCTTTTAACAACAAGATACAAACTCACCACAATGCAACAAAACCCCATCCATTATGGATGCAGTTCTAGCTTTAACCATTTCAGGCAACACCAAAATATGGGCTCTGCATGATTCCCTCTGTCATGTAGGTCCAACCCGTTCTCATCTCAGGGCGTCAAATAAGGCCGTTTTGTCACGTCCTTCGGCGTTTTCTGCCCACGCATATAGCACCCTTTTGCGTATAGATGACACGCACATGGCTTTCAACCAACTTCAATGTAAAACCATCCGCGATGTAATTACACGCTCAGGGCTTCACCAGTCGTCAATTCACCTCAACATTGATCGACTGCACAGACTAAAGACGTTTTCAGCAACGACTTATGTTTGCTCTATGATTAGGATTGCCTACACCTAATATAGGAGGTCATTGTTTTCCATTATTTATCTTTCGAGAGGAGATATTCGCCATTTTCAACACCCTTATCGTCTGTGAGAGACGCTCGCGGCTTAACCACCTCCAATGCAACCCACCCGCGTTTTACAGGACGCAGTTGGACTTTGCTAGCCAATCCAAGTGCGTGATATCAGACGCTTTCAGCAACAGTAGCATGCGTAGGCTACAATTTCGTTTAGTTTTAAATAAGCCTGTGGTAGCCTACTCAATTTTTAAACGTGAATGTGTGCTAGGTATCCTAACTAAAACACGACAATATAGGTTCCATCATCCCTTAATTGCCCGCAGGAGTATATTGGCCGAATTCAACACACCCTTTATCGTGTGTGAGAGACGCTCATGGCTTTCAACCATCAATGCAACCCACGGGCGTTTTACAGGACGCAGTTGGACTCGTTAAATATGGACGCTTGGCCAGGACCCCTTGGCGTCACTTTTTAACGCACTGGGTATACCTTTGGCGTCATTTTTCAACGTGCAGGGTAGTCTGTTTGACTTCTATAGAACTCTGAACCGGAGCCTGCGGCGTTGAAATTTGACGTCTTGGTAACACCGTCCGCAACCCGTCTGCTGTGTATGGGTTGAGGCTACAATAAAAAAAAAAAAAAAAAGGAATAGACTACAATAAATGATCTATGCCAGGGCTAGTAAAATGGCGGCCCCCAGATGATATTTATCTGGCCCTCCAACTGGTTTTTGATGTTTAAAAACCCTCGCAATCTGATATCTAAGTGCCCTCTCTGCGCAAAGGTTTAGCGCGTTCGGCAACCGCATTCAGCGGTGAGTTTAACAACGCACATGGTGTGCAACCGCATTCAGCGGTGAGTTTAACAACGCTCAACTGCAGGTAAAACGGCATTCAGAGGTTAGTTTAACCAAAACAACGCTCAACTGCAGGTAAAACTGCATTCAAAGGTGAGTTTAACAACACTCCACGGCGTGCAAGTAATTAGTTTAACCGTTTTCTTGTCATAGGTACTGGTACATAGGTATATTGCTTTAACTAGAGCATGCTGGGTAACGTATTTTTATCGGAGGTTTGTTGATGTTAATAAATATATATAATATGCTACGATTTTGTTCAATTAATATTACATTTTTTATTTTATTTTTTATTGATTAAATCCTCTAAATTAATAACGCTGACGTCACTGTATGGGGCGATCCCAAGGTCCATTGCGATTTCCCACTTGGTAAGTAGAAGAGTTAATTAATAGAGATGTGTACTATTCTTAAATTTACACATTTAAAAACTGTTGAATCAGGACAAAAAGTTGTGTTTAGAACCTTTAGATGTGTAAGGTGGCAATTTCGTATGACGGTAAAAAATAGAAGGCATTATAAAAATATAGCTTGCTGCACCAAATGTGCAGGCTAGCAAAGTTAGCTAATTGAATTCAAGTTCATTTTTGTCGCATATAATCATGTATCATAGGGGAATGTAATATTTTCAGTATTACATTAGCCCACAACTATTATCCAATATTAGAAATGTTCAGATGAAGAACAGTTGCCAGATTGGTTTGTTTTACAGCCTAATTGTTTAAAATCCATGCAAAATTATATAATTAACACCCAAATAAATCTATAATTAACAATACAAATTAATTCATAACTACTAAATTGTGGCTCATCACAATTTTTCAATATGAAATAAAACAATTAATGTGTATAATTAATGTAACAAGCAATGGTGTCATAACTTATTGACTGATTTATATATTTATAAACAGGAATTTTCACACGTTTTTTTTTTTTTTTCAAAAAAAAAAAAAAAAAATTCCAAACAAAGCCACAGCAGAACTTCTAATATATATATATATATATTAGAAGTTCTGCTGTGGCTTTGTTTGGAATTTTTTTTTTTTTTTTTTTTTTTTGAAATAGAGCTAAACTTACATTTATTGACAATTTTTGTCTAATTTCTATCTAAAATGTAATTAACAATATTCACTTCTTGTTTATTAAAAAGGAATATCACATACAATTTAGCCCATTCTGGCAACACAGATGAAGAGAATGCTGGTGTAAAATGTTCAATTCTGTTTTTTTTCTTATTTTTCTTTAGGTCCCTCTTCGGCAGCTTCAAAAATTATTTTTAGCCCCCTTAACATAATTCAAGTGTACTGTATGATCTTTTTCAGTCCGGCTTGTACCTGTGGAGATACCTGACAAAATCTGTGGTTGTTCACCAGAGTTATTGAGGGTTAGTCCAGGAAAGATTGTTGCTGTGGTCACAATGAATGGTAAGAATGTGAAGAACTTTATTTTGTCCTGTTTGAGAAGCATCTTTAAAATAAATATATATCCATACGCGACTCCCTACAAGTTTGACATAGATATAAAACTAAAAATATATGAAGTATACAAAGTAATATATAAATAGTACAAAGAACCCAAACCCTGGTTTACATTACAGTGGATGTGTTTTTGATATTTCCAGGATGACATGATCGAACCATGCCTGAGTTAATTTGTGAGGCATGCCAATCCACTTGGACTGCTGAGTCGATGCCCTAAACAGAAGTGACTACTGGCCTGCAACCCTTCAATTTGCCACACTTTATGCCACAGATGTCTTTTTTTTCATTTGAAGAAATGAAGATGGCGGCACCAGGACTGTCCTGCCAAGCATACTGAATCAGCCGCTTTGGTCGTGTGAGTATTGAATTTATCTATCCTGCAGTGTTGTTGATATCTTTGAGTTGTTGGTTGATAAGCAAGATCTCAGCAGACAGTTTTCTGAAAAGTTTTTTTGAGTGGGAGGCTGTGCGATTTGAGGTGGACAACATATGCAAGGAAGAGCCCTTCAACTGTCCTGCATGCACCCTAGATATGCTTGCAGTTTCAGTTGATGGAAACTGCAAGCATTACCATTTCAAGAATGCTGCTAGCTACTCCAAACTGTGTATCACAGTGTTTGTATTAATAAGAAAACATTGCTCTTTAATGTGAACTAAGAAATCTCAGATTTTAAGTTATAAATTGTTGTCAATCATCAATTGTTGTTTTTTTGTTTTTTTTAGATCTGAGGAACAGGCCATCTTTGAAGGCATCTTCATAGCCAAGGATGAAGACGTAAAAAGATTTGTAGACCACATTCACAACACAACCAAACATGTAAAATTCTAGATGATAATTAGACTTCAGCACTATAATAACCTCTTTCTGAAGAGTTTGTTTAGGAGAGTCTTATTTTCATCAACAATTTTCCATATTGTAGTTCAGTGGAAGAAGTGTTTGTGGAGGGGAGTGGTCAGCAGCCAGAGAGACCTCCCAAAGATCTGCCAGCAAGGTAGACGAGGAGGGATTGGAGCTTGTGGTGTGTCGGCACGGAGTCCTGCTCCAGAGCTCCAGCACCTTCTTAACATGAAGCCATTCCTTTCGGTATTTCATGCCAAAGCCCATGATTTTAAATGCGAGGTAAGGAAGTGTTGCTATGGGATAGAATCGTATTATCTAAACTGAACATCTGCAAACATCTGTTTTTTATATATATATATATTTATTTATTATTATTATTATTATTATTATTTTTTTTTTTTATTCTTAACCAGGTAAAATGGAGTGGAGCATATCAGGACGGTGCTGGTTTAACACTAGGGGAGGAGGTGGAACAGTGCAATGCCTTCCTATCTAGGATTGCAGTAACCAGAAAGCATATGTCAAAAGCAGGTAAGATGACCACATACTGCACTGGTTACATCCTTACATAATACGTAGGAGGAATATGGTAACATCATATTTTCTTTGTTTTTCAGGATGCACAGATATGCTGACTCTCATGGCCATGCGCTGGAATCAGCAAAAGTTCAAAAATCTCACTGACCCGCCGATATCAAAAGGTAATGACATCAGTAGAATTAATTTTAGATGTTCAGTACTGCATGTTAGCAGTGTACGAAGCTGTGCATTGAGCATTTGTTTTTTGTTTCTTACCACTGTTTGTTATTGTAGACCACAAAAGCTCTGCAAAGCCAGTTACAAAACCTAGAGTCCATGAAAGCGCAATTGACAGTGACAGCGAGCCAATTGGAAGAATGATGTAAAGGATTGGGCTGACGGTGAGGAAATGATTACTTGTAATACATTTAGTCACAAATAATTGTAATTGTTACTGTTTGTTGACTGCTTCTGACAAATCTGATACATAATGACACATAACCCACAATGCTTCAAATGTCATTCTGTAACCCCATACTATTTCAGAGATTCTTTGAAGGTTGATGTTTAATACAAATTATTTATTTATTTATCATAAATGCATTCCAGACTCTGTCGATCTAAGGACAAAGAGAAAGGCGTTTGACATCATCATGTCAGTAAGGAGACTTGAGGAGGAGCAGAAGATTCTTGTTGCAGAGATGGACCACCATTGGAAATCTCTTTCAACTCGTCCCGATACCCTCAGAGAGCTGTCCTGCTTGTTTTCTAGTGAGACAATGAAAAGTATGTATTTGTAATAAATTACATAAACATAGGGTTGCCTCGACCAAAGATTACTATTAGGGGGCAGCCCTAATAAATATACACAACAATGATGACTGTTTATAAAGTTTCTAATGCTGGTCTTAAATTCTTGTGTTCCTCTTTTAAGATTCGCAATGTGGCCTAAGTGAAGAAGGTTTGAAAGGTCTGCAGAGCATCATCCTCAGAAAGTGGCATCAAATCAGAGAAATGAAGGTGCAAGCAAGAGACTGTTACCTGCAAGTTTTGTCTGGAGCAGAGGACATCAACTTCTTGTACAGTGATTCAGCTGATGAGTACAACAGTGACTATGAAATATCTGATGATGGACTGTAATCTACAAGACAGTAACACCTTTCATACTTCTGGACAATGACCTTAACTATGAATATAAAGCATGTAATAAAATCTGCTTTTTATCACCATAAATATAACCAAAGTGTTACCTCTTCTTTCACATACATAGAAATGTGTGCATGCATGCATGCACTGTGTGGTACAGTAACTTTCATTAGTTGAACTGTAGGGTGCTGTATAACAATTGAAATCTGTTAAGAGACATGGAAGAAGCAGATTATAAGGAAGAACACCATAATGATGAGGAATAATTTTCTCCCCAACATAATATTCAATGTGCTTTCTGTGTAATCTAGTACAGGTTTCATAGTCAACTGATGTGATTCTGTGGTACTCAGAACATTTCACCTATCAATTGTGTAGATTTATCAGCTGTGACCTGATTAACAGTATAATGTTACAGTTTTCTGGATTGCTAAAACACATTTCTTGAAACTCACATTCTCAAAACCTTAAACACAAAACCAAATTTTCAAACCACATTCAGAGAACATGTGACTCTTATGGCAAAATCAAACAATTGCCTCAAAACCATTTTATCTGTGCTCAAATCAAACAATGCTTTCAGATCATACACACATCAGTCAATATTATAAACACTACAGATCGTTCGTTAGACACTACAGAGAAAAACGAAGAGCAGAATCCGAAACACGCAGTTACCGAAATAAAAGTATATCGTAACTAAGTAAACAAATTTTGCAATTACGTAAAAAAAGTATAGTAATGACAACTTACAGTAGTAAGGTGAATAAATTGTATACTGTATGCACTGCAAGTATAGTATTGTACTGAATATTGTATAGTATTGAATGTCTGTATATTCAGCACTTTTTATACTGTGACCCAACTGCAAAAGACAAAAAGGTTACAGTAAAAACCTCTAAATGAAAAGCGTTACAGTCACTCAGAAGAGTTGTGCAACTAGAGGAATCAAGGTCAGTGAGAGAGATTTTATTCTGCATCATGTCTTCATGTTGGTCCGGCCTGATGACTTCTTCCACATAACAATGTCATCTCAGGAAAAGGGAAAATCCCTAAAGCAGATCCAGCCTTGACAACATTCTTCACACCTTGCTCTTTCTCATCCTCCTCCTCTTCCTCTTTGTTCACCACCTATTTCACATACTCTTCTTCCTCCTCTCCCTCTTATATTGTTTCCATCCATTGTTGGTAACATTCAGTGCAACATTTTGAGTCAGTTTTGGCACTCTGAACTGACTTGTATGATGTACAGTTGGTTTGGTCTCATTATTAGAAATAAATGAACAATTTTGAGTAGTTGTGTGTTAACGATGACAACTGTGTTGTAGTTGTTTAACTTTTGCCTGCCCGTGTTTAGTGTTTTGAAACATAAATGTGTCAGTGTGAAATGTGTTTTAGTGAGTGAGAATGTGTTTAGAGTTTTGCCAAAAGAGTGCATGAGATTTGCAAACAGTGTTTTAACTACCTGAACTTGTTTAATGTTTTACAGAAAGAGTGATTTACTCGACAAATTCGATTAGGCTATTGAGAATTTGGGAGGTTTAGTGTTTTAGCAATTCAGAAAAGGTCTATTTTACAACATTTGTAAAATATTACTGTATTTTTGTATTCCGAGTTCAGAGTCTTGCAATATAATCAAAACCTAACACAAGCATGATGTAAATATAGAAAAGGCGGGAAAGCAAAATAATGTTCAGATATAAATGTGACTCAATACAGTTTGTTGTCCATGATGAAGAGAGTATTATGTGTAGGTTTTACTGCCCTTCCTCCCCCAGGGGTCCCGTAGCACCCCTGGAAGAGCAAAAAAAATGCACATTCTGCAAAGTCTGCAAATGCAAAGTCTGATAAGTGTATAAAAGTGAAAATTGGTAGGACAATTATTTATGCTATGTTTAATACATAATGTTGGAAAGAGATGTCTGGCATACATGGAAAGGTGTTAAAAAAGCATTTTAAAAAGTGCTCACAGTAAAATACCAAATTTCAGTCTGGCACTCAAATATGTCAAAGAGGTTTGAATAATGAACATATTTAGATGTTCCTTTGTTCATTAAAGATTGTATTTATTTAATTCCATTACTAAACGTTTTTAAACTACATTACCCATACGCCTCTATCATTGTGTCCATGGGACGGGCGCTGTAAATTGTAGTTCATTGAAGTGTGTAGTTACACTATAGGGTTAGGGTTAGGATCTCGGTAAACGTGTAATTTCTTTCAATATAGCAATACCTTATTGTTAACTGACAGTATTACTGACAGCATAACGCAAGCAAAACATAGTTTGCGATATGGAGCGCTTTTTATTCTGACCTAAACGTTAGTCCAACCACAGCTTGTCCTGCTGGCGCCATGGAAACGTCAAAACCACGTCACACTTGTCCATGGTATTTACAGGCTCTTCCGACTTTTGATGTACGCAAATCCAGGATATTTATTTATTTTGTTGTTGTTATTTTTCATTGAAAGATATACAACAACACTTAATTTCCATGATCATTTATGTATAAGTTCTGCAATAAAAATAAAAAGTTCCGAGTTCTGACTGAAGATAGGCTATGTAACCTTACAACCTTAGTAACAGGGATCTTACAGAAAGAAAATTACTCTTGATAGTTATTCTAGCATGCAGTATTTGTTTTAAACAGATATAAGTTAATCTCTTAATCAAATAAAATGCGTCTGTAACATTTAAAGATGATTGCACTCACACTTTGTACTAATTTCCCCAAATGTATTGATATGCCAAACTATTTAAAGACTTTAATTTTTCTTTTCTTAAAAAACAAAACAAAACAAAAAAACCCAGGAGATGCAAGGCTGCCACCAGAAAATACATTATTTTCTTCCCTTTGAAGAACACTTTGCCCCCCAAAATAAAAACAATATATATATTTACATGATTAATTTTACATTATTTTGTAAAAAGGCAAATATAAATAGGTAATTACAATTATAATTATAAATGTTAAAGGAATTAATATCGGAAATTGTAGGATTACAACATTTTAATATCTTTAGGAGTATTCTGTGGTATGTATTCATGGCTGGCATACCACACAAATAGTTCAAGTAGACTTACCTAAACTATATAAAAAATAAATTAAAAAAATAGTACAAATAATGCCTTTGGGAATGCCATTATGCCAAACAGCACTAATGTTCTCCCTTATGATCTCCATGGCACACTTCCTGGCTGTTGTGCAGTTAATGAAAATGCAAAAGTTTTTTTTTATTAAGAAAATAAACACAAAAAGAGACTGGGTATTGTGCAAAAAACTTTAATGAACAAAAGCAAGAGAAAAAGAAAAAGAAAAGAAAAAAAAACTCACAAAAAAAAAAAGAAAAGAAAAGAAATTAAGGGTGCTTGAGTCCAGGTGACAAGGTTGCTGGTTGGGATGTGGGGAATTAGGCATAACATGCAGGAATTCACTGGCAGGCTCCCATGTGTCATCCCAGGTTTTGCCACTGTAAAATATCATAAGTGCAAAAAAATTCATTAGAACACAGAGAAAAAAAAAATCAAAATCACTGTTGGGTTAAATTTAGAGAGTTCATTGAAATGTATTTATGTTTGGTAAAGTAGCATTAACCCTGGTTAAGCCCAGTGGTGGAATGCAACTGAGTACATTCACTCAATTTACGGTGTTTTTTCATTTTACACATTTTTATACAACATTGCATCTCACAGGAAACTATTGTACTTTTTACTAAACTACAATTGTCTGGCAGCTCTAGTTACACAATGTTCCACACAGTTCCTGTACATTGAAAGCCATGTATCTCAATTTACGGATTTCAAAATGTTTCTGATAAACTGAGGGATGAAGTTGTCATTAGTGGGATGAGGAAAATCACATTTCCAACACATGTACAACAGGAAACAACTAAATTATGACACATAAGAGTTTCAGATGCTGAAAGATTCATTTATGCGTGCATGAAACACTGCTACTTTTGTAATGCATTACCAAGTGGATGTCCTGCTGCAGGCTCAATAAATAAGATAGTTCAGAGCTAGAGCTAGCCACTAGAGAACTTACTAGAAACAGTAAAACCAGATCACATCAGGACCATTTTATTGTCCATACATTGGCTGTCTGTCAGCTAATTTTAGAGTTCTATTAATTACTCAGCAAGTACTGAATGGTTCAGCTCCTCATTACCTACAATCCATTGTGTTAATCACAAAATTCCAGGATCTTACAAATAGAATATTCTAAATAAAGACAAGTAGGTAGATCATTCGCCCATTTGTCTTTAAAATTATGGAATAGTCTTCCGAGCATTCCAAATTCAGACACACTCTCTCAGTCCAGACTAAAGACAGTCCAGATATTTGTCTTTAGTCTGGACTGAGAGAGTGTGTCTGATTTTGGAATGCTCGGAAGACTATTCCATAATTTTTCATCATCGGAATGCATGTCCTAAAGGTTACAAGGGCCTACCTGCCGGATCTAGCTCTTCCAAATGCCTCCACCTCATCGCTATTTGCTTCTGAGTACTGAGAATTAAATAATAAATAAAATATGACTTACCACACAGTGCATGGCAACCAGTGGACTTTCAATTCGGCTTTCCCCTACACACAAAAACACAAATAATAATTATTTTAACTGTTTTAGCAATCACTGATTAGGGCATAACATATTGTTTTATTATCTTTGAAAGGTCAGAATCAGTCATTTAGACAAGAAAGCAGCCTAACAGAACACATTTTACCTCATTTATCCGTTCCCCAGTTATTCGATCAAAGAGGAAAACCTTCTGCCTACTACATTTTCGGCAACCTGAAATGATGAAAAGACACGGAAAGTTTATTAAGCCATGATGCCATGCTTTGTAGCTGAATCAGTTCAAATTTATCATTTCACATCTGAGGTAATATGCAGTCCTTTTCATTCATGTCAAAGTAAATTTGTCCCTGTTTTTGAAAGCAAAATGTACAGGATTGGCTTTCCCAAAGTCCTCTTAGCTTAATGGTCCTTGCACACTGACTCTGAAATACGACGAATAAATATGTTTTGTCAATCACGTTTACACACTGCCGTCATAAAAAAATCGGATCGGGTTCGATTTTCTGCGTTTTTCGGATCAGTAGTAAGAATTTGGAATGGTGTTTTGACAATTCAGAGCCACCGAATGACGAATACGGAAAAACGCATACGGAAATTTCAGACTCAGTGTGGAAGGACCTTAAGTCAGGGATTGACATTAACCACAGGCCTTGGACATTGGCCACAGCTAAATAACTAAATACTGTGAACTGGCTACCAATGACCCGGTTAGCCAAATTAATCAAATTTACATGAAGTCAACTCTGACTGGGAGCAAATTTATTACCAGTGTGGGGTAAGATGTACCATGCAAAAGGTTACCTTTTCTTCTGTTCTTCACACGTGGCCCTTCCTGACACAAAGAAGTGTAAATGTAAGAGGCAGACGGAGATGGAAGAGAGACAGAGGGAGAATAGTGTGAAGAGGCAGAGGTGTTTGTCCTTTTCATTTGTTGCAAAGACTTAGAGCATGGCAGTGGAAGTTTGGAAGAAAGTGAAGGAAGAATAGTTGTACAAGTAGACGAAGAAGTAGAAGAGAGAGAGGTTGGAGAGAGTGGGGAAGACAGAGGAACAAGGTTAAGAACAAATACAGTCTCAGACTCCTTGGTTTGACTCTCCGCCGCCGCTTGACTCTCCACCTGCTGCACCATTTGACTCTCCGGTTGCTGTGGAGGTTGCTATAATACAAGTTTACTTTCATTTAAAATCTTTACATATTAACAAAGAAATATACATTTTAAACATTCATAATTTCTAAATCAAAACATTACTTACATTTTGTCAAGATAAATTCATAGGCCCTCCGCATCTTCTCCAAAAGAATTTTAGTGACAGGAGTGGGGTGCAGATGGGTTATTATATCTGCAACCCATTTATTCGAAGCCCTTTTATCTGGCTTGCCAATAAATAAAATTGGCTTGTATCCCACAGCTTCAAGTTTACTCACCTGAAATGAACAAAAGCAGTTATCAGACATTAGTTAAATCCACTGAATTATTAGAAACATCAGTAATATATAAATCAATTTTATTTTAAGGACATTTAATGGAGTTGGAGTACAATGCAAGAAACATTCCTCTTGAACTGTATGCAATCAATGGCCAGTTTCAGATAAGGCCAGAGGTACTCTGCAGTTTCTGCCATTGCCATCATGACTTACTTACAGTAATACTTGACAGAAAAACACAAGACAGACATGGCTCTTAAAAGTGCCTTTATTGTGTGTGTTTCTGTGTGTGTATGTGTGGTGGGGGATTAGAATAAAGAGCAGGCAAAACTGAAGGACCTGATGAGGGAGAAAAAAGCAATTCAGAATCGAACACCTTATATTTTACACCAGTATTCTTCATGTTGCCAGATTGGATAGTTTCCCAGCCATTTGGTTGGTTTTGGGTTGTTCTATGTGTGATAAAAAAAGGCTTGGGCAAGTGGAATTTTTTTATTTTAAGGCAAAGGACAGAAATGGAAAATAATTTTACAGTTGCACTGTTCACTGTAGTAGCCTTAAATAGCCTCTGAAAGAACACACAAATTATTTATCATTTCATATTGTGATGAGCCACAATAATGTTGTAGTTATGAATTAATTTGTATTGTTAATTATAGATTTATTTGGGTGTTAATTATATAATTTTGCATGGATTTTAAACAATTAGGCTGTAAAACAAACCAATCTGGCAACTGTTCTTCATCTGAACATTTCTAATATTGGATAATAGTTGTGGGCTAATGTAATACTGAAAATATTACATTCCCCTATGATACATGATTATATGCGACAAAAATGAACTTGAATTCAATTAGCTAACTTTGCTAGCCTGCACATTTGGTGCAGCAAGCTATATTTTTATAATGCCTTCTATTATTTACCGTCATACGAAATTGCCACCTTACACATCTAAAGGTTCTAAACACAACTTTTTGTCCTGATTCAACAGTTTTTAGATGTGTAAATTTAAGAATAGTACCCATCTCAATTAATTAACTCTTCTACTTACCAAGTGGGAAATCGCAATGGACCTTGGGATCGCCCCATACAGTGACGTCAGCGTTATTAATTTAGAGGATTTAATCAATAAAAAATAAAAT
Source organism: Rutilus rutilus (assembly GCA_021464565.1). Lineage (NCBI taxonomy): Eukaryota > Metazoa > Chordata > Actinopteri > Cypriniformes > Leuciscidae > Rutilus > Rutilus rutilus. Next base: position 482,405 of record JAJAQA010000005.1, read on the forward strand.
AAAAAATGTAATATTAATTGAACACAATCGTAGCATATTATATATATTTATTAACATCAACAAACCTCCGATAAAAATACGTTACCCAGCATGCTCTAGTTAAAGCAATGTACCTATGTACCAGTACCTATGACAAGAAAACGGTTAAACTAATTACTTGCACGCCGTGGAGTGTTGTTAAACTCACCTTTGAATGCAGTTTTACCTGCAGTTGAGCGTTGTTTTGGTTAAACTAACCTCTGAATGCCGTTTTACCTGCAGTTGAGCGTTGTTAAACTCACCGCTGAATGCGGTTGCACACCATGTGCGTTGTTAAACTCACCGCTGAATGCGGTTGCCGAACGCGCTAAACCTTTGCGCAGAGAGGGCACTTAGATATCAGATTGCGAGGGTTTTTAAACATCAAAAACCAGTTGGAGGGCCAGATAAATATCATCTGGGGGCCGCCATTTTACTAGCCCTGGCATAGATCATTTATTGTAGTCTATTCCTTTTATTTTTATTTTATTGTAGCCTCAACCCATACACAGCAGACGGGTTGCGGACGGTGTTACCAAGACGTCAAATTTCAACGCCGCAGGCTCCGGTTCAGAGTTCTATAGAAGTCAAACAGACTACCCTGCACGTTGAAAAATGACGCCAAAGGTATACCCAGTGCGTTAAAAAGTGACGCCAAGGGGTCCTGGCCAAGCATCCATATTTAACGAGTCCAACTGCGTCCTGTAAAACGCCCGTGGGTTGCATTGATGGTTGAAAGCCATGAGCGTCTCTCACACACGATAAAGGGTGTGTTGAATTCGGCCAATATACTCCTGCGGGCAATTAAGGGATGATGGAACCTATATTGTCGTGTTTTTAGTTAGGATACCTAGCACACATTCACGTTTAAAAATTGAGTAGGCTACCACAGGCTTATTTAAAACTAAACGAAATTGTAGCCTACGCATGCTACTGTTGCTGAAAGCGTCTGATATCACGCACTTGGATTGGCTAGCAAAGTCCAACTGCGTCCTGTAAAACGCGGGTGGGTTGCATTGGAGGTGGTTAAGCCGCGAGCGTCTCTCACAGACGATAAGGGTGTTGAAAATGGCGAATATCTCCTCTCGAAAGATAAATAATGGAAAACAATGACCTCCTATATTAGGTGTAGGCAATCCTAATCATAGAGCAAACATAAGTCGTTCCTGAAAACGTCTTTAGTCTGTGCAGTCGGTCAATGTTGAGGTGAATTGACGACTGGTGAAGCCCTGAGCGTGTAATTACATCGCGGATGGTTTTACATTGAAGTTGGTTGAAAGCCATGTGCGTGTCATCTATACGCAAAAGGGTGCTATATGCGTGGGCAGAAAACGCCGAAGGACGTGACAAAACGGCCTTATTTGACGCCCTGAGATGAGAACGGGTTGGTAGGTCTTGAACATTTCATATTCTGTGTGTATCGGCAGTCGTAGTATAATGAGGCAAGTATTGGCCTCTGGAAAGATTTTCCTGTCTTGATGGAGGAACTCTATTTCTGGGCGGTGGGGGAAACCCAAAGGTGGCACTGTGGAGGCTCCAGTGGCAAACTCCATTATCATCTCAAGAGTGACTCCATCAGTCTCTCCCTCTGCAAAATATATGTACAGAAAATCACAAACCTCAAAAGACTAACCTATTATAAAATGTGTGGTACATGCAGTTCTTTGACAACGATATTTTGATCTAAACAGAATTAGCCAGCCTGTCTAATTATGACTACATCTAACTGCATGGTTTCTATATTTTGTCTGATTACAAAAAATAAATAAATACAATCCTAAGTATTTGTTCTGCATAATGGTTAGATTCACCACAAATAAGATAACAATTTTTCATTTCAAACACTTGTTTTCTTCAAATCTAAGTCACTGTTTTTATTAATCACTCTTTGTTTATAGAGGACCAATAGCATAAAACAAATACAAATGACACATTACAAGAGAATTAAAAGTTATGTAAAGTAGCGTTAGCATTCTAGCTATTATTTAACTGCATGTGTCCTGCTCATAATGAAACAGTCTGAATATAAATATTTACTGTATTTGTAGTGATTCAGGACAAGGAACAAACACAATTTGGAAAATGGATTTCAGTATGCACTCATTATACTGTAGAAATCTTAAACATTTTGACTTTTTTTTACATGGCATACCTTTAACATTACATAAAAACATGTCATACCTTCAACATCGATCAACCAGTCCCTCCAGTAGCATATGGTCTGGTTTTCCTTTGCCCTTTTGTTGCTGCCTTGTGGGCAAAAGTTCACATAAAAAAGACTGCAGAGGTCCTTTGCTTGAAGGGGCCTCTGCTCATTGACGAACATGTCATAAAAAAGTGCAGGATATTTCTGCATCTCTTCCAGCAAACCAAGAGTTTGCAACCCTTCTGAAAACCTGCATAACAAACATAGCAAACATAGCAGTCAATGGAAGTTTAAAGCTGATGATAGTTATGTTGTCAAAAAGGAAAGGCTTAAAAATGTACTTCACCCCGAAAAAAATGTCAATTCTGTCATTAATTACTCAGGTCAACCCGTAAGACCTTCATATACTGTATGTTTTCAACACAAAAGGTGCTCTATCATGACAACTCTCAGGAGATGTTAGCATGGTAGTATCTTTATTTGTGTTCTGGAAGTTAACTAAAGTCCTGGGGTGTGGAAACCCATGAGGGTGAATAATTAACAACAGAATTTCTAGATTTGAGCAGACTAACCCTTTAAATCACTTACTGGTCCAAGGCAGCTCGCAGTCTCCCATTCACAAAGAACTCTGCAGCTGACTGGACAAGAGAGTTCCTTTCTGTCAGGTGTGATATATATCTCAAGGCACCAATGATACTTAAGCTGTCTGCTGCTTCTGCAATGGCACACTTTGCCTCCTGAACAGTTGTTGCTTCCTTTATCTAAAACAGTTGCGAAAAAAGCAATTTTACAATTGTGAGGAAAAACCATCTGTATCGGCACAGAATGAAACTGTTAAGCAAAGAGAACCGTTCGGCCTGATGGTGGAAAAGCAGCTCTAGATGCCCTGTGTTCTGTATGACACTGATGCCTGCTCAAGCAGAGCTGAGCAACATGTACCCATTAACTGTTTTTATATGTACTTTGAAAGCTGTAGCTCACAATTATGGTAAGGGGCATTACATTTCTGACACACACTTGTGGGTGTTTGGCCAATCACAATGCACTGGGTCAGCTGACCAATCAGAGCAGCAGATGGAAGGAGGAGCTTTGTAGAAAACGCCACATTTGAGAGAGGCTAGGCATAGACAAAAGCCGTTTCTCAATATGCGAACTTGTCTGTACTTGTGTTCTTGTGGACTTGTGAAACGTCATCAGTCGCTGCCCTAGTACTGTTCCAATTCAAAGTTCACATCTAGCCAAGTCCAGTTCGAATCCCCGGATGTGTTCTTGATCCGCCCCTTTTACCGAGGATGCATCGAGAGGTGACTTGTGCGAACTCGAGACAGCCAGGTATCCCAGAATGCATCGCACACCAACCAGCAAGCGTCAATAGCAGAGGAGAAACCCCGTGTAATTTAAAAATACTGCTATAATTGTGTCATGAAATGTAGTTTTAAGAGTATTTCAGGCGAGAATGTAGTTGTTTAAAGCTCAAATCTTTGGTTTATTTATAAAGATAGCACCTATTTGAAAATTTGATCTGACGTTTTCGGAGTTGTGAGAACCAGGCAATCGGACGCGCGGCGCTCGTACCCCGCCGAGAACAATCTTTCCTCGGCTACTGCTGCTGACTTGCCGCTGGCTCGGATGTCTCTAGTCTAGTGGTTTAACATGAGATATAAATCGTCTTCTGTATATCCAACAGGCGATTTATTTATTTTATTTGTCTCATTAATGTATAATTTGTTCCCTGGCAAAACGTTTTAGCTGAGGGCAAAGTGAAGTTTCATAACTCTATTTAACGTTAGTCTATTTAACTTTAACGATGTAGCCTAGAGAGCTGACTTATGTTTGACTGAATCGTTTGCTTTATTATTGTATAGCTTCTTATACCTTTTAGGCTACTTATACTTTTAGAATGGCTATTATTGATCATTAAAACTGACATTTAACAAAAAAAAAAGGTTATGCCATTTTATTTTATATATTTAAAACATAAAATATTTTATTATAGCCTACATGTTGCCTACATTCTCTTCACTGTATATACATATGACACAACCCTGTCTCTTTTTGCTAAATGTTCGTTTTAATGATCAATATTATAATGTTTTTATTCATCATATTTTTAAAATGAAAACAAAGAGTCAGGGTTGTGCTTTATATTTCGTGTTGTTGTAAATATGCAGTTAAGATAATCAATTGCGTTGCCTGAACCACATTTGTGTGGCCATTATGTTAAAGTTTTATTTAAATGAAAATGAAAAGAGGCAAAGGTGGTTTATAACATATTTTGTATAGCCTATAAAGAGATAACCGGAGTAGCCAGAGCGAGCTGCATGAGTGACACTATCAAGTACGCTGCTGTTCCATTTCAGAATTATCGGACTTGTGTCCTCCCGTCCTCGGGAGTTCGTTCTCCTGAGTCGAACTTGTCAGTCCGAACTACCAAGGACTCAAGTCCGAACTTTGCGTACTTGGTATTGAGAAACGGCTAAAGAGTATAGAAGCCCAAGAGGCGAAATTCAATAGAACGCTCCATAGCAACAGTTGCCCCCATGACGTGACGTGTTCTGTAATACCTCTATAATATTTTTAAGCTGCTATAGTATTTATATAGTAGTCTTATCGTACTTCTGTAGTATGTCCCAAATTACTATAGTATTCCTATAAGATTACTATAATATTTTGTCCCAAAATACTATAAGATTCCTATAGTACTTTTTAGTAAGGGTACGTCCCCCACCGAATCGGCTTCATTAGCCTACCACTTACGGTTTGCAAAGATACAATTATAAAATTACTGCAAAACTTTAATCTATCAATATTTATGTTCTATTATGCATTTTCCTTGTTATATGACTAACAGAAATTCATGAAATAATATAGGCTAGGCTATAGGCAGACACACAGTAATTAGATATAAGTAATAAGATATTTATTCAAATGTTGATTTTGAAATTAGTGAACATTATATATATGATTTGGAAAAATAAAGAAAATTATAAATGAACATTTCTAAAGACAGTTAATATTTTACATAGAATATCACAAAAATATGAACAACTTGTTTTTTCAACATCTTCAGTGAAAGTGCACACAGTGAACGTTTCAATGGCAAGAACAAAAACAATCTGTGAATGTCCTATTACAGGCGGAAAGGTACAAAAAAGATGTGCAATCTAGCAAGTGCACACATGAACTATAAACACCTACTAAAATGGATTTTGCCATTGACTGGCGCTAACGATTTCAGCAGCTTTCAGTCCATAATGGCGGACGCGCCTCCGCAGCGCCATCTACAGACTGTTACCCATAACACAACAGAGTTTCGCCTCTTGGGCTTCTATACTCTTTGGCATAGAGGAGCTAAAAAAAAAAAAAGCACTGCATATGAAAAATAATGTTTTTTTAACGCTGAAGCATGTCAACACATTTTCCAAATACACAAAATAACGATCTTTAATAATAGCATTATATAACACCTTTAAACAATTATTTAAATTCTCAAACATCTCCGTACCTTGATTAGTTGCTCCCTCAATGTATGATCTCCAACCTCATCCACTGAGGCAGAGGATGTTGGCATACCACAGATCTGCTGAAAAAGCCTTTCAGCAAAGAAATGTGGGCCAACTCCTCCATGGACGACACACATAGCTATCATCTTCCCCACTGATGCATACAACCTATTCTCCAAAGCTAAAGTAAAACAGAAGAAATATTGATGTCAGAAATTCCTACAGAACCATTATAAATCCTTTTACTGAAACAACTCTTAAGATCAAAGACTTCCAAAACCCCTTCAAAGGAAACTGTTAAATCTAATCAGTAAATGTATGCCCTCATGTTCACATTGAATGCCCAATACAGTATAGTTCACCTTAGTTTTTTTATGTGATGTTATGTAAGGAAGTAGGATCAGCAGATCTAAAACACTTAAATTTGTAATCCTACAGTCCCCTCTTTGAGAGTTCTAATAAAAAAACACAAAATACAAATTTAAACACTTAAAAGTTAATTCTTGTAACGTGTGATCGTTACAGGCACATAGCACATGTTCTGTGTTGATTTTCTGTAATTGCATGCTGACACAGAAACAAACATGCAATTAGGGTCAGGTCAGCACCTTTAAGGACAGCCCACTGAATTGCCTATAAGATACCATGTAAAGTTACGTTAGTCAGACTTTGGTGACTGCAGCTACCAACAGCTCGTGTTCTCAAAAAAGAAATCCTGCTGAAGAAAGAACCAAGTCTCCTGGTCGTCGATTCTGAGTTTCCAACAGTATCAATACCTGCGAGACTGGCCCTGCATTTACTTGGTTTCGTATTTCTCGTCCGTACAAGACAGACACAATGATTGGCACGTTTTTCGCTTGATATTCGAGAACTGCCCAACTCAACTTCCATATGAATGAATTGAAAACAAATGCGCACTCTGCTCCGCACCATTCGACTGTTAAGATGGAATCCAAAAAGCATCATCTGACCAGTAGTGGTGGGAGAAAAAAAAAAAAAACAGCAATTTTTTACATGGAGACCGAATAGCTGAATAGCATTACAACATAACCTGACACAAAAGCTTTGTTTTAACAGGAGTACTGACCTTGTGTGTCTAGAGCCAAACTCCGGTCTTTCTCATGCAGACGTTTCCATCGATTTTGCTTTGCAGTTTTTTTAGAATGGTCTGTAGGTCAACCCTGCAAGAGACAAAGATTGGATTGTTTTTAGTCAAATGCTGAACATTATGGTATACAGGGTTCATACACATTTTAACCAATACTTTTCCATGACTTTTCCATGACTTTTCGGTACATTTCCATGACTATGTATTCCTGAAAATGTCAGTCGACATTATAAGAATAAAAATATGTGTTAAAGTTTACCCTCAGAGGTTTTACAATAAAATGGATGACAATTTATGTGGTTCAATACAAAACAAAATAAACATTTATTTAAACACAGGATAAAATACATGTACATAACAAATTAACAACTAATTGGGCAGTAGTGGTGATTGAACAGTGAATGCACAAGAGTTTAATCTTTTTTTAACCCCACTTAACTTTAGGACATACTTTGTTCAAACTTTGGAGGACATAACCTTCCCTTTTTAAACACACACACACACACACACACACACACACACACACACACACACACACACACACACACACACACACACACACACACACACACACAGCCACAACTGCCTGGTGCTTGGCGCCTTTAGCATGGCTAGCTAGCGCTGATTCTCCCATATTAGAGATGTCAATTATCTTAGAACATAGTCCACATCTCGCTTTCCTCGGGTCCTGGACCTTCTCGAGCCATGTCTTGTATGTTTCCAAGTGAAGCCAGACATTGTTAAATCGACACTTTCCTGGCATTTCAATTATATTTTTGTCAGCGCCACCGACTTCGCCTCAGGTTAACATCGCAACAAGTGAGTGAATCGGAAGACGTGAACTGAACGTTATGCCGCCCAAATACAAGGACGTTAAGACAACGCAAAATATTTTTTTTTATTAAACAGTTTTTGTATTAATCACATATTATGCTGTGTTAAAAATGAATTAAAATAATAATTTAAAAAAAATCCATGACTTTTCCAAAACTTTCTGGGTCTTTTTATTTTTTCAAAACCTTTCCAGGCCTGGAATTGGCATTTTTCAAATTCCATAACTTTTCCAGGTTTTTTCAAAACGTACGAACCCTGGGTATATTTTAGAACATTGCTAGTTGCATATAGCCCCGCTCACACATGCAGGGACTTCCAGTCACAAAGCAACCTCATCCCATTATTTTTAAATGAAGAGTTGGTGGCTTTGTGTGTGTGTGTTTATTTGCGAATGCATAAAAAGTATTTTTTTTTAACTGCAAGTAAATAAGCATACATAGGAACATACTCATCTAGGGCCACGGACCTCTCTTGATCTATTAGGGATAGATCTACAATGTCTGATTGCTGGGGAGATGGAGAACTAAGTGGTGTCTCTTCATCAATATCAATGACAATTGGCTCTGTAGGTTGGTCTTCAAAATTAACGTGTGTGTGTGTGTGTGTCGGCGCGCTGCGCTCTCTGCTCAATGTTCAATGTTCGACTCCGTGTTTGCGCTGCGCGTTCTGCTCTGTCGTTAACGGCCCAAACACTCCAATCATGTACCGATCACGCACTGGAAAAGCAAAGTCCGCTCAAATAAGGTGAAATTTCTCAGTAGTAGACTTCTGTTTGCTGAGCTGGTATAGTCATGCTGGGCAACAATGGTAAAATGACCTGCTTTGATCACATGCTCTGGTAATAGCTTTGTAGGACTATATTTTATTTTGATAATTAGTAAAAAAAAAAATGAAAAAAAAAAAAATTCTTAAATTGATTATGTTGATTGATTATTGAAAAATAATAATACATTGATATATCTATGTTTAATATTATTTTAATATAGGGCTATTTTCTGTTCCTTTTTTTCCCCGGTGTTTCGTTTAATTAGGTGATTCTAAGTTTGATTATTGATGATTACAAGCTTGGAGGAAATGCAATTAATTACAGCAAATTGTGCAATTAATTAGTTCATTTTTTTACTCGATTCCCAGACTTAATTTTTAAATATGAGCAGGCCTACAAGCTGGGATTGGTAATGCTGCACTGTAATCATAGTTATTTATTTATATTTTTCATTTTATTTTATTATGTGATATTGGTTTGAGACTGAGAGTATTTTATTTAGTGGAGAACTTTGCAGCAGTATTTTATTTCTTCTTATTTTTTTTTTATTTTATATATATTTTATTATATTTTATTAAAAAGTGTTTAAAAAAGTGTAAACAAATTGTAAAAAAAAAAAAGTTTATAATAATAAACAACCTGCAGTTTAATGTTTGCATTTCTTTCCCTTACTGTACCGAAAATAAACCGAACCGTGACTTTAAAACCGAGGTACGTACCGAACCGTGATTTTTGCGTACCGTTACACCCCTAGTTATAGGCATAGATATTACAAAGAACACATGTATTTGATTGTAGTAAGATATAAGTCCCTGTGTATATAATTCCATACCTGCAAGACAGTGGCTCGTGGCACGATGTAAAGTCTGCTTTTGCCAACAACTGCTTTTAGTTCCTTCACAGAACTAACTTGTAATTTCTGGATCTTGCGTCCTTTGCCTGTCCTTGCCAATTCAAAGCCAACCAAATTTAAACTGATGCGAGGGTAGCTTTGGCAAACAAAGTTATTCAATTCAGATAAACTCCAGTTTAACCCAATCTTTGAGTTTGTGCGCCCGGCCTCCGTTGACTCATGCACAGGTTTTCCTAAAAATGGAAATGTAAACGTCAGCATAATCTGTTCCTAGTGGCAAAGTAACACATTCATTAGTTGCTATATACAAGCTCTTTTAGGACTCCTAGCAGTCCTGAGAGATTTTGCCCTGACTCCTACAATGTTAAGCCCCTTTCACACAGCGCTTGGAACCCGGGAAATTGCCAGCAAATTGCCAGAGTGCCTTCTGTGTGAACGCAAACACGACCCGGGATTGATGCCGGGATCGATGTCGGGTTGGGGACCTAGTAACATTGCCGTGTTCAGTCCCGGAACGTGCACTGTGTGAACAAAAGCGATAATAATGCCGTGTCGTAGTGATGACGCTGAAGCCGGGATCATTCGCCAGCTGTGAAACTGTATGTAATGTGCAAGTTTATGATTGAATCAGAGAAAAGAAAAAAAAATGCACAAGCGTGGTTTCTCGAGAGAGAAAAATCACAACTCATAAGCAAACTTAAGACACTGCTGAGACATACAAGTCACATCGACGTCACGTGTCTTTACGGGATTTTTACGGGTTGTGTGTGAAAATCACTGGCAGTGTGAATGAACCAAAATCAAACGAACACGGGTCAAATCCCGGGTCACTTTATCCATGTATTTTCCGGAATCTGTGTGAAAGGGGCTTTAGAGAAGCCAGTTTCAAAGACAATAAATTTCACAAATCAAGGCATCCAAACTGTGTTGTCATATTTTCAGACATTATCGCAGTGTTGCCAAACCCCAAGAGTAGACCTGTATGACTACCACGGTTAACCGAAGATCACTTGTGTTTCTACCAAGTTTACAGCTTTAAAACTAAATGAACCATACACTCTTAAGAAAATTGCATATGACTGAGAAGAAAGAGCCTGGTCTCACTCACAAGGCCATCACACATTTGAGCATCTGTGTATAATGTGTGAAAGAACATTAACATACGATATATGGTGTAGCTTAGCCTCTGAAAGCACCACCCAGATCCTCCCTTACACTAACCATAACCACCATTGACTAACTTCAGATAGCTGATGCAAAAGGATTCATTGAGAGGTATTCCTGGACACTTTCAAAGTGAAGCCTTGGCATGAGAAAGTGTTGCATAGGTGTAACTATTAAAATGGCTACATGGAAACTGTTATGAAAATGCATCAAAGAGTAAACTGCTCTACAATATTTCTTTAAAACAAATGCTAAATGTATTTTAACAGTCAAATGTTTCCCAATATAGAGACAGTATATAAAAAAAAGGACCAGACAGGCTCAAGCTAATAAAATTCAAAGCAGCTCATTCCATAGCTTTCTTTGCAAGAAGGTTAGATAAGGTGTCCAAGTAAATAACACTCAATTCTTATGTGCTTAAATCTCACATTTACCTAATCCAAGTTTAGCCAGTTCCTCAAGTTCTTTTGTGGGGGGCAGAAAACCATCATCTGGCCCTGGAAGGAGGAAAAGTTTTGCTTGCCAAAAAGGGTTTTCCCTGTGGCCACCAGATCCTCCTGTAAACACAAATACATAACTATGTCAGCAGTTATTCTTGGCTTGGGGGTTTCTCAAAAATATTGGCAACATGCAATGTTTGCCATGCATTTCGGTTTATGATCATGCTTAAAATTACTGTAGGTTATTGTTGACGTAAGATTTAGAGATTCACACTAATTCACTTTAATAAAGATGCTGACATGCATTCTATTCTTACCATGGAAGTGCAATAACATTAACTTCCTTAGATGAGAAAAAAAAAGTTATTACGCCCATTTCACACATACTCCGTGTGCAGTGTGTGTATGCGGTGCAGGAGCAGCACGCATTAGTGCTTTCACATACAATGCCTTTGCAGGGCTCTCAAGTTTTGAAGACAGACAAGAGTAAGTTTTTAGGGGACTTTCCTCTCAGGGCGAATGAGAGGAAGCTTAATTGCTTTTTACCTGACATCTTTGAAAGACAGATATAAGGATATAATTATAAATGGCCAGGATATAATTATAAAATACATGATTTTAAAAGTGACATATAACATCGACTATGCCATACACTTTAATTTATTTAGTGCTAATAAAATGATGATTTATGATTTAAACAATGTATTATTCAATGCATAATTCTATATAGATTTATATATTAAGTTGCTTATGCAAGTGGTAAAATAGTTAATCATGTAGGCTACTTATTAAAATTGCAAACATTTTCAATTAAAACTTAAAATTGACAAAAACAGCCGACTCTCATGCATTTTCTTTTGCATTTAAATTAAAGGTCCCGTTCTACGTGATCCCATGTTTCAAACTGTGTAATGTTGTTGTTAGAGTATAAATAATATCTGTAAAATTATAAAGCTCAAAGTTCAATGCCAAGCGAGATATTTTATTTAACAGAAGTTGACTACAAAAAACGGCTCGATTGGACTACACCCCTCTACTTCCGTCATTAGTTTTTTTTTTATTTTTTTTTTATTGAAATACAATAATAACAAAACATATTACATACAAGAGTACACATAACCATACATGTCCATACATGTCAGGGTACTTCCGTCATTAGTGACATTACCAGAACCGTGTTTAGACTAACCTCCGCCCACAGGAACACAGGCGTATTGATGGCGAAATGTCAACAGATGGTTGATGTTTATCTATAATCGGATACCGCAAAAGTTTAATTCGAAGTTAGTTTGCTCTGTCCATTTCACCACGGACTGTTTTTCTAACCTGGGATAATATCAAGCAGGCTTCTCTCAGCGTTTCATACTGACGAAGGGGGCAATTTCAACTATATTCCAGCAAGCGGTAAGTACTAGTGATTTAATATGGAAGTAGCGATCAACTTCACATCGTTTCTCTTAGTAGGATGAAAATAATCTAACTTAAACTGTGATTAATATACAGAAAGCGATCAAAGAACAATCCCTTTCCAATCGTCCAAGCTGTCAATCACACAGCGCGAGTTTATATGGACACTTGCCAACACTCGTTATGAAATCAATGACGCTGTTACACTGCACAACGAAGCTCTTACTGTATTTATATGCCTCATGTTTGCATTGGTGAAATCATTAGTGAGAGCAGAAACTGCGTTGCAATGATAAGATCTTTCACGCGATCAACAGACTGTCATCTGCTCAATGCTCGTCACTGCAATTTTTTATGTGACGGGAATAGATCTAAATACTTAAACTTCTCACGATTCGTTAATCCCGATAGCTGTAATAGTAAAAACGTATAATAGCTGTAATAGTAAAAGTTTTCCAGATGTAATGCCAGATATTTCATATGCAAGCATGTCAGCCAATCACAGCAGTGGGCAACAACACTGCAGTCTCTCAGCAGACACGCCCCTTCAAACAGAGTGTTCAAACCAGGGCTGCGTTCAGCCCCGACAAAACGTTGCACAGCGTTTTTTAAACAGAAACGGTGATGCGTTGAACACACTGTTCTGATGACGCAAGAGTTGCAACTATGGCAGCTGAGAAGGCCATTCTTTGTGTTCTTTGTGAAGAATTTTCTGAGCCTGATGAAGTCGGTTTAAATATGTGTTTAATACTACAAAATATGCCCGATATTACAGTTACTGCACTTGCCGCCCAGAACAAAAGAGAACATCCCAATCGAGTGAAGGGATTTGTGGAAACTGAAATGGAAGCACACATCTTACCTAATTCAGACTAAAACACATCTATTTAGCCTCACATACTGACTTTATTTGTAGGTCATACTGTTTTAATACCCTGTATTTTCTTTCTCATTTTTAGGAAAAGCACTTAATTACCATTGTTTATTTCTATACCAATACACTTGCAATGAAGCTAAAAATATAAACAACTACATCATTATTGATATCCTATATTTTTTACAATAAAACTTTCGACAAACATGTCTTCTAATATCCTCAGTTGTTGCGTATACCGAGCTGCATCAAACACATTTGTAAATTACTTTTCTTGAACCCATTGTGCGAGGTTCACTTTAATACTGCATGCTTTATATACATGTTGCTGCTGATTGGACTGCAGTTCTGACACACCCACCAAACAAGAGAAAACGTATCTCAAACCCCGTTGCACACCGGTGCACGCCGTTTCCAGGAAACATGACGTTCAACCCGGAAACCGTAGCAAAACGTTGCGCACCGTTTTGAACTTGAACATGCCCCAGGGGTGCGTTTCCCGAAAGCATCGTTGGCCAACTATGGTCGCAAGTTCCGTCGTTACCAATAGAGTTCAATGGACATTGCGATGAACTTGCGACCATAGTTGGCCAACGATGCTTTCGGGAAACGCACCCCAGGGAATGAAATCAGGCTAGGAAATATGCCTTTTATTTCTAAATTATAACAATTTTTGATCTAAAAAAACATACTAACATTATAAGGGCACCCCTGGAAACATGATAAAATAATAAAAATAATCCATGGAATGGGACCTTAAATTAATACAATAAATCTTGCATGTCACAAATAACTTGTTTTTCCACCTCCACGAATGAGACAAGTGTTGTTCATTATGTCGCCTTGTTGGTAAATTGTAGTTCCCTTTCCATCAGGGAACTCCGACGCCTCGTCGGGGGAGTTCCCCTGACGAATTGGGATCACGCTAGGGAGACCAATTGCCTTCGAGTGAATTAAAACGAGCCAATGAACATTGGCATGCAACATTTGCATTCCGCAGCCCGCCTACTAGTGCGGGTATAAAGGCGGAAGCAAGCGCATACACAAATGCTTTTTGCTTCGGAGCCGACCGGTTGTGTCCTCTCTGAGTGAATGAGCTTAAGATTGTATCTTTCTTAAGCCTGTTTTATGCTTCTGCGTCGAACTGCCGCCGTAGCTACGTCGTAGGCTGTGTGTAGCGCGCGTACCCTACGGCGTACCCTGACGTGCACCTCTCCAAAAATGTAACAACGCGTCAATTCTACGCGGACACAAGCGCTGTGATTGGTCTGCCAGAACCCCTCCCTCGGGGTTTCATGCTCCCTAGGTACGCGTCAACGCGGACAACGACACAGAAGTATAAATTAAAACCAACACGTTGCCTACGGCGTATAGGCTCCGGCGTAGGTCCGACGCAGAAGTATAATGAGGCCTTTACGCTCTACGAGTCTGCTGTTTCGGGAGGGGATCTCTCTGTGTTGGTGAGACGGCGTTTCAGTGACCACGCGATTCCTGTCTGCCGGCTGCGTCTACATGCTGTTAATTCAAAAGCTGTTTTCACAGCTGGTAAACGGTTGAGTGCGCACAGCGGGCTTGCAGTTTCCCCGCTGTGTTGCCGCGTTGGATTCCTGTGTGTTTCAGCACAATAAAGAGAGTACTTTCTTCCTGAAAGAGCAACACGAGTGAAGATCGCGTCCTTTTCAGGATGACGTTTCACTCGTGTGTTTCTGGATGCGATCGTTTCCTATCCTCATATCCTCGACCGCTGTTTCACATGCCTAATCAGTGTGTTGAAGCTGCGTTCGTGGGTGGTTCATGTTCTCTCATGAGTGCATGACTACGTCGGCACGTTGTTCGTCTCCCCTTTTTAAAGGATCGAGCCGTTCAGCGTGCCGTGTGCCGTCGAGCGCCGGTGTGGTGAATATTACGGTTACTCCGGTGTGAATAGTCCAGGCGTAGGACCCAAGCAATCTGATTGGCGCAAAGCCCGTTTTATGGGTAATCGCTCTAGTGCCTGGTTACAAATCATACAAAATCATTTTATTATAGAAGACGTTTGTACTACGTTATAACGAGTCATTAATGTATTTTAAATTATACGTTTCATATACTAGTATTTAACCGAAGCTTTAGATTGTGAAATTAAACATTTCTCGTTGTTAGTGTGTTTTTTAGTTAGCTAGATAGTAGCATAGCATACAGCTAACGTTATCCGATGATCGTGCTGTGAGCTTATGCTGCACTGATACTGCCTTACCGTATTCACAGCCATTCGTAATGCAATTATAATTATGTCATTATTTTTTTATCGCAATAATCAGCGCAATATGTTACAGGTACACTTTTATTTATTAAAAGAGCCTTAAGATGTTTATTTGTGTATATTAATGTTTTTCTTATTAACAGTTTAGACATTTAAATAAATCACAAAATGCTAGCTATGTTTTGTGGGTATAAATATTAATTGGTTGTCTAGCCTTGACTAAAGAACACTGTAATACAATTATGGAATCACAATCTTAATGTAATTAATCAAACCCCTTAATTCATATAATAATCTTTTATTTTAAAGAAATAACATTTATAAGTATGTTTTGTGACGCAGTTATTTGTTATTAAGCAATAGGCATAATATGATTTTTTTATTACAAGCATGTAATTTGTGTACTAATGCATATGATTTATGTCATAATTAATTCTTAATACAGAACATCATACAACACAATAACATTTAATGTAATAAAATTAGAGAACCAAAACTTATATAAAAATTTAATTAAATTACACAATACAATACATAATGAATTCAACTGAATTATTAGATGTAATATATTACATTTTTATTGACACAAAACTACAAGCAAAATGCACATCGTTTTAGGACATTTATAGAGCTTTTTAAAATACACAACAATACAAAGCAGCTTTAAACAGACATGCTATGTCTTTACTTTTCTAAATACTTTTGTGATAGTCCTCTGGCTATACATTGTGAAGATTTAAAAACAATTAATGTTGAGTTAGCTGTGTAAAATATTTAATGAACTGTAAGGTTAAAGTTTTTTGAGAGCTAATGAGACACAAATAGATGCAGTGTCTTTTACTGTATGAAAAGTCAAATCTTTGGTTTGAACGAAGTAAATTCATGTTGTATGTGCACTTGTGCAGTCAATTCTTTGTGGAACCATCCTAAGGCCTAGATGATGCAGTCAGTCAAGTTCCCCTTTAGATGGTTGGGTTGTGACCTGGTAGGTGAGGAGGCTGGACTAGGTGTCATGGACTGGCTTGAGGGAACTCTGCAAAAACACACAAACATGCTGCAACACGTCATGTGCAACTGTACACTTGCAAAGTCTTTAGTGTTATGGAACATCACTCACTGTTTTTACTTTGATATGCAAGCCCAAAGGTGCAACGCAGCAGAACGTAGTTAGCTCGTTGAACCTGGGGGTCATGGATGGACTGGCTTGAGGGAACTCTGCAAAAACACACAAACATGCTGCAACACGTCATGTGCAACTGAACACTTGCAAAGTCTTTAGTGCTATGGAACATCACTCACTGTTTTTACTTTGATATGCAAGCCCAAAGGTGCAACGCAGCAAGCTCGTTGAACCTGGTGTCATGGATGGACTGGCTTGAGGGAACTCTGCAAAAACACACAAACATGCTGCAACACGTCATGTGCAACTGTACTATGGAACATCACTCACTGTTTTTACTTTGATATGCAAGCCCAAAGGTGCAACGCAGCAGAACGTAGTTAGCTCGTTGAACCAGGGATGTTGTGACATTAAAAGGCTATTTTAATGACACACTCCACAAGATAAGATAAATCAGCCCAAAAGTGACTGAAACCTTCCGTTCGTCTCAGTATTATAAGGCTGATCTGTACAACAAAAGATTAAAAAAAAAATAATTACTTAATGAGTTAGTTAACCAAAACATATAAAAATCAGCCATCAGTTTCTCATCAATGCTTACCTCAGGAATCAGTTCACACATTACAAGGTCGATATGTTCAAGCTTTTTGTCCTTCTTTTGCTCAAACACAATGTTGTCGATGTGTCCTAGAAGTTCCTCAACATGTGCTGACAAGGCTGGATGAAAGCTCTTAGGTTTTGCCATTTTCCCAGTCTTCATTTGCCACCATTTGTTCCACGTGGGTTTCAGTGAGCCTTTCACAATTCCTTGAAACAACTCCTGAAAAAAATATTTAGTATAGCAAACAATATCTAGCCATTTTAAATTTTGTAAAGTCTTATATGTACCTGAATTTCAGTATCACTGACAAGAGAACAAATTCCTTTTTTTTCCACCTCCTCGACTGTCCTATATTTTCAAAATCATCGATCTACTTGATTTATTAAACTTTTAAGTTGATTTATATGAATGAGGACACACATTTTACACATACCTTTTATACGTCATATGCTGAACAGCATATGCTGCCATTGATGATGCGTGATATCTTCTCAGATGCCACAGATCGTCTCCCTGTATCACCTCGTTTTTCATAGAGGTCCATTTGTCCCTCACCTCCATTTCTGCCATCTAATGCAATAAACACAGTTGTTAAAGTAATGTAGATAAAACTAAAATAAAATAAATAAATAAAAGCATTTATTTAACTCACTGTACAAACCAAAACCCCACAGTTGTTAGAGTCAGCCAGCCTCCACTGTTCTGGGTACTCAACAGTCCATTTTCCCAAGTCCCAAGTATTTCGGAAGGCATTGCTTTTGTACAAAAGAAAAAAGAAATTAATAAATGTACATAAGTAAATAAAGATCACAATTTTAACATTTACAAAGCACATAATACCAAAGTATAGCCAGGTCCATCGCAGAAATTGGGGTCGTAAACTCGAATACGATTCAGCAAACCATCCAAGACCTTTACAACATAAACAGAAACCGCTTTAACCAGAGTAACAACTGTTGAGTAAAAATGTATTTTTTAATCCACACATACCCACAAAATGAAGTGATTTCCCTTTTCGGGGCTCTGTCCACCAACAATTCTTGGAATAAGGACTGTGTCATTCTCATCAAGGTCCTTTAAAATATTTATAAGTAAATTAGTAAGTAAATGTGTCCCCTGCCACTGAAATTTAATTAATAGATTTTGATTTACCTTCAGACAAGAAATGTGACTGTCATCCACATGTTTCTTGATATTGAAGGATCGCCACCAGAGCACGAACGTGTGCACCTGTAAAGCAGTTCCACCATGTGCTTTACAGAGCTGTGCAATCCTTGTGTCAAGAATCTAAAAGAAATAGTAGATTTCAATAAAATGTTGTTGAATAATATAAGAAGTATTCATATAGGAGGTTCGTGTACAAACGAGCATACAAATAAGCTGCCATTGGACGCATATGGAGGGCTCGCTTGAGTCCCAAAATTTCTCCAATCATGCATTCATGTCTATGTCTCAGCACCCTCTAACAGAATCCGCAGTTTCGAGAATATCCGAGAAACTTTATTTTTCGACCCAAAAAAACTATAAGGTTTATAGATGTATATATACCCTTATAGATATTTTGGGTCGAAAAATAAAGTTTATCTGATCTTCTTGAAACTCTGGATTCGGATAGAGGGTGCTGAGGCGCAGACAGGAGTGCATGATTGGAGGCTCTAGAGCCTTCCAGAGCTGAGATATGGAGATTCCACAAAGCATTTATTCCATTGGGGCAAATAGAGACTCGCATACAGTGAAATTTTGGGATGAAATTTGGCCCTTTTTGCAGCTTTTTGTTTGGACGTTTTCTGGAAACCGGGACTAATTAGAGCTATTACAAATATGTCTCAAAAATGTTATCAAATTAAAATTCTAACGTCGTCATTCAGCCATGGGAAACTTTTCTTCTGTGGACACAGTGTCTCGAAATCTTCAACTGTGGCCTGGCATCTCGGAAACTGAATGAGTGGCCGCTTTCTGTCGGTTTCCTCACTCAAAATTCTCATATACATTTCCTAGAAAAAAAATGCTTTGTAATTGTCTTACATATACAGTATAATATTATATAATATATAACAGACTTCCATTTATTTGACATCTTACCTCTTCTAGCTCCAAGATGGGAAAGCGATCCACTGAAAACTGATTTTTTTTTTCAATTTCTGTAAACACTTTTGGATCAGTCACAAATCTTTGTCAAAGTTACTTATTCGACTTTTTTAAAAGCAAATCAAATGAAGCATACCTGGGCGTGATGCATCACCTCCTGCCATGTCTGTCTTCAGGCAGTAAGAATCATGGTCATCATGAATATTCACTGAAAAAGGTTGTATATGTAATATTTTAAATTTGCCATAAACATTAACTTCAAAAAGTGGACCATCTACTGTAATGTACTGCTTTACTCACCATTCAGGTTAATGTCACGCCGCAGGAATGGTTTGAGTTGGGACACATTGGTTTTCTGGCGGAGAATGTTGCCTGATTTGTCTGCAAGTGTAGCAACCCCTTTTTCGGTAATGTCTTCGACTAAAAAAGGACCTGTCCAGTTCCCCTCTAAACGTCCACCTTTGCGTCCCTCTTTTCTTTTGTTTGCTTTGAGTACCTCCTCTCCTTCGTGGATGTGAAATGATTTCACATTTTTTCTTTTCCGGGACTCGTACTCCGCCTTTTGCTTCCCCTGTGCTTTTTCAATGTGACCCCGCACCTTATGAAAATAATGTATATTAAACAGACTTAATAGAATACCTTAAATAATGTGAATTATTACTTAATTATAGTTCATACAGACAATCACCTTTTCCTGTACTGCTTAACTAATCATTTGTAAATGACTTATAACTGAATCTACACAACATACATAAATAATGAACATATCACTTATTAATCATTTATGAATGTTTCATAAATAATTAATCATTTACTAATCACTTGTAAATGGCTTGTAACGAAATTTACAAAACATACATAAAATGTTAGTATATCAATTTATGAATGTTTTGTAAATTATTAGTTCATCATTAACTAACCACTTATTAATGACTTACAACTGAACGTTATTATACAATGTTGCCCAAGTTTCTATTCGTTTTTACTATATTTTATAATTTAATAACTTCACATTTAATCTCATGATTAATGTAGAAAGAACATAAAATAACTAAATAAAGACATTATACGTTAAATACTTGTTTAATGACATTTTTTCATATAAATGAAGGCCAGTATCACTGGTACTAATACAGCTACTGATGTCTTGATAAATATGGGAAATACAAAGAAATTGAATAAAGCGATCAAACACGCTGCACTGCATAATTTATAAATTATATATAAATGAATCCTTTTTAAAGCTACAAAGGTTCTTTAGTTAGGAGCAGTGAGTAATTTTCTCTGTTCCCATTGTTATGACCTCGAGTGAGACAGCTATATTGGGTGCTGTCCCTTTAAGACCTGCGTTGCCGACTGCCGAGTGCCAACTGCTGCGCAGTGCGCACCAAAGGTGCGCGTCTGTCAGGACACGTGTGTGTCTTTTCGCGCTCGAATGTTTTAAAACCATTTGCTTTAATAGCATGATCAATGTAACGCTAGTTAAAGGATGACAAAAAAAAAAAAAAACTTGGATAGCACGAGTTATTAAAATATAAATATATTAATATATTCAATGCAACTGTGCGCAAGTGCTCAAACTCGTTTTGATGTAGGCTATTTATGCAAGTGCTATAACGTTAACGTTACACGAGCTGAGGCCTTTAATTTTTAATTCTTCATTCGGAAACAAAGACTTTCGTCCAAATTGTATGAGGCCTATAACATTGCAAATAGTTTTTCCGAAAGAAAAGAAAAGAATTATGAACTTAGTTTTAAGTAGCCTATCTATAACGGTAAAAAAAATATTACAGGCCGATAATTGTGCTAATATTAAAATATAACTACAATTAAACATTATTAAAATACACAGGGTGATGGATATACTTACTGAGATGTTGGATGATGAGGGGGGGGAAAAACAATAATTAATATGAAGTTAAATTGATAATTAAATTGTATTTTTGAAATAAGTAAGGTAAGTGTATTGGTCGCAGAGATGAAATTGTCCAGAAATGTTTGGTCACAGAGATGAAACTGTCCAGAGAGATGCTCAGATGTACAAAGATGAAATTTTCGCAGAGATACTTGGTAGAATTTCTGACGAAAGGGACCTGTGAAACATGAAAATCGTATATATAGTCCCGCATTAAAAAAAAAAAAAAAAGTGATAAGGCATTCTCATTGGTCAGTTTCAAGTGTCTTTAAAAATGACAATATTTTATTGATGAGTCGCGTTAAATTGTTTTTAAAAACCTGTGTAACATATATATATATAGTGCCCTTTCGATGTGTGCAAAAATATTGTAGATGGTAAAGAAACGTTATCTCTAATAGTTTTTTTTTTTTGTAATGTACACATCTTTGCATTAGAATATATAGAACAGGTGCATAAAAGAAATACAAATACAACAAGAAAAATTATAATCAAAGTATTACAGTTTTTCTCGATTGTTTAAATACATTTCTTGAAACTATGCCTCGTATTCTCAAAACTATAAACACAAATCCATAACGTCTCACCCAATTCCCCAAACATCCTATTTTCAGGTCAAAATGAAGCTCTACACTCAAAACCATTTTCTCTTGCTGAAAAACCAAACTTTGCCCTCAGACAGGACACACAAGCCCTCAAAATCACACACACTACAACATAGTCTAACAAACTGGTGCAATAAATTCAAAACAACATTTCCAAAACTGGTAAGTTATGTTGCTTGTGGTTCCCCCATCACAAACCTTTCCACATGATGAACACAAAAGACACAACCAGTGGATACATTGGCACATTTTTATTCATACACAGAAAACACACACACAATTTTTTTTTTTTTCTAGTTTTACTCTTTTTTTTTACTCTCTCCTCTATTTTTTTTTTTTAAATAAATTTACTTACAGTAAGATGTGTGTGACCAACATATGACAGTAAAAGAGCACACACAAACCATATTCTTATATGGAATTCGAATTGTATTGGAATGGGAAAGAGTGTTGGGACGTGACAGGAGGGCCTCCACTCAAGGATACAATATGATGGATACTTCTAAGAATGTTCCACATATGGTTGAAATACCATCATTTGCCTAGAAAGATTACATTCTGGGAGTCAAGACTATAAAGGAGAAAGGATGCCCTCCCTTCACTGTCACACTCTGTGTCACTCTGTGTGACTGTAAGACTGGTGGCCTTTTCTTGCAAGACAAACAAACAATCTGCATTTAAAAGATCTTTTAGAAAGTCATGGTCTCTTTTGAGCCTTTGTCAGTGATGCTTGATTTCTTTCAGGACAACATACTCTGAAATACTTCCCATCCCATACATGAAAATAAAATACATGCTGTGTTGGTGATATCATAATTATATATAAAATATTATATTTAAAATATTCTTACATAGGCTATATAAAATAAAATGACACAACCCTGTCTCTTTTTGTTAAATTTCAGTTTTATTGATCAATAATAGCAACTATGAAAGTATAAGTAGCCATACAATTCAAGAAATAAAGTAATTAAACGATTCAGTCAAACATAAGTCAGCAGGCTACAACGTTAAAGATAAATAGCCTAAATACTTTAACGTTATATAAAGTTATAAAAATAAACTTTGCCCGCAGCCAAAACGATTTGCCAGGGAACAAATTATAGATTAATGATATCACAGATCGTCCGTTAGACATAGCCTACACAAGACGAATTATATCTCATGTTTAACCACTCCACTAGACTAAGCGGCAAACTTCAGCAGCTCTGGCCGTGGTAAGGCTCTGCCAGGCGGGATACATGAGCTTTGAGCGCCCGTTGATTCCTTTGGATCTCACATCTCCGAAAACGTCAGATCAAATTTTTAAATAGGCGCTATATGTATAAACAAACAACATATTTGAGATTGACACAACTACATTATCGATTGAAAAACTCTTAAAACTACATTTCGTGACACATTAACAGTAGTATTTTTAAATTTCGCTGTCTTTCTCCTGCTATTGACGCAACTTGAGGTTTTAAATATTAGCTATAGAATATACACAATTTACGTATACAATATAACATTTAATTTAATCTTACCTTGCATATAGCAGCGGGATTTAGCATTCTACATAAAGCTACCACATAATAACACTAAAACAGCTCACGTTAGCTACAAGTTATCGCGAGAACAGATTTAGATCAGGCATACTACTGGCATACTAATGAGGTCCTACGCCCGGACGATTCACACCGAGTAACCGTATTATTCACCACACCGGCTGACAGCACGGGTTGTCACGGCAACTCAGCGTGCGTCATTCGGCGCTCTAGATGCGCGGCCGAGACTCGTGTACCTCTACGAGGTTGAGTCCCAATTGCTTGTTCCCCAATTTAGTTCCTTTTCTAAAAAGAGGACTACTTTGGTTAATGAGCATTTGGTGGTCTGGGGGTTACAGTGCGGAACGTCTTGCCAGGTGAAAGACCCTCACGAGCTTCCTACTCCTCTAGCGCATCGCAAACATACTGAGACTGTGTTCGTGGGTGGTTTATGCTTTCTTATGAGCGCATGACCACGTCGGCACGTTGTTTGCCTTGCCTGCAGGCTTGAGCGCTCAGCGTGCCATGTGTCATCGAGGCGATGGCCACGTTCACTGTCTTGCATGCCTGGTTGACGGCCACGATCACTGTTTCACATGCCTAATCAGTGTGTTGAGACTGTGTTCGTGGGTGGTTCATGTTCTCTCATGAGTGCATGTCCACGTCGGCACGTTGTTCGTCTCCTCTTTCTTGTAAAGACTTCAGCCGCTCAGCCTGCCGTGTGCCGTCGAGGCTTTCGGATGGGGTTCTGGTCCTTCTCATGAGGGACCGAGCATTTCATTCGGGGCTCCAGGGAGGACAGATGTCGATTGCTACATCGGAGAGAGGGCTGTTATACTCTGAAAATGATGCTGAGTTCCTACTATAATGGTGTGTTCTCATGCTGAAGGTTCAGACTTGACAGCCACACTTTCCTGGGCTATTCTAAAGTGCCTGGATGTGTGTGAAATTTTTTTTGGCAGTACGGAGGCTTTTTGGTGCCAATATGGCAAGCCAAACATGCCTAAATCTGCAGAAGTTTTTCCTCTCTCACTATCCCTGCACTTTCACTGCACATGGGTAGTTCTGACTCGGGGTGGAGCTGCGCTTCGTGACTGACCGTGATTAGTCACAACGCTGGCCCTCGGTCAGACGATGTCCACACTAGTGGTCCAGAAGCGCCTCAAAACCAGCCCGCTCAGAGTTTGTTTCCCCCCAGCAAAAGGGAGGAAAATGACCCTGAGAGAAGCGACCAGAGTATGTGACGTTCTGCTCTTCGGGAGTGCATGTCATCACCACTCCTTCCCCCGGGGGAGGGCCAGGTGGAGAATTTTGTTTCTGTTCCGCCGCTGGTCATCCAGTTAGCGGTACCCAAAATTTGAGCAGTCCACTTCCTCTAAGTCGCTCACTGGCCCCAGCGCTCAGATGGCAGTGAGGGCTTCGGCCTCGTCACTCTCGTCTCTCGCTGGGTGAGGCGGAAACCAGGACTCGATGCCCCCGGGCCTCGCTCCTCGTTTCCCCTCACGG
Source organism: Rutilus rutilus (assembly GCA_021464565.1). Taxonomy (NCBI): domain Eukaryota; kingdom Metazoa; phylum Chordata; class Actinopteri; order Cypriniformes; family Leuciscidae; genus Rutilus; species Rutilus rutilus. The sequence goes on from JAJAQA010000005.1 coordinate 507,121, forward strand.
TCGAGACTGGCAGTAAAATAAGACCAGTCTCCTCCGTCCGAGAGGGTCAGAATGGCAGTGCGCGCCGCCCCCGAGCCGCGCCGCTCTCGTTCCCCTCTCCCCAGCTCTCAGATAGCAGTGGCGCCACCCCGGTCACGTCACTCCTGTCTGCCGCTGGGCGGGAAGGTATGGAGACCAGCAGCCGCCCTTGGGCCTCGCTCCTCGTCTCCTCCCCTTCTCTCGCCAGGCGACAGCCCGCAGCAGAACACTCTAGGGTCTTCTCTGCCGTCTGTCCCCCGGTGGAAGCAGTTAGGTGTTGTCCAAGCACACACCCAGGCCCCGCTCTCGGCCGCTACAATGCCACCGGAGCCGTGTCCCTGCCTTCCGCCTCGCTGCCCCTCCGCGGGTACGCCGGGGGTGCGGGTGGGCTCGTTGCGGCAGTTTCTCGGAGCCTGGCTAGCGCTCCTGAGGCCGTCGCACTGGCTCATCCGCACCATCCGGCTCGGCTATGCAATTCAGTTTGCACGCCGGCCTCCCAAGTTCAAGGGCATCCACTTCACCCGTGTGCGTCCAGTGGATGCTCCTATCTTGCGGAAAGAGATCGACGCCCTGCTGGCGAAGGACGCGATTGAGCCGGTCCCTCCAGCCGATATGAGGTCAGGGTTTTACAGCCCTTACTTCATTGTACCCAAGAAAAGCGGTGGGTTATGGCCTGAAAAAACGGCCAAAAAATCAATGGTTTCTGAAACTTGAAACTTCTCAATCTTAAAAGTGCAGTTTTTGTCCTTAATATCATTTTAAAAGAACGTGACTCGAGTACATTCACAAAAACCACAATAGAATGCATTTTGACAAGTTAGCATTATTATTAAACAGCTACCCCGAACTTCTGCTAGCACATTAGCAATTCTAATGTTAAAAAAGAAAACTTACCCCGAACTCGATGAACTTGCCGGCGAAATAGACGTCTTGTTGTGGAAAGTAAAATTGAATCATCATTTCTCGCTGCCAACTCCTGTCTTGCACGGGCTGCAGCATTAAATAGACGGTTAAATAAACTCCGTAGCCCTCTGGCTGCTCCATGGTGCTAATCAGTGCTAATTACAACAAACAGGTGCTATGTGATTTTTCCACCAAAAATGTGATGCGGGCCTAATTTGCATACAGATATCTGCAACGTCATTTAGTCCATGAGCCAGTGGGGGGTTGATCGGTATCAACGGGGGGGCAAATGCTATCATTGTTTTTTGGCAAGGTATACACCCCTAGTATTAGAAAAATCACGATAGCAGTGCAGCGGTGGTAGCGAAATCACTTTTTTCAGCTCATGAAGTTACTAACCCCCTAAGATAAATTCTGTTTTTGAAATCTGGTGTATATCTGGTTTAGGCTCATGCTAGGGATATTGTCAATATTCTATAATATGGTGCTTGGTATCGTTGGAAAGGGGACCTTTTAGGCTTTCATTTAAGCCCAGTACTGAATCTGTCTGACAAACACAAAGGTCACAAGACTTCTTTAAACCAGAAATAACACACATTTTTTCACAATTTCCGCCTAAACTGTATGCTTTCTTTTATCCTGTGGCATGAAAGAACACCACGGACACAAAACTCAACAACTACAATACTCAAGGCACTCTGATGACTCAGAAAATGTATAATATACTGTCGTGGAAATTCTTTTCTCAACTTCAAATCAATAATTGTAAGACAGTAGGATATCTCAAAGGTTAACAAAGATCAGCTTTATTTCTTGCAAGAAATAGACATTCACATACAGAGCGCATCTGATATGAGAAGGCCCCGACTTCTCCTTTTCGCCCAGCTTATATACACAAAACACATCCTGGTTCTGTCAAAAGATCTCCTTAGTTACCTTAAAAGGCAACATCTCTTGTCTGGCATAAATTCTATCTAGACAGAACAATACCATGCCTACATACAAGTTCCTGTTTTCAGCTGCTGCTCAAAATTCACACCTTTTGTCTATCTCTATTTTCGATCAACGCTGCACACATACTTTTCACACTTGAAGTCCAACAATAGGTCACTTTGAATACACATAGTCTCTTTGCTACCCAAAACATTTTGTTCCTGCAAGCTTGTCCTTATTAATGCTTTTCTAAACACTTGATTACATATATTTAATAACGTGCTTTAGCTGATATGAATATATTTCTTTAAATGCTTATGAGTAAAAATAAATGTTCAACGTTAACACAAGTTGCACACATCTGAAAGTAAAAAAACACATCTAAAAGTAAAAGAACATATCTAAATGTAAAATTTCTATCACAATACCCATACTATTTATTTGTGAGAGCCTTAAATTAGACTTGTGCAGCCAGCACAAGTCTTCAAAATAGAATAGAGCCAATAGAATGGACAAATAGAATACCTATTAGTCCAGCTTCATTCTACTGAGAAAAATCAGTCCATCAAAAGATCCAGACCTGAAGGGAATGAAGAATTAGGGAGGGCAGAGCCAGAAATACAGCAGAATCCTTTTTGAATCAGAAAGCAGTGAAGAATATGAGGTAAGTTAGACCCAGATGATTGCCACTTTCAACTAATTTGAAGGTTATATTTGTAATTATATATTTTTTTTATTTACAGTCGGTTAGTACCAACAAGTCCTCCAACTTATACGACCATAATGGTCGTTTGCACCTTTCCTTAAAGGAGAACTCCGGTCAATTTTAACATTGAGCTCATTTTTTTGTACATTTGGAGTGCTGTCAATACAGAGAACAACGACAAAAATCGGTGTTGCCTACACCGAGTTATTCTATTTTTAAAATTTGCACCCTATTGACTTCAATGGGGCAAGTAGTAAGCCTGCTTTTTAGCCTCTTAACATCCTTTAAGTGTCATTACAAGTGCACAGAAAATGTGAGTGATTCCTTCCGAGTGAACACGAGTGGATCTGACTGCAGTAGATGTTAGAGATATTAATAAAAATGAACGCGCGTGAACTCGACAATCGATTACTATGGCCTTCCACCGAAAACAGGATGTAAACAAAGGTATGAGCGCTGGCTGAATTAACTTCATTTTTATTAATATCTCTAACATCTACTGCAGTCAGATCCACTCGTGTTCACTCGGAAGGAATCACTCACATTTTCTGTGCACTTGTAATGACACTTAAAGGATGTTAAGAGGCTAAAAAGCAGGCTTACTACTTGCCCCATTGAAGTCAATAGGGTGCAAATTTTAAAAATAGAATAACTCGGTGTAGGCAACACCGATTTTTGTCGTTGTTCTCTGTATTGACAGCACTCCAAATGTACAAAAAAATGAGCTCAATGTTAAAATTGACCGGAGTTCTCCTTTAAATACGACCCACTGCATCATTTCCTAAAATAGTGCCCCTATAGGCGGCGGGAGATATGCCACGCAGAGTCGCCTTGATGCATTGTGGGTTTTCTACGAGATGGCTAATCCGTGGCTAATACAGGTAGGTTATATTGATAATAACCTTGATAATATGATAATTTTTGAACAAAATAATGTGCAAGGCGCTTGTGCTGTTTCATCTTGCTTTGTGGTGATTTTTTAACTTGTTAGAGGTTTTTACTTGAGAATAAATAAGAAACACAATGAAATATCTAACGTAACGTTAGCCTAACAGTTAACGTTAAAGCAACAACATGGAACTTTTCCTCTGCGGTCGCCCTACAGGTTGGAAGCGGAATTGTCCATTACCGCTGTCGTAAAATGATTTACGGTTACTGTCAACGCATTCTCATCCCCAAATCGTCACTTTCAAACATTCTTCAATATCCGACGCACAAAGCACCCTTAGCGTCAATATGAGACGCTTCGGTTATGGGTAGGTTTAGGTCTGTGGTAGGGTTATGCGTCTCATATGGACCCTAAAGGGTGCATTGTGCGTCAGATATTGAAGAAATTTTGAAAGCGTCAGTATATGACGACTTGGGATGAGAACGGGCTGTTACTGTATAAGCATGCAGGTTTTTTTCATATGGGCAATGATAATATTATTAATCTTCCTCCTTTCATAATTTATACATGTTTAGTAGACTAAACATTTTAACTCAAACATTTGCGATTTGCATGTCGATTGCAATGCTCAAATCTGAACGAGAATGATAGCGATAGCATCCTAACCATCTAAAACTAGCATGTTAGTGTTTACTAGCTACCAGATTGATAATTCGCTCATCTACTAACGTTAGCTGATTCATGAAGATAAATGGAGGACCAGATAGTTTCCGTAACGTAGCCAGGCAGACAACATATTAGAAAAACTAAAGATAGTATGCAAGCAATTACTTACTAGTTCAACAGCATGACGGCCAAGTCAGCATCGGTCTGACGATAAGCTCACGCCAGCGAGCAAACGCTCGACCAATATTGATCCTCATCCTGCCTTTCAGTTTCTCACTCTCCCTTTTCCTCTTCCGACTCTACTCCGACAAAACCTTGGACTTCTTACGTTTCGCTGCTGCTTCAGCCATGACGAAAACAGACGCACGAAAACAAACGCGCTGATTGGCCTGTCACGGCCGAATTGGTGGGCGAAGTGACGTATGCCGTAAAGCAGTCGAATTTTGTAGTTCTTTTTGAGCTCTGGTTACTACCCGCACCCCGAAGTTACATAGTGCCAGTAAAAGCGATACAGACCCCGTCAGGCTCTGGCAGACGTCTCATTCAACCTATTGTAAGTCGATGTACCATCACAAGGGTCTTGGAAATATATTATGAAGGTTGAAAAACTACATGTTGTTACTTTAAATGGAAAAGTTATCCTACAGCGTGAACATCACAGGTGACATTAAACTTCGCTTTTATTCATATTTATCGACTTAACATTATTAAAAAGAGATGGATTATTGTTACTGGACATAATTATATCGTCTATTCAAGATTGAATAGGCCTGACGTTAATACGTAGCGTGTCAAATCATTAAGGGACGTTATTTTTCTCATTATTTGAACATGAGGGTCAAATCATTTGACCAGATCACATGCATTTTAAAGTTAGTATTTAGTGTGAAATCGTTCGGAAATTGGAAACGTTGTGTAAGGGACCATGTAAAAAGTCCACACATTTTGTTAAAACGTCCATTCCATATTTCGTTAATCTGACTCGATCATCCAAATACTATTTTTAAAGTATTTAACATGTGAATTAGGCCTACGTTTCAGTTAATTATTAATTGACGTACATTCATATTTGAGATAATATTTTCCAGAAATATCCAATTGTGGAAATTAATAAATAAATACTGCAAATATAATCATAGGCCTAACTAATAATAATTAACAATAAATAAAATAGATGTAATAGTTGTTATTTCAAATAAAATAAATATTTGTAATAAAATAATGGAAATATGGAATTATGTATGATAATAACTAGAATGGAATTGTTTCCACACGTGTGTGTGTGTGTGTGTGTGTGTGTGTGTGTGTGTGTGTGTGTGTGTATATATATATATGTATGTATGTGTGTGTGTGTGTGTGTGTGTGTGTGTGTGTGTGTGTGTGTGTGTGTGTGTGAATAGAATAGATCTTTATAGTCATTGTTAACGTTTAGTGAAAAACTCTCTTCTCTTTCTTAGCTCTTCAGAATTATAAACTGTATGACCAATATATTCATTGTAACATTGTGCTATTTGTCTCTTTTTTTTTATACAGGTGCAAAGCCAGGAACAGAATAAACATTCTAGAGGCTAGAGGACAGACAGCAAAGGTGACTAACCCAAGTCATCTGATGTTGATTTTTATCCACTTAAGCATGATCATATTATATTTACCAAACACAGTGCCACAAAGCTTTTGTTAGGTCACATGCATCAATTATATAATGTGGGTGTATTTGTTTGTTCAAACAATATTGATTTTAAAAGGAGTTTATTGATTTAAAAACTATTGTATTGCTTCCGCCAAAGAAAATAGTCCGTTCCGCGTCCATAGCAACGCGCTGTTTTTCATGGCAACGGTCTGTTATACTTTGCAGCAGTCTGTTATCAAGAAATAACAGACCGCATTCTACATTGGAATTCAGCCAAGCCATGTAATAAGTAAGGGATAATGTATAGAGAGGCGGTCGTTATAGCAAATAACAAGCCCGACAGGCTGAACGAGAGGTCTTGACAGCCTGAAGGGCTTGTTATTCGCTATAACGACCGCCTCTCTATACATTATCCCGCTTATTACATGGCTACCTACAAAATAAATAAATAATTTGCCACGAAATATTGATTTAAAAAGGAGTTTATTGATTTAAAACCGATTGTATTGCTTCCGCCAAAGAAAATAGTCCGTTCCGCGTCCATAGCAGCGCACTGTTTTTCATGGCAACGGTCTGTTATACTTCGCAGCGGTCTGTTATCAAGAAATAACAGACCGCATTCTACATTGGAATTCAGCCAAGCCATGTAATAACAAGAAATAACAGACCGCATTCTATATTAGAATTCAACCAAGCCATGTAATAAATATATTTCTAAGTTATAGTCATGTATGAATATCTGCAATGGACATCATAAAATATTTAATCATCATTTAACATTAACATTAGATAATATAATATGATTTTTACTGTGAGGGATGACAGTGCTTAAAACTTGGGTATTATGTTTGGCCACAGATGTAAAATACATAATAGAACCTTTCCAAAACATTAGCTAATTCCAGTTCTTGCAGCATCTGACACCAGTAGGCTACATGTGTCTATTAGTGATGCGCGGGTCGGCTTTTTTTACAACCCGCGGGTCCCGCTTTTATGAAATTATTTGGCCCGCCCCGCACCACTGTATCTATTGTAAGGTTTAGAAGTGGAGTTCATATTTCATATTGGAAAGTTGTAATGCTTAGAATTTAATATGATTTATATTTGAGTTAATAT